>OX458320.1:17633203-18222235 GCA_949768715.1 Dascillus cervinus
CATGAAAAACGCTGAGAAAATAAAACATTCCGCTCAACAGACAACAGCTGTAAGTGTAAAGGACGTAACTTACATCCAGAGCCAACATATAGAGAAAATGGAAAAAATGTTAGCATTGTGGGTTGATGACACCAATCAAAAAAATATACCTGTAACACAAGCAATCATATGCGGAAAAGCAAAGTTGATTTTTTCTGGTTTGAAGGCGCAAGAAAACACTGACGAAACTTTCTTGGCAAGCACTGGGTGGTTCACGAGATTCAAATCTCGAATCAATATCCGCAGCACTAAACTAAGCGGCTAAGCAGCGAGCGCTGATGTAGCAGCAGCGGCAGCTTACCCTCAAAAGTTTCAAGAAATTGTGGAACAAGGCAACTACCCTGCAGATCTTATCTTCAATTTTGATAAAACAGGCCTCTATTGGAAGAAGTTGCCATCGAGAACGTTTATTTCGCTAGAAAAACGTAGCGCTCCTGGATTTAATGCGGCCAAGGATAGACTGACTGTTCTCTTGGGTTCAAATGTTTCTGGTTCCTTAAAATTAAAGCCAATGGTAGTGTACCATTCCCAGAATCCACGGGCTTTTAAAGGTCTTGACAAAAGCTCCCTGCCAGTTTTTTTGAGGTGGAATAAAAAGGGCTGGGTCACTCAGGAGGTTTTCACAGACTGGTATAAAAATTATTTTTGCCCTACTGTGCTTAAATTTTGTGACCGAAATAACCTTCCAAAGAAAGCAATCCTTCTAGTAGACAATGCCGTAGGACATCCGCAAAATCTTGACACCTTAGACAAGGGATTGGGCGTCAAGGTAATTTACATGCCCCCTAACACAACCTCCGTATTACAACCCATGGATCAGGGGGTAATTTCTACCTTTAACGCGTATTATTTGCGCATAACATTAAAAGCAAAGATTAAGGCGATAGATACTAATTCCAATCAGACCGTTAAAGATTATTGGCGGTCATACGACATTTTAAAAGGAATAAAAAATCTGAAGTCTGCTTGGGATGAAGTGACAACCAATTGTTTAAACGGCGTTTGGCGTAAACTTCTGCCTGGATTTATACAACGTGCAAGTGTAGAAGAAGTAGATAACATTAACATAAACGAAGACATTATCAGGCTTACACGCGAATGTGGATTTGAAGACGTAACAACCGAAGATGTGACCGAACTGTTAGACGTACATGACCAACCGCTCTCAAATCAAGAATTAGAAGAGTTGATGGAGGTATTAGATCGCCCTCAATCAGAAAATCCCGAAGAACAAGAAGAAGAAGAAGAAGATGATGAGAAAGAAAATGATCGAAAAACCCTAAAAACGGCCGATCTAACTCGTATCCTTTCTTCTATAGAAAGATTAACAGATGAGCTCTGTGAGATAGATGGGGATTTCAATCGAAGCGCAAATGTTAAAAGAAGCGTCACAGCTGCCGTTCGACCTTATGCTATGATTCTGCAAGAAAGGAAGCAACAATCAAAGCAAATGAAATTGGATGCTTTTTTCAAAAAAGTGTGAGAATTTAATTTAGTACCGACGAACTGGTGAGTTAGGATATGTATAGGATATGTATGTATAGGATATGTATTAAATAGACATGTTAGATTGTTCTTAGAATTTTGACACGGAACCTAACCTTATATCGTCCATTTTATTTGTGTTCATTTTACACCGATTTTTTTTACGCCGTTGTCTCTCGGAACGGAACCCCGGCGTAAAACGACGTTTACCTGTACTCAGTATTTAGGGGAATAACCAAATTGTAACGTATATCATAAAACAAGTAGCTTGCACAAGGTAACGATTAGTTAGTAATTAGGGGAATAACTGTATTATGACGTATACCATAAAACTACTCGCTTGCATAAAGTAACGATTAGTCAGTAATTAGGGGAATAACCGAATTATAATCTGCATATCATTGCTTGCACGAAGTTGGCAGACACAAAAATGCACAATGCAATGCAGGATTTACGTATAAGCTACACAATCTATAGCTTAGGGCCCCCGGCACTTCTGGACTTATAAAAGGCCCCATATCTCAAATATAAGCGCCCCATATCTCAAATAGCTTAGGGCCTTATCAAGTCTAAATTGGGCACTGCTGAAATGAGATGGTAACAAAATTACCAAATAAAAAATATTACATATTTGATCGGGTGGGGTCTGCCAGGACAATATACCCTGCAGCAACTATATGAAATTTTGAAAAAAAGTTTTGTATAGGAAAAACAGTTGCTATTCAGGCACTTGAAAGGTACTGTGACCGTAAAAATTTTGAAAAAAATAATAAAAAAATTATGTGAATTTTCAAATCGCCGTGGACTCACAGACCACACCCGACGACTGGAGGGTTAAAGTCGAGACGTCAGTTGGCGTGCTGTTGTATTTTGTACAACAGTTTGCACACATCCTGAATTAAACCATTATTGTGATTACGTTGCAAAAAAATTGATTGGTGATAACAGAATTGTGTGGGGGGAATGTCAATGGAAGAATAGAAAGGTGATTTGAACAAATAACTGTCAACAGGTTTCAACAACTATCAGGAAACTGAAAATGTTGTACTTTATACAACAGCGCGCCTCCTTAATAGTCCAGTCAAATTGTGTTTTTACCAGGAAAGTTGTAGGGTAGTTGTGATTTCTTCCACTCTACATGTTTTTTGGGGTGCTAAATCCGAATCTGAGGTTTGCTAACAAAATTTCGTGACGGAACATTGATAAAAATGCAAAAAAAAGGTAAAAACTCTAATTTCTTAGCGGTTTTTTGTTTATAACTCAAAAACCATCAACTTTTCCTAAATAACTTCCCTAGTCAAAATGAAACTACATAAACTTTCCTACAAATTTCACCACTTACGTTTTATGTTCTTGTATAATCTGCATCATAATACGCAACAATGGTATTATAATAGTGAAGTGGGTAGAAAATGGAGTAGTAAGCGTAGGATCCACTTGCTTTAGTTTTCCCACTTAGTAATGTGAAACGGTACTCTCAGGCTTTTAAATTAATATCTGCCTAATTTAATTGGGCAATATAATTCGTATATGGGAGGGACGGACCTCGTGAACGAAAATGTCAACAGATACAAAATTGGTGTAAGGGGAAAAAATGGTGGTGGTCCATATTTTTATGCATAAAAAATCTACTGGTAGTTTGACCCAACTGCAATTTTGTCGGGAAATAACCACCATATACCTCCAGAGTTATGGCACGCCACCTCAAGGAGCTGGTAGACGGTCAACTTCTAAATCCAGCATTAGTTTCAATCGCGTACCTGATGATGGACACTAGCTTATAGCGCGTTACTTACTACGTTTCATAATATCGCTCATCCGGTAGAACAACGACGCAAATGCAAAAACAAGTTTCTCCATAAATCGCATTTTAATGTGTCGTTGTTACATCTACGAGCCTATAAAGCTACAACGATATAACCGCTCTCTTGTAGTAGCCAATCTAACTACGAAAACATCATTTTTCTACCAGATAGAATCACCTTTTAGGAATCTTATGACATATTTATCTCATTTTTCTATTTTTTGCACTTGCGTCGTTGTTCTACCGGATGAGCGATATATCAACTAAACTCACTTATTCTATGCAAGCAAGGTATAACTTTTACGTATCGATAACTCTCCAGTGTTAACAAGAGGAATTAACGATGTGCAATAAGTGCAATAAAAAACAACGTAAAGTGTATGACACTTCTCGCAAAAAAAAAATGGTAACATTGCAAATTTGCGACAATTCAATAATACAAGTGGTGAGTCAATAGTCAATTAAAGTTAGCTCATTTTCAATATATAGTAGAAACTCGATTATCCTGGCGCATTTAATCCGGGCGGCGAATTTTCCGTGCGGCATCTTAATATTGATTTCCGTACAAGGATTATTATATAGATACATGAAAACAATAATAAACCTAAAAAACAACTATTTTTTGTACAACCCATGCTAAAAGTTGATATTTTAATGGTAATCTAAGCAACTAAAAGTGACGTATTATTTTTCTAGTATTAAAAAATAACTAATGTTTAATTGTAGAGTTGAAAACTTACCAAGCCTAGTTACGAATTAAATTAATTAAATTAAAATTGATTTTATTTTGTGAGAAGGGAGTTGGCAAAACAAAACGAATATCATTTGTAACTCTTATATCATAATGTACTATTTTTTGCGAGTGAAAAGGATAAAATTCTAAAGGTGATAAAGTATGTTCATATACAAAAAAAAAACGTTTTGCAGTTACTTCGGTTTTCCCGACTCCGGAAATTATTCAACAACCAAATGAAAATAGCGTTCTAGAAGATCAGGTACATTCTTATTTCAAAATTAAAGAACAAAAACATAATTGGCTACTTTTAGATTGTTGAAACTCCCGCTTCTGCTTTTTCCCTTCTGAAGAGAGGGAAACAGGTAACTTCTGCTAAAAATTGAATAGTCCAGTTGCAAAATCCGACATCTCGATATTGCCGGACTACTCAATTTTGAAAAGTTTTTTACAATAATACAACATTGTTTGATAGGAAAATTCAGA
Organism: Dascillus cervinus; assembly: GCA_949768715.1. NCBI lineage: Eukaryota > Metazoa > Arthropoda > Insecta > Coleoptera > Dascillidae > Dascillus > Dascillus cervinus. The sequence goes on from OX458320.1 coordinate 17,637,751, forward strand.
AGAACTCACAGAACCATCCGGATTCAGAATTGTAAACATAATACATTTGCTACAACAGGTTAATAAGTTGAACACTCACAATCCTTCATTTGGTTGCACATTTACAAATCTCCAGTTTGTGAGAGAAATACGCAATGGCTTATCGAGCAAATTGCGTTTCAAGTGCAATATGTGCAATGCTGATTTGTCATTAACATTACAAAATGATGATAATTCTTTGGAAATGAATATTACTACTGCAGCTGTATCTGCTGCGATGAGTATTGGTATAAGATTTTTAAACTCTGAAGAAACGTTTTGTTATGGACATTCCATATATGTCTTCTAAAACCTATACAAAACATCATGAATTATTGTCTAAAAGTTGGCAGAATACGGTTACAAAGAAGATGAAAGATGCAGCTCTTCAAAAAGCAGAATACGCCAAACAATGTGGTCAAGTCGATGAAGAGGGTGCCCCTCTCATTAGCGTAGTTGCAGACGAGTGTTGGTCCAAACGATCTTATACCTTATACACTTTCAGTTGGGGCGATGTTGTTAGAGATAAGAAATAAATGACTTTACGTAACAAAAGATTTTCGAGAATCCAAATTTTTACCTGAATACGTCCGGTAAGAATTCACACCTAAATAACAGCTTTATTACTTTAAGCCGTGATAAGTACTTTAACGACATCGCCCCAACTGAAAGTGTATAAGGTTTACCGTAAAAATTATAGCGCTCTGTCTGGTGTTGCAGCCATTGTGGGCCAAAAATTTGGACAAGTTCTCTTTATAGGAGTTAGGAACACATATTGTCGTATATGCGCAAAATCTTTAACTCAAAATTATGATATTCCAACTAACACTTGCTATAAAAATTTTGAGGGAAGTTCAACCAGCATGGAAGCAGATATTCTACCTGAGGGTTCTCGAAAGAGTCAGCATATGTATGGGGTCGAGTATTATAGGCTAATAGCTGATGGAAACAGCAGTACATATAAAAGGCTGCTTGAAGCAAGGCCGTACAACAACATATCGATAGAAAAGATAGAATGTCGTAATCATTTGCTCCGAAATTTCTGCAACAAATTACATGCGATTGTCAGCGATACAAAATTCAGTTTAAAATTACGAAAACTTTTGGAAAAAAATGTTAAACGACTGAGAAATGCAGTTGTTGGTTCGATTTCTCATAACAAAAATAAATCTGATGGTTTATTTCATTTGAGACGAGATATTGATAACATAGTGGCGCATGTAATTGGATCGCATGAAAAATGCCTGGACTATTCTTGCAAACGCAAAACTTTGCAGGAACCAAACCACATTCCCGAAATTGAAATGTCTCCCGATTTTTACTCGAAGATACTCAATAGCATCCAAACTCTCCGTCAGCATGTACGATCACTTATACAAGATGTAGGCAGTAATGTTGTAGAACACTTCAACTCAATTGTAGCAAAATTCGTAGGTGGTAAAAGAGTTAACTTTTCACTAAGAGGCTCTTACGCTGCAAGATGTTCAACTACTGTAGTTTCATTTAATACTGGAAGACCTCATTACGAACTCCATAAAAACATGTACAATAAAAGTCCAAGAAAACTAATAAAATGGCTTGAAATTAAGAAATTAAGAAAAATTCGCGAAGCTAAAGGACGCTGGAAAAAGAAAGGTGTGGCCAAAAAATTGTTTTCTGGTGAGCGTAATGACAGAGATTATGGAGTGTCTTGTGAAAAAACAGACCTACCAGTTACAGAATATAAAATCGAGAAAAAAAGCTTTTAAAAAAATTACGTTTAAATGAAGAAGAACAGTGTGTTGTAGAAGACCGTCAACAAGTTGCCAAAACCTTGTCAAAAAAATTATATACGGCGCAAATGTAGACGCACCTTCTCTACGCCACGGCCGTCAAAATGAAAGAAAAGCTAAAATGTAGCTGGAGTTGCAAGAGAATGTTGTTATAGAAGAGTGTGGACTTTTTATTTATGACCATTGTCCTTACTTAGGTGCAACGTCGGATGGCCTAATGAGGAATGATTTAGTGGTTGAGATAAAATGTCCATATTCAGCGTTTAATATGCATCCAGATAAAGGGATCAAAAATAAGAAAATAAAATTTTGACATAATTCAAGAAATAATGAAATTGTAATTAATAAAAAACACTCATGGTATTTTCAAATCCAGGGACAAATCAATATACAGTAGAATCCGGTTATAACGACTCCGGTTATAGCGAACCACCGGTTATAACGAACTTTATTCCAAGTCCCGACATTTTTCCCTATATAACAATGTAAAAATTAATCGGTTATAACGAACTCGGATATAACGAACTATCGGATATAGCGAACCTGAAAAGCCGAAATTAATAAAATTTCAATCGGCTATAACGAACTTTGCATAGGATATAATGCGCAATAACCTTGGTCGGTAATTTTCCGTTGTACGTTTTGTCTTTCGTATTGGGTTATTTGTGAAGGTATCGCCACTGCGTTAGTTTACGACTTTGACAAATTTATTACTATGCCCTTTAAATAAAACATATTCCAACAGAAAAGCCCAGTTGACCGGATGTTACAGATTTCAAATTATCCCTAAAACCTTCTAAGAAATGACCGTATCGGACACACTAAACCCCATGAGCACATGTGAATTATGTATTACAAAAAACCAGAGTTTCACTTCGATTTTAAAATCAGTTTAATACGAGCCAACGTTTAAACAGCTTCGTACAAATGGCTAAATTTTCAAGAAAATCCTTTTCGTTAAAAGAAAAATTCGAAATAATACGTGAGATAGAAGATGGCAAACCACAACAAGAAATCTGTCGTGAAAAAAACATGCGTAAATCCACCGTCGCAACAATTTGGAAGAAGAAGAAAGAATTATGTGCGGCATTTGAAAGTAAAAATGTAAACGCTAAAAAAATACGAAAATCTAAGAACGATGATGTGGACCAATCTCTTAAAAAGTGGTTTACGCAACAAAGACTAAATAATGTAACGATTAGTGGTAGTGTTTTAAAAACAAAAGCTGAGGACTTTGGCAAAAGACTTACTCAGGAAAATGACTTTACGTGCAGTGATAGCTGGATAAACCGATGGAAAAAACGTCACAACGTTTGTGGCGGCACAATTTCTGGTGAATCAGCGTCAGTAGATGATAATGTAGTGGTAAATTGGTTAAATACAGTGTGGCCAGAACTTCGCAGACAATTTAACGATGATGATATTTTTAACGCGGACGAAACTGGTTTGTTCTACAAATTAACCCCGAATAAAACGCTAAAATTCAAGGGAGAACACTGCAAAGGTGGAAAGTTATCCAAAGACAGAATAACAGTGTTAGTTTGTGCGAATTTGTCCGGTACAGAAAAAAGAAAACTTCTTATCATTGGGAAATCGCAAAATCCACGCTGTTTAAAAAATGTGAAAATTTTACCCGTTAAATACAAAGCCAACCGGCGAGCATGGATGACGGGTGAAATTTTTACTGCCGAACTCCGTGAATGGGATCAAGAACTGCGAAGAAAAAAGCGAAAAATTTTATTGTTGGTCGATAATTGTCCAGCGCATCCTAATGTTACGGAACTAAAATCCATCAAACTTATATTTTTACCACCAAACACCAGCTCCAAGCTACAACCCATGGATCAGGGTATAATTCACTCTTTTAAAGCTAACTATCGCCAGATGCTTTTACTAGAAATTGTGCGTAGCATTGATGAGGGAAAAAGTTTTCCAATTGACATCCTTCAAGCCATTAATTTAGCTGATAAATCTTGGCGAAAAATTACACAAACGACAATAGTTAAGTGTTTCCAAAAAGGTGGGTTTCGTTTTGATGATGATGCCATATCACATTTTGGATCTGATGATGACTTGCCTATAAATGAGTGGTTGCAAAAAGAAAAGCAAACGGAACAATTAGAAAATTCAAACTTTTTAGAAATCTTAAACATGAATGACTATATTAATGTAGACAATTTATTAGTCACAACAGAATATTTGGGCGATGAAGATATTGTTGCATCTGTGGTAGATGAAGGCAAAAGTGACCAAGAAGAAGCCAGTGAGGATGAGTCGGAAGCACCAGTATTAAAGATTGTATCTACACACGAAGCTGTGAGAAATACAAAAAACGTTCGAAATTTTTTACAGTTTTATGGTGCGCCGAACTCAATTATTAAACATTTTAGTGCCGTTGAAATGTATGTCAACAATTTACACTTTAAAAATGCGACAGTTCAGTCGAAAATAACAAATTATTTCAAATAAAATTACTTAAGTTTAGTCCTTATATTTATAATTGTTTTATTCATTTGCATATGTATATTAGACAATAAAGGTTTCATAAAACACTCTTGCATTTATTCTCTCATTAACGCTTATAACGAACTTCGGATATAACGAACCAATTTTGACGGTCCCTTGAGGTTCGTTATAACCGGATTCTACTGTAACTGGAAGGAAAGGTTGTCTTTTGGCAGTTTGAACTGGATATGATTTTCCCATAAAAAATGAATATATTAGAAGAGATACATCTTTTTAACACAATTGTGCCAAAACTTTTAAACTTTTACAACAACTGTATGCTTCCAGAACTAGTAGATCCACGTTACACAAGAAATTTACTAATTAGAGATCCACCTGAGATCATAGCAGTTCAACAAAACATTAGAAACAAAAAAAGGCAAATATTTAACACTCGGAGAACTGAAACAGGATTGTTTGAGAGTTATTTATTTCTCAGTCAAGCAGAGAAACAAACAGAGAGATGGGATATACTAACACCACGCCTACCACCTATCCCTATCTCATTTCTTTACATACATTCGTGTCTACTGCTCTGCTGTCCGGCATATTTCACAAACGCCAAAATAACAGTGCATATGTTACAGTTGATGTGTTAATTTAGTTACTGTATACACTAACTCGTGAATGTATACATTTACTGAAGGACATAGTTAAAGTGTTTACATATGACGTTATTGATACTTTAACTAGTATGTGTATACACTTACTGCTCAAATATAATGAAAGTATACACTTTGTAAATTAAAAGTTGTATACAAACAACATAACCTCAAAAAATTTAATAAGAGTAAGCACGTGGAGTGGTTAGTGGTTTCATTATCGCACTTACTAATATTTACAAGTCATTTTCGTCAAATATTTATACAGGTTTGTATACTTGAAGTAATTTTGTGATTGTAGGTATTATTTTAATAATATTCAACAGCATTACAATGGAATTAGTTCAAATGAAAAAAAAATTCGAGGAGTGTCTGTCTAAGAAAAAACAGAAAAGCAACAGTTTTCAAATGAATCATGAGAAATACAACAAATTAGTTGAAGAAGTGAAAGCAGCCAAAAGTGGAAATTCAAAAGAAAATCGTTGTTACTGGCTGTTAAAGCATTACGATGTTGTAACGGTGGGTGGAAAAGAATACCTAATTGTTCCCATCGTAAACGACCAAGTCTTATATTATATAACGAACGAAGACTTATTTGATATTTTATCAAAAACCCATGAATCAATTGGTCACGGTGGTCGAGACAGAATGAGAAATGAACTGAAACAACGATACAAAAACATTACTCTTTATGAGATACAAACTTTTTTAAATCTATGTGAACCTTGTTTACAAAAAAGAAAAAGTGAAAAAAAAGGTTTAGTAACCAATGATTTTTTCGCAATTTAACAGCAGATGCCAGGTTGACTTGATAGATTATCAATCGCAAGCTGATGGGGAATTCAAGTTCATCATGGTCTATCAAGACCACTTGACAAAGTTTGTTGTTTTACGAGCTCTCCGTAGCAAAAAAGCCGAAGAGGTTGCTAAACATGTACTCGATATTTTTTTATTATTTGGTGCACCAACTATATTACAGTCTGACAATGGTCGCGAATTTTGTAATCATATAATTGAGGATTTAAAAGTAATGTGGCCTGAGTTGAAAATTGTTCATGGTAAACCTAGACATAGTCAATCCCAAGGAAGCGTAGAACGTGCAAATCAAGATGTGGAAAATATGTTAACTACTTGGATGCAGGATAATCATTGTAATAACTGGAGTAAAGGACTACCTTTCATACAATTTATGAAAAACCGTTCTTTGCATGCTGGTATAAAGAGATCTCCTTATGAAGCCATGTTTGATCAACCTCCAAAGGTTGGTCTTACGTCGTCTACGTTGCGTAAAGATACTATTGATGATATAAATACTGAAGAAGAACTTGAACAATTATTAGCTGGAGTGCAAATATTTGAAGAAGAGAACGAAAGTGAAGATTTTTTCTTGCAAGAAGAGGAGGAAGGTGAGGATTTTTTCTTGCCAGCTGAGGAGTCGGCAGAAACTGTATATCAACCAGAAGAGGAAAAAGAAGAATACATTATCAATGATCAAGAAACATTACAACTTATGAAACATTGTGATATATGTTGCAAAGAATTGGAATTTGCTGAAAAGAATATATGTGCTCTGTGTTCTAAAAGCATTAAAATTAAAACTACTAGAAATGAAGCCAAGGAAAATTTAGATGCACAAGCAAAACGTATGAAACGTATTTCGGATGCCTCACATCCAGAAGGTGAAATAGGAATGACGGTAAGAGTAAGAGTTCCCGATGTAGACAGAGGTAGAGGAGAGGCACGTTCGATATTAGCTACCATTCTCAAAAAAACAGAAGATGGTTATTTTCAACTAGGCACCAAAAATGGGGTTATAAAAGGTTTATACGCTAGATCTCAATTTAGTACTTGTCCAGAGAAAGTTCTTTCCATTGAAAATATTCCATTAAATCAAGAACTTCCACTTAGAACTGTTGCTACACACCAAGCAATTGGATCAGGACAAGGCTTTACTAAATGTCACTGCAAAACTAAATGTTCTAATAACAGATGTATGTGTTTAAAGAAAAAAGTACTGTGCAATTCAAAATGTCATGCTAGTTTACCGTGTTGCAATAAATAATGTTTTCAAACTTAATAATTTACTGACGTCACCCCACCCTTGTCTATTTACAGATCAGGTGCTTTGAATTATCCAAATCGATCAATATTAAAAAATTTCAGAAGAGTTTAATTATGAAACCACACTAAATAATATTATTTAACTAAGGAAATGTAATCCCATCATTTCAGTATAACAACATTAATTTGTTAACTTCTTTAACTTAATCCCAAAGTCAATTAACACACTTACTATCTTATATTAGTGACTGTACACACTTGCTAGATGGTGTATACATTTACTAGTTATAGTGTTAATGTCGATTATTATTTCATACTTCTACTGAAATCTTTCGTAAGTGTATACATTTACTAGTTAGTGCATGCACTCACTGAAGTTAACACTTCAACTGTAACACATACACATAATTTTCTATTAAGGGGGTATTCTAGTGTAGAAATTTGAAAAAATAAATTTTTTTCCTTCTCATATTTTCAACGCTTAACCTTTCAAGAATATGTCTTTAAAAGGATTTGTCAAAATTTTAATTATTTCCGGACACGACATCCAAACCGGCTGGGCCGGAACAACACTGGGCGTAATTTTACCCGAAACTTTAAACGCGTTTTTCTCGAAACTACTTTTTTCAAAAACTTTGTTATGATTTCTCAAGTTCTACTTAACCGATTTACTTGTAATTTGGTGTGAGTCTTCTCTATATATGTCTCTATCGTACTAACTATGATTTATAACAAATTAATTTTTTTTACTATTTTTAAAAAATTCATAAAAGTCAAAAAAACAGTAAAAAAATTTATTATTTTTTCGGACATCCGCAATTTAGCGAAAAAAAATTTTTTCCAGTTTTTTTAGTTAGTACGATAGCAGCATTTATCTAGATAAATAATCTTTTTTATTTTTTTGTTTCACATCATTTGGAGGGTTGCAATGATGACAGACTTGGCGCGCCATTTTTTTCCAATCCCCCACTTCAACAGCTTATAACATTTTGAGTTTTCAATTTTTTCCCTTTTTTATTTTTTATGTATTGCTAAAATATGAATAAATATCTTGTTAAAAAATGGATAGTAAAAATATTTTGTTTTTTATTTATAGCACGCAAAAAAAAACACTTCAAATTCATGCCTCTAGACTAGAATACCCCCTAAACATTTGTAAATATTCTTGTTCACTTATAAATCTATGATCTGACCGGAGCAAATTTGTTTTTATTTATTTAAAAGGTGGTAAAAGGTGACTCAAATATGGCAATTATTTTGCTGATTACCGTTCCAGTTTCATACTTAATTGTAACTAAACGAAACTGAATATAAAAAAAATGTCCGGGTGAATTGTACCTAACATTGTATATTTTTGAAGTCTTGCAATACATTTTGTACAGATTTGTTTGATAATGAGACAATTTGGCGCCAGTAAATGCATATGACGTTGAAACTGTCACCGTGCTTTGCACTCTCGTTCTAAATAAACATGACTTCCAATCGCAACACCTTCGTTCCCGGTTGTGCAGGGATACGGATAACAAGAATGTCAGTTAGTGAAAAAACGACACGGGCGAAAGTTCTTTCGCTCGCTACAACCGAGATCGACCTAAGGGGTAATGTTGTTTTATTGCTATTTTTTTTAACACTACGACGAGCATAACAATTGGCGCCCAACGTGAGTGCCTTTCTGGAAGAGAACTTTGAGCGATTCCACACCCAAGCCAACAAGCCAAGCATGATGCTAAGGAGCGCACGAAAGGATCAAGTGTCTCCAGGAACATCCACGGTAGACGACGTCGAGGCCGTTGTCGTTCCAGCGATGTTACCAACCCTTCTGGGGGAGGGTTCACCTACGATAAACCCCCAGTGGCGCCCGGCACTGACCAGCGAAGAAATTGTGGCGCAGCTCATCCAGAAACTGTCCATGATTTCCACAGCACCGGTTCGTTTACCTATTTTAATTTTTTATTCCGGCACAATTATCGAGTGTCCCGAATACTTCCTCGAGTGGTTGGAACGGTACTTCGTAGCAACCGAAGAAACTGACGAGCAACAGAAAACGCTTATTGCCGCCCAGCAACTTGCAGGACTCGCCAAAGCTTGGTTCGCAAACCACGAATTACTCCGACCGACGTTCGGAGAAGCCGCCATAGCTGTGGAAGAATGCTTACCGCCACCTTCAGTACCGATCAGTGCAAGAGCCGTGACTCCTAGAGTCGTCTCGAGCTGGCGTGAACGCCCAGAGCCGACATCAGAACGTCCACTTCTCCCTTGGTGTCAATATTGTCCTGAACGACATTTAAATCGGAACTGCCCTGTCGCGAAACAGGGAAACTTCCAATCTGCCGGACGCATAAACCTCGGAGCGAACGGCAGACACTAAACGCAGCAGGTGAGTCTGTTCTCCGTTTGAATGCACACATCAACGGAAAGCACTTGCGCGTTCTTCTCGACACCGCGGCAAGCGGAAACTTTGTGCGGTCCGGAGTGTGTCCAGCTCCGATCGTTGAGCAACAAAGTTTTCTCAACCTCGCAGCTACAGGCTGTAAAGCTACCGTACTTGGTAACCAGTGCTTCGCGATAACAATTAGTGAACAAACATATTCGTGTGAAGCCAGCGTAGTGCGCGAGTTACGGGAAGACCTTATTCTAGGCTATCCGTGGCTTAAACAAGTCGGTGCGACAATCGACCTAGAACGCGAGTGCGTGTATCTTGGACGCAACAAGCGCGATACAGTGTACTTCGTTGCACCAGACTTGAAGATGAACACTACTGCAGTGCCATCGACACTTGTGAACGGTTTTCCAAAACAGTTACAGCGCCGTTTTAGTGAACTCATCACAAACTTCAGTGAAGTGTTTAGCGAACGTGCGTTGACACAAACGAAGACCGTCACGCATGAAATCCGTCTCCATGACGAACGTGCCATCGCCCTCCGGCCGTATCGTTATAGCGAGGAAAAAAAGATCATTATTGATCAACAGGTGCAAGAGATGTTATCGCAAGGCATCATCGAGCATTCCAGGTCGGCCTACTGCTCCCCGATCGTTGTGGTAAAGAAGAAGGACGGTAAACCACGTTTCTGTGTGGACTACAGAAAACTGAACACCGCCACCGTCGATGAAGCTTCGCCACTTCCAGCGATTCACGAGACGCTCCAGGACATCGGGACTGCGCGCGTATTTACAGTGCTCGATTTAAAATCTGGATATTGGCAGATCCCAATGCACGAGGCTAGCAAACACCTTACGGTTTTTGCGACGCCTAATGGGTCTCTGTATCAATTCCGCGTCATGCCTTTTGGGCTCAAAAATGCACCTGCCACGTTCCAACGCCTGATGGCCCAAGAGGTCCTCGCTGGATATCTCAACCATTTCGTGATGGTCTACTTGGACGATATCATCATATACTCCAATACCTATGACGAGCACCTCGACTACCTCCATAGGGTCCTTGAACGCCTTCAGTTACACAAATTGTGTTGCTCAATTCCGAAGTGTCACTTTGGGAAGAAGGAACTGGAGTATCTGGGTCATATCGTGTCATCCGACGGCAACCGCCCCCAACCACACCATCTGGCAAAGATTGCCGATACACCACCTCCTCGATCCCGCAAGGAACTTCGAGCGTTCCTCGGACTGTGTGGATGGCTCCGAGACTACGTTCCCAACTTCGCGGAAACTGCAGTTCCTCTGACCAACCTCCTGTCTGAGAAGCAGAAGTTTAAGTGGAGCAGCCAGGCCCAGGAGTCCTACACGAAGGTGCAAGAAGCCCTCAACAGTGCAAAACCCCTCAGTCGACCCGATCCGAAGCGCCGGATGGTGCTTCAGACCGATGCCAGTGACCTGCGAATGGGAGCTGTGTTGTTCCACGAACGCGACGGCGGACGCGACATCATCGCGTACGCAAGTTCCAAGTTCAATACGACTGAGAAAAACTACCATATTAATGAAAAGGAATGCCTGGCCATTATATGGGCGACGAAACGCTACCGTCCATACCTGGAGGACCGACCATTTACTCTACGTACCGATAACCGTGCCCTCATCTGGTTGAACAAAACCAAGGACGACCGTGCGAAACTCACTAGGTGGCCTCTGCTGCTGCAGAGTTTCTCATTCACCATTGAGCATTGCCCCGGCCGTCTTAACGAGTTACCTGACGCACTTTCCAGGCAACCAGACGACACAGCACGCAACATCGATGTAGAAGACATTGAACAAATAACCGTTAGTCAGGAAGTTCGTCTCGCGCAAGACAACGACCTGGAAATTCAACGGTTAATAATAAAATGGCGTCAATTACAACCCTTGGACCGCGCCACGCTGACCGCGGCCGACCGGGAATTTCTGGATTACTACATAGTGTGCGAGGGTTATCTTTATCGCCAACACGACGAAAAAAGACTGCTCCTCGTACCAAGCGTACAACAACCACGCATTTTATACTATTTTCACGACAGTGCACTCGCAGGTCATCCCGGCTCGGACGAGACGGAACGAGCGATCTCTGAGCAATTCCACTGGCCTGACATCTCCAACCGAGTCCGAAGATATGTCGCAGGGTGCCTGCTGTGCGCCCAATATAAGCGACGACCTCCACATCCCGCAGCACCGCAGCGTCCGCGTCAACCTAAACATCCATGGGCCACGGTCGCTTGCGATTTGATGGGACCATATCCGAAGACTCCATCCGGGAATAAAAATATCTTGGTCGTTACCGATCTCTTCACCAGGTGGGTCGAGGCCTTTCCACTAAAGGACACTCGGACCGAGACCGTCGCCACCTGTCTGGAAAAGGAAGTTTTCCAACGATACGGCTTCCCGGAAAGCTTAATCACGGACAGCGGGACGCAATTTAGCAGTCGAATGTTCCGACGCTGCTGCATCCGTTGGGAGACCCAGCACTGGGCCACTGCTCTCTATCACCCCCGTGCTAATCCCACCGAACGGCGCAATCAAGAATTTAAAAAAATTCTCAGAATCCACCTGGCTGGAAAAGACCCTGCCACCTGGGACGAACACCTGTCCATGGCGCTTTACTCCTTTCGACGACGTCGCAACGCCGCCACTGGACAAAGCCCTAGCCAGCTGCTGCTCGGCTACAATCTGCCCCTACCAGGTGCGTGGGACGGTCTTCAGCCAGTTCCAGTGGATCGTCAACAACGTCTGCAGCAAGCCCGAGACCACCAAGAAGACTACGTCCACCGGAGAGCTCCACCTGCCCGGCTCACTCCCGTATTTCAACCCGGAGATCTCGTCTTGATAAAGAACTTGCTACGGGTTTCCCGGCCGCGTAGATACATTTGCTTGGCTAAGCTCAAGTCGGCGAGGGGTAGGTTGAAATTTAATCCTCGAGGTTATGTGGGAAGCGTTCTCTCATTCTTCTCCGGAGGTTGTTAGGGCGCCACTGCTTTGGGGTGGTCGAAATATCTCGAGAGGAGACAAAGCAGAATTCGCTCTCGACAATGGGGTTACAGAAACAATCACGAACAAGATAACAAGTGTATTGACTAGTTAAGTGATTAAACAATTTACAATTACTGATAAAGTTAAATTAAAAAGTTAGGGTACCCAAAAGGCTGAAAGCCATCAATTTGCAACAATGCATCACAAATGCTCGAATAACATTAAATACAAGAAATGTTTCAATTACACGAAAGCATCAAATTCGACAAGTATCAATACGGTCAACTTAACTACAACATCGACACGGCTCCATACGCTGGCGGCTTTTCCTCATTTATCCCGTACTGGAGAAGTCATCCGTGTAGATCGCCTGGACTGCTGGTATCCCGGTGGACCGGCAGTTATTTACGGCACCATATTTTTCACTACTTGCACTGAGAATTCCCTTTAGGAAAACATGAACTTGTCGACGCTGAATCCACGCGTGACCATCCTTCAACACACCCAGTCAGGTTCTGTCGCTCACTTTTCGATGTTCGCGCACTTTCAATTTTTGACGAACTCCGCGCACTGACCTCAACGACCTTAAGATTCCCTGCTTGTCGAGAGAGAGAAATTGACTTCCGCGCGAATTTGAAAATTAATTAATGATTCGTAGACAGCACCGTAACAAATTTTACTGGAAGACGACGCCCTTTCGCCCAAAAATGGACCGGACCGCACAACATCCTCCGACCAGCTGGTGACGTCACATACTGGGTGCAAATCGGCAACGCCCGCTGCAAATACCATGTGGACAATATCAGGCCATCCCCGCTGCTTCGCCAGTAAAATAAAAATGTACATTTGTGGATTTGACAATAAAAAAGATCTCGGTTGCTCGTGGAAGTCATGTCTCAAAAGGGGGGAGTGTCACCGTGCTTTGCACTCTCGTTCTAAATAAACACGACTTCCAATCGCAACACCTTCGTTCCCGGTTGTGCAGGGATACGGATAACAAGAATGTCAGTTACTGAAAAAACGACACGGGCGAAAGTTCTTTCGCTCGCTACAACCGAGATCGCCCTAAGGGGTAATGTTGTTTTATTGCTATTTTTTTTAACACTACGACGAGCATAACAAAACCTACGGAAGCCTCTTAACAAAGCATTCCTTTTACTGGAGAAATGGTAGTGGCAATTCTGTTTTCGGTAGGTTTCATTTTTTTTTATTTAAAATTTGCAAGTTTCTGTGGTATCTCCGCGTAAAATTGCGCCAAAACTCTGTTTTAGATCATTTTAACCAGTGAATTACCAGTGTCACCTAGAGGTTCCTCGGAATTATGGACCTGTGTTATCGCAATAAAACGACAGAATGCCCAGCTTAGATTGTTGTTTAAGAGAAAGTCAATAGAGCTGCCACCAAATCTATCATAAAACCGTCTTTTATGTGCATCTTTCAATATAGCGTAAGCCATATTGCATTCATATCGTCTTTCTTCGTTAATTGTTGTAATTGTTGATCATTAGCCTTTTGTACTGGGCCGTGATCTCCTCTGTACCAGCAGAAGGTTTTGTGTCGAGAACGTTGTATAATGTCATGGGGGTATTACCATGTTTATTTTTAAAGTTTACGATAAACAAACTGTTACTAAACCAATATCAAAAAAGGTACTAAGACCGGCAATCAAGAACTGGTAAGTAACAGAATCATTGTCAGACAGATGCAAAGAACCATAGAATTCGATGTTTTATCAATTCAGCAGAAAACTGACAACACCATTTAGATAATCTCTCTTGTTGATTACGACTGTTGACCACTGGGATTAGCTACCCAATCTTAAACAGAGTCGCTCGGATTTAGTATTAATTAAGTAAGCCCCATAATTCATCTTTCTTAAGATTTCTTCAAAATGAATGAACTGCGAAAAATTTTCAGAAACTATCAATTCTTGTAGATTGATTAGAAAAGTAGCAACCCCACTTGCAACTCTTTCGTTGGATCCGACACCGTTTGCCACTGAGATTGGTTACTCAATCTTAAACAGGGTTGTTGAGATTTTGTATAACCAACAACGTAAAAACTGAGACGAGATTTTTCTTTTGGAAGCGACAACAATTACTGAAATGCAACAACAGTTCTTCAATACAACGAAGGTGTAATTTCGATAACAAGTTCCTTGTTAACACGTACAAGAAAATAGAATAACTTTCATTCAGCAGAAAACTGACAACACCATTTAGATAATCTCTCTTGTTGGTTCCGACTCTGTTTACCACTGGGGTTGGCTACCCAAACTTAAACAGAGTTGCTCGGATTTGGTATTAATAAAGAAAGAGAAACCTAGATTACATCTTTCTTAATATTTCTTCAAAATGAATGAACTGCGAGAAGTGTTCACAATCTATCAATTCTTATAGATTGATTACAAGAGTAGCAACCCCACTTGCAACTCTTGTTAGAAGATCCGACTCTGTTTGCCATTGGGATTGGCTACCCAATCTTAAACAGAGTTGCTCGGATTTAGTAGTAATAATAATGAAATCGAAACCCAAGTGAGATATTTCGTAAAAATTTCTTCTTAAGATAACCGAATAGAATGAATTATTCTTGAAGTTGTTAATAATTATAAATGTCATGTATTCTTGCTTTATTCTTGTCAACGATCACCAGAATTACAACTCCATTTCCATATCCATCTGGCTGGTTTCGACCATTTTTGTCGCTGGTAGGGTAGCTCGTATAATAAAGAAATTCAGATATTTCTTAAGCCTCTCTTGCGAACATAATAGGAATAAATGAAATATGAGAGCAGTCTTGAATGTATCCAAACCCCAAGTTGGTATATCAACCTTTCTTTCAAAATCAATTTTACTAAGCCAAATACGTTAAAAAAATTGA
Organism: Dascillus cervinus; assembly: GCA_949768715.1. Classification (NCBI taxonomy): domain Eukaryota; kingdom Metazoa; phylum Arthropoda; class Insecta; order Coleoptera; family Dascillidae; genus Dascillus; species Dascillus cervinus. Next base: position 17,652,983 of record OX458320.1, read on the forward strand.
CATGTAAAGACATTGCAGTGAATGCGCCAATGGATTAGCCTTAAGCAAGTAATTTCGGCTAATTCTACTGATTTAAATACGTACGTACTAAAGGGTTTTCCAATAAGAGGTGTTATTTTGAATAGCCCGTTATTTCGGTAGATGTAACTTTTGGAGCTGTAATTTTTTGACATTTGACAAGTAGAAACTACGCCATTAATAAAAATGGAACGATACACGCTTCAACAACGCATTGAAATTATTAAAATTCACTATAAAAATGGTGAAAATTTGGCAGAGACGGTTCGTAAAACTCGAACATTTTTGGGTCGTCGTGAAGCACCTTGTCGGACCGCAATACAGAAATTGGTGGAAAAATTCGAGCTGTTGGGACAAGTTAGTGATGTGAAGAATAAAACCCGTGCACGTCGCTCAAGAACAGCCGAGAATATTGCTGCTGTAGCCGAAAGTGTTGAAGAAAACCCAGGTTTGTCCATTCCTCGTCGTTCTTTGGAATTAGACATTCCAAAAACGTCATTACACCGTATTTTGCATAAAGATTTGGGTCTTAAGGCTTATAAAGTTCAGTTAACGCAAGAACTCAAGCCGTAGGATGCAAGAAATTTCATGAATACATCTGGGGAAAACAATTGTAATAGAATCAGATCACAAACCCCTAGAAGCAATCTTCAAGAAATTCATCTAATTCGGCTAATTCTACTGATTTAAATAGGTACGTACTATTACAAACCTTTTAACGGCCGAAGTGGTTGTATCGAATTACAGCACAGAAAGGTGTTTAACAGTTTTATTTCAGACACATTAACATGAGGAATTATACACAAGCGATACAGATTTAACCAAGACAAATGTTTACACTCGGTTGCTGACCACAAGTGTGGATCTTTGGTGTTGATCGGTTCGGAACAATGTTCGGGTTGCTCGCCCTGGAGTGGACCCGGAGCTACAACTGATTTAAGGTGGTCCTTCAGGATTGGATTCGAACCAACAATTTAATTCGTCTTGGACGGAATTACCGAGTGGGCAATTATTACGCACTCTTGGAAACTAACCGGTAATATTACCGAACTGATTAATAACTATTTAATCCGTTATTGTTTCCACGAGTGCTGTTGGACACGTTTTCCTCCGACCGCGTTATTCTTCCCAAAGCCGAATTCGGCCGTCGCACCGCTGTCACGCTTTGATTCGCAGTTCAAACTCCCCTCCATTCGCAAATTGTGGCGGGTGATTTAACTATATTTTATGAAGTTATAGAACACGTCACAGTACCTGTTATAATTCGCCAAGTTTCTGTTTTTTTCCCTTCTTGCTGAGAGGAAGAGTTTTCCTTTTCTCGCGGCCGTCGATAGAGATCTCGTTGAATTTTCGGGCGAAAAATGACCTTGTAACGTGTGTTGAATTATTTTATTAACACAGACGTTACGGATACAGATAAAATGTACAGGGGGACTTAGGATTGATGTTAGTAGTCCTCAAAGGGCTGACCCGCGCCTCTAATCTTCGATCTCCCAGGTAATGTCCAACACTGGTGCTGTTACCAGGGAGTCGTCGGGGATTCGAGACGGGGATCGGCAAATAGAAAATAACGAAGGGTCCTAGATAGTCCTGGAAGGACTGACCGGCTTCTCTATCTTTCTAGCTTCAAGGGTAATGTCCAACGCTGGTGCTGTTACCCTGAAGAAGTCAACCCCGATTTAAACAATAGATGAATGGTTCGTCCCCCTTCCAGCTCGACGGCGGGGAATTCTTTTACCAATATTTCATTTGAGGTCCCTCGGTAATACTGTAAGTCGACCGCCAGTGGAGATCTAATTTAGCGTTAAGAACAAAGATTAGTGGAGTTATTGAGCAGTCCGCGGCTCCCTATTTGGAAGCATTCTGCTAACATGAACTACTTCGTTTTTATTTGCTCGTCGTTTAATTAAGGGGGTATTCTAGTCTAGAGGCATGAATTTGATGTGTTTTTTTGCGTGCTATAAATAAAAAACAAAAAATATTTTTACTATCCATATTTTAACAAGATATTTATTCATGTTTTAACAATACATAAAAAATAAAAAAAAGTGAAAAAATTGAAAACTCAAAATGTTATAAGCTGTTGAAGTGGGGGATTGGAAAAAAATGGCGCGCCAAGTCTGTCACGATTGCAACCCTCCAAATGATGTGCAACAAAAAAATAAAAAAGATTATTTATCTAGATAAATGCTGCTATCGTACTAACTAAAAAAAACTGAAAAAAAAATTTTTTCGCTAAATTGCGGATGTCCGAAAAAATAATATTTTTTTTACTGTTTTTTTGACGTTTCTGAATTTTTTAAGAATAGTAAAAAAAAAATAATTTGTTATAAATCATAGTTAGTACGATAGAGACATATATAGAGAAGACTCACACCAAATTACAAGTAAATCGGTTAAGTAGAACTTGAGAAATCATGACAAACTTTTTGAAAAAAGTAGTTTCGAGAAAAACGCGTGAAGTGGAAGAACTTATTGTAAACCCGCCAGAAACTGATAATTATGTGCAAATAAAAACACAACTCATCAAGAGGCTCTCCACGTCCCGCGAAGCGCAAATCAAGCAGCTCATCGAACAAGAAGAAATCGGCGACCGCACGCCTTCTCAATTCCTCCGACACCTAAAAATCTTAGCAGGAACGGAGGTGCAGGAAAGTTTTCTTCGCACATTGTGGATAGGGCGACTCCCCTTGAACATGCAGGCGATACTCGCTACGCAGAGCACCAGCTCCGTGAACGACGCTGCAACACTCGCGGACAAGATCGCAGAAATTGTTCCGAAAAACCGGGAAGTTTTTGTGTTTACACCAGCCGCCGACGACAGGACCATCGATTTGCATAAAAAAATCGAAGTCCTCACCATGCGAATCGACGAGCTAGTGCGCGAACAACAGAACTATCGTCGACCCCGTTCACATTCTCGTCATCGCAACTCTTCAAGACAGCGATCGCAATCAAATTCCGGCATGTGTTGGTACCACCGAAAGTTCCAAGAAAAAGCACGTAAGTGTACGCAACCATGTACATATGCAACAAAAAACGAGCTAGGGGATCAGTGAGTGCGGCTAACAAACCCCTCTCGCCAAAGTGCCGCCTTTTTATCACGGACCAAAAAACTAAAGTACAATTTTTAGTGGATACCGGTGCAGATTTGTGTGTATACCCCAAAACTTTGTTAAAAGGCCCCCGTGCCCGTACTGACTTTCAACTTTCGGCTGTGAATAATACCGCGATAGCCACCTACGGATTTGTGACCCTTGAACTTGATTTAGCGCTCCGTAGGTCGTTTCAATGGCGTTTTATAGTTGCAGACGTTAGTAAATCCATCTTAGGTGCAGACTTTTTAAGCCACTTTGGTTTACTCGTGGACCTAAAAAACGGCCGACTCCTAGACAATAGCACGACATTAAGTGTAGTGTGTCAAGTGCGCGAGTGTGAAATTCCAACCATTCGAGCTTTCTTTGGAGACCCGAGCAATAAATTTCACAGCTTGTTATCGGAATTCCCTGAAATAACAAGTCCTTCAACTGTACCTCGGCCCGTGCGACATACAACAATGCATACAATCCAAACAACTTCTGGACCCCCGGTGACTACCAGACCCAGACGATTAGCACCTGACCGCTTGAAAGTGGCAAAGAAGGAGTTTGAACTGTTGCTCGAACAAGGCACAGCCCGCCCTTCAAAAAGCAACTGGTCCGCTGCCCTACATTTAGCACCGAAGAAAGAGAACGGATGGCGCCCTTGCGGTGATTACCGCGGATTAAATTCTCGCACGATCCCGGACTGCTATCCCGTTCCACACATAGAGGAATTCTCGCAAAACCTCTTCGGATGCACGCTGTTTTCTACCATCGATCTGGTTAAGGCATTTAACCAAATCCCGGTGAACCCCGAAGATATACATAAAACAGCCATCACAACACCATTTGGACTGTTCGAATTCCCATTTATGTCGTTCGGACTTCGCAACGCGGCGCAGACGTTTCAGCGGTTTATCGACGAGGTAACCCGAGGACTGGACTTCTGCTTTGCGTACATCGATGACATCCTCGTCGTGTCACGCACGGAGGACGAACACATGAATCATCTAAGACAGCTGTTTTCCCGATTCAGACATTGCGGTGTGTTGATTAACCCGACGAAATGTGTCCTTGCACAATCGCAAGTCACTTTTCTAGGGTACGAAATTACGTCACAAGGTAGCAAGCCACCAACTGACCGAATCCTTCCTTCCTATCACCACTGCTGAAAGACCGTCGACCATCCGTGAGTTACGCCGTTTCCTGGGCATGGTCAATTTTTATAGACGTTTTGTACCTAAATGTGCAGAAACTCAGGCCCCCCTCAACGCGTTACTCGCCGGTCCCAAACAAATCGGCAAACACCCGATCAGTTGGAATCCGGTTCTAGAAAAAGCGTTCGACGATATCAAAACCGTATTAAGCAATGCCATACTTCTGGCACATCCTTCACCAGACGCTCCAATCTCCGTCATGGTGGACGCTTCTGACGTCGCCATGGGAGGAGTACTGCAGCAGTGGATAAACGAAGCGTGGCAACCGCTTGGATGTTTTACAAAGAAATTAAACCCGTCACAACAAAATTACAGCGCCTACGATAGGGAATTATTAGCAGCCTATTCGGCAGTGAAACGTTTCCGTTACTTCCTAGAAGGACGACATTTCGCCCTTTTTACCGACCACAAGCCGCTCATTTTTGCTTTTAACCAAAAACCGGAACGCTGTTCACCGCGACAGTTCCGTTATTTGGATTATATTTCTCAATTTGCAACCGCAATTCAACACGTCTCCGGTAAAGACAACATTCCCGCCGATACGCTATCCCGACTCAACATCGCCGCAACTACAGGATCAATCCCACCAGGTTGCATCGACTACAGATCCCTATCAAAAGCCCAAACAACGGACCCGGAGTTACAAGAATTTCTCCAGCCCGAGTCCGTTTTGCAACTGCAGCAACTGTTCCTCCCGGAACATGCTGTAACGATTTATTGCGACACGTCAACCGGCAGCTTGAGACCATTTCTAACTACTTCATTCCGACGCACCGCTTTTGAATCGCTCCACAACCTGGCGCATCCTGGAGTTCGTGCAACCGTGAAGATGGTGTCATCGCGTTTCATCTGGCCCTCCGTTAACAAGGATTGCACGACCTGGAGTCGACAGTGCATACCTTGTCAGCGATCCAAGATTTCGCGACATGTTACCGCACCCGTAGGTTCCTTTACACCGCCATCAGCACGTTTCGAGCACGTCCACATCGACATCGTGGGTCCCTTACCCTGGTCAAAAGGTAACAAGTACTGCCTGACGTGCATCGATCGCTACTCTCGCTGGGTGGAAGCAATCCCGTTACCGGATATTAACGCCGAGACCGTAGCCAACGCATTTTATGCGAATTGGATCGCAAGATTCGGTGTTTCCCTGCGCGTTACAACGGACCGTGGAACACAGTACACGTCACATCTGTTTCATGCCCTCGCAGCGTTTGTCGGTACAAAGATTGTTCATACAACAGCATACCACCCGGCAGCGAACGGCATGATCGAACGTTTCCACCGCCAATTAAAAACAGCGCTAAAATGCCATGATGCCAGTTGGACAGAAACGCTCCCCACGGTACTGCTTGGCATTCGCACCAGCATCAAGGAAGACATTGGCGCTACCGCAGCAGAAATGGTGTACGGTGAAAACATTAGAATTCCCGGAGAATTTTTCGCCCCATCAATCAACGAAACCGCTCCAGAATTCATAAAGCGTCTTAGGACCCATTTCGAACATCTACGACCGCAACCACCCATACACCACGGTAAACACCCCATTTTTATTTACAAAAATTTAAATTCTTGCAGTCACGTCTTTCTACGCCACGACGCCGTTCGTAAACCGCTGCAACAACCCTACCACGGCCCATACAGAGTCGTCACCAGAGGCGACAAAACGTTCACAATTAACGTCCAAGGTCGGAACATCACCGTCTCAATCGATCGTGTAAAACCGGCCTACATACAAGGCCAACAGGACCTCGCGGGCGATACAATTCCCGCAATTCCAACAGCCATCCCGACAACCTCGACTCCGCGTTCGTCAACGCAACCGAACCCAGTCACCCGTTCCGGACGACGCGTTCGCTTCCCCGACTTCTACAAGGCCAGTCGTTAAACACTGCCAAGGGGGTATGTGGCGGCTCCGATCGACTCCTGGTGGTCCCAAGATTCTTTTCGACCACCAGCGTTTTTAGATGATCCGGAACAAATCGACGCCAAATTACGTCCGGCACAGCACGAACACTTACACATGTCAGATGACACATGATATATGTTAGTGTGCCACCCGCGCTGGACAGTACCGGAAATATCCTTCAGACCCTACAAGTCGACCCCCCTGAAGCTGGCATATATACAAATTTTCAGTGGGCTTCAGAGAGTTCCGTTCGAATCCTTCAACCGAACCAGTCGGTTTCGCATGTTAAAATTGTGCCATGATCGTGTAAATATTTTCCTTCAAAAATCAAATAAAGTCTAGTCAAAATTGGTGTGTTATTTAAACCCCAACACACTAAAATATAATATTTTAAAAAAAAACTAGACACTATATTAAAATTTTGGTTGCACTATCGTCTTCAGTACAAAGAAACTGTCTAAATACTCTCAACAAAATTTCAAAAATATAGTTTAACGGTAGGTAAATTATCGTGTGAAGGGAGCATTTTTTACACGTGTAAGATAGGCCACTGTGATGAACAAGGACCAGTGACGTCACGCAACTATTTTAAATTTATTATAACTCATCAAATAACCTGAGTAGAAACATAACACATATACCATTTGAGAGTAAAACGGGTTTAAATGAATTAAATCATTACAAAATACACTTCTAAAACATTTAACAAAACACGTTTTGATTCTAGTTATAAATTTTTTTTGAAATGCATACAATTTGGTGATTTAAACTCTACAGATCTTTAAATTGTACGTCCGGGTGGTAATTATCATTATAACATTTTGAAATTTGTAGTAGCTGTGACATCTTAGGTTGTGTTACTATAGTTCGTCTAACTAAAATACACTTGTTAAAAAAAATTATATACTTGTTACGTCGTGAGTCATTTATAAATTGTTAAAATATGAAACAAGATGACGTTGTCACTGGGCCAGAAAACATTAAAAAAGCTGATGCTGCCACATTTCATATATTGTTCGAAAAATCTAGAACATGAAGTGGAAAAATTCGGCGAGTGGAGAAGTCAAGAAGTGTGCATATTGTGACGGAGGAAGTTATGGTAACGTTCTCTCAATCAATTGATCCAGACTTTGTGGTCTGCGTACTCAATGCTAACGGCAACATTATTAGCAAATTTCAAATTAGCTAATCTAGCCGAATAATTAATTTGTAGGTGTAAGACCTTGTTTGCAAATTTTGAAAAGTAAGTCCAGGGAGGCACCGGTTGAAGAAAGCAAAGCCTTTGAATCAGAAAGACGTAGAGAACTGTATGAATGAAGATGATAAACTAAAATGATAATGATTACCTCTTCCACTGTGAATTATTCCCCTTTCCCCAACTGGTGGTGCGGTAACGCTGACTATTGATGGGTTAACTATTGACGTTGACGATTCCTTTTGTTTTTTGGGATTGCTTTGTGATCCATTGACGGCGCTCTTGCGCTTGCAAACTCTAGCATGCTCTTCCTTTTTTTCAGGTTGAGCTTTACCTTCACTCGAGCAACGAGGTATTATTTTCTCCGATGCTATCGGAGTAACAACTTGTTTGTTGGTTTTAGCAGCAACCTTCTCGCTCTGCCTACGAGATTTTACTTTGTTAGCTTTTTCAACCGTTTTACCTCCAATCTTAACAGATTTAATTGCAACTTCGTCGAGAATAGGCATATCTTGCGGCAAATTGCCTGTGGGCAAACAGGCAATCGTCTTCTGACGTTTAGAAATAATTTGTTTTGCAGTTGCTTTCGTATTTGCAACGTCGCTGCTTTCTTTGGCTTTAGCCTTCTTGCTGACCTGGACCTTCGGCACGTTTTCTTTTTGTTCATCTCTTATTGCGCCTTTTCTACGACTTCTAAATATCCCAACACTATTGTAAAGGCGCGATTTGGATCTTGTCGCCATAAAATCGGTATAGCACATAAATAGCTCATAAATTTCTATTACTTTAGCACGAATATTTTCCGGCGGATTGTTCTGTTCTTCCGACCTATTTAATTGTATTTCAGTCGAAAAGGATGTTGTGGAGTTGTTTCTATCAGGCACCTCATCCTCTATTTCTTGAAAGCACGTGTCGTCAACGATTGTTTCTGTATCGCTGTCAAGCAAATTTTTGCTTAATTCTTGAGATGAACCAGCTAACACAGGATCTTTGGCTTCCTCAGTTTTTTTTTTATGTGCTGAAGTCGCATGGTTTCTGGTAGTAACGCCTGAAGCTCCACCGTTAAAACCAGAGTTACCAGACCGTGCCCCACGATTGCTGTGGTAGTATGGTCGTCTGTAGTTTGACTTCGACGGTCTGAACTGGCCCCAATAACCTCCAGAGTTCTGAAAATTGTTTTCGTACTGGTGCCGCACCGGTCTCATACGGTAGTGGGTGGGATCATAATCAGACACTTAGATTCTGACTCAGGAATATAATATTCTATCTCATACATATCATATTCTGACTCATAAAATTAGTTTATGTCTCAGACAAAGCATATTCTGACTCAGAGAATGTTTATTCTGCCTCAGAAAATTAGTTTATGTCTCAGAAAAAGCTTATTGTGACTCATAAAATTATTAATCAATTAACTTACAGTTTTCTTTTGTTCCTTTTCTCCGCATCCACTTTTTTATTTTTACACATATAAATTTAAATTTAAACAGTATAACATACACAACATTTTAAAAATTAATGTATTTAACACTTCGTCCCACACATTTTAAATTTTCATTGTATCTCTACACTTCGTTAATTGCTTTTTATGCATGTTTATTCCTCTAGAACGTCCCGATTTTTAAACTTGGGAAGTTTTCGTATATCTTCCTCAGTAGAGAAATAAAAGGTGACTATAATCTAGGCGTTATTTTTCGATGTTCAGGAATTCACTGATCTATTTTTATATATTTTTGTTTTTTCAGTTATTTAAAGTTTTTTATTTTAGTTTATTTATTAATTTGAACATTACATCTTTTGTGGTATTTACTTGTTCGTTTATAATTGGTTGTACTTGTTTGTGTTTATAGATGTATAGGTTTTCTGCGATATTTAGTTTTATTCCTTTTTGTAAAATCTTTTCAACTTTTAGTGTGTCCACGATAGGCCCGAATTGATGTTTCTCTTGCTGCAGGTGTTTTGTAAAATTCGACGTTGTATTGTTTTTATTGATGTGTTCTTTGTATCTCGTATGGAAACTTCTGCCTGTTTGGCCAATATATTTTTTACTGCAAGTGTTACATTTTAACGAGTATACTCCGTTGGCTCTGTAAATATCTTCAGTCTTGGTTGAGGTTTTCAGGAACTTTTGTAATTGATTATTTGTTGTTAAAGCTACTCTTAAACTTTGGTCTGCAAATATTTTTGTTATTTTTCTTGTTTCATGCCCGTAATAATTGAGTGGGTGGGATCATAATCATTTACGTGATTTCTCTCAACTTGCTCATTCCTGTACGATGGATCATCATCTCTACGACCTCTGGTGAAGGAATTGAATGGAGGAAGTGTCGGAAAATCATTGTAAACGTACCGTTCTGGGGAACTCGGACACTCCTCGTAGTTCGGGAACCATACATCGTCCTCATCCCTTCGACGCCTACCGCGTCCACGATAACTCTTGAAAGGACGATTACCCCTAAACGCAGTCAGATTAAAAAAAGTTGAACGCAATAAGTTTTATTTACCTGTATGCCATTATCCGCTTCTCATTTAATCGTTCCAATTGGACAGTCGGATTATCCGCTAGTTGTCCAATTGTTTTGACTATATCCTGTCCTTGGTCTTTTAACTTAAAGAACGAAATAGAAAGTGAGCTTTTCCTATTTTTCTTTTATAACCTCAATTTTTTTTTTTTTGAGAAGATATTTTTGCAGAGTTTCGAAAAACTTTAATTTTGATTCAGTCGGGTTAATTTTGATACAGTCGGGTATGTTCGTAATCTTTAGTTGTATGTCGTCGACTGTGGTGATCATTCCACCCGTGACCGAAATTTATTCACTTATCAGACGATCAAAGTTGTCGGTTTTTTTAACAACGTCAGTGCCAAATAAATTAATTTGAGGAAATAATTTTGCAGTTTCGACCGGTTCTTTTTGTTAAATCTCGGTTGTTTGCGGACATTTAAAATTCTCGAAAGGTTTTCTTCAGTTGAAACAATGTCGTTACGTCGTTGCGAGTTAGAAGAATTGTGCTACTGAAACGAATTCACATTTGGGAACTTCAAAGTGGATGGCAAATATTGTTACACAATGGTGCGTATCTCTTACATCTTCATTTAATCGCGATACCATTGGTTGGTACTTAGTATGACTTGGAGTTTTTTTTTTTTAATTTATGACCGACTATTCCAAGTTCCTACATTGAAATCGGTAAACGCATGATCGACCATTAGAGACCGGCACGCTTAAGCGGTAACACACCTTCCGGTATATCTATCCGGGCTGCATCTCCGGTGCGCCTGTGCAGGTATACCGGAACGCGTGGATGATAAAACGGAGACGCTTTGGCCGCCTGCACAGGCCGCTTGAGCAAATAGATATTTTCATTTGATAAATAAAACCGTACAGGCATTTCGGACCGTGTATAGGAAAGCAATCCGGTCGTCTCAGTTTTTTTAAATTTGCCGCAGAGACAAGGTCTTTCGCATCGCAAGTCTCTTTTCTTTAAAAATTGGTTGCACGTTTCCGAAACTGGAAAATATTCTTTTCTTCAACATTTTATGAAGCGTCAAAGCCACTTTCTGTTTAAATTGTTTGTGTATTTTAACAACACCATTATCATTGAGATTTTGTTTTTTCAAATCACAATAAATGAGCCCTTCACAGAAATTGAGTCGCTTTCTCGAGTTTTCTCTAAAAGGGCTGTGTATCATTGACAATTGACATTGTGTCATCGAGATTTAGTTTTTTCGAAAGCCACCCTGCAATAAATTAACCCTTAAAAAACACGACATGGTGAATGATCTTTAATTCTTTCCTTTTAACATTTTATGTGGGACCGAAATCACTTTCTCCAATAACCTCTAAATTGTTCGTTTATCAATTGTCATCGAAATTCCGTTTTTTCAACGGCGACATGACAGTTATGACAGTTCTGGGTCATTTTGATATCAAATTGATATCAGTTTAATCGATCAGTGATTCATTTGTTAATGAGGTCATTTACCTAATGAGTAATTAGCTTAATGGGTTTTTAATGGGTTTTTAATGACCTTTAGGTTTCAAGGTCAACAGGTGCATTCTTGCATGATGACGTCAGCAGTATTTGGGCACACGTGTTTAATTCTGTCCAATCACAACATTATTATAGTGCGGAAATGATTAGATGCAACTGAAGCGGTTTCAGCGGTTTATCGACGAGGTAACCCGAGGACTGGACTTCTGCTTTGCGTACATCGATGACATCCTCGTCGTGTCACGCACGGAGGACGAACACATGAATCATCTAAGACAGCTGTTTTCCCGATTCAGACATTGCGGTGTGTTGATTAACCCGACGAAATGTGTCCTTGCACAATCGCAAGTCACTTTTCTAGGGTACGAAATTACGTCACAAGGTAGCAAGCCACCAACTGACCGAATCCTTCCTTCCTATCACCACTGCTGAAAGACCGTCGACCATCCGTGAGTTACGCCGTTTCCTGGGCATGGTCAATTTTTATAGACGTTTTGTACCTAAATGTGCAGAAACTCAGGCCCCCCTCAACGCGTTACTCGCCGGTCCCAAACAAATCGGCAAACACCCGATCAGTTGGAATCCGGTTCTAGAAAAAGCGTTCGACGATATCAAAACCGTATTAAGCAATGCCATACTTCTGGCACATCCTTCACCAGACGCTCCAATCTCCGTCATGGTGGACGCTTCTGACGTCGCCATGGGAGGAGTACTGCAGCAGTGGATAAACGAAGCGTGGCAACCGCTTGGATGTTTTACAAAGAAATTAAACCCGTCACAACAAAATTACAGCGCCTACGATAGGGAATTATTAGCAGCCTATTCGGCAGTGAAACGTTTCCGTTACTTCCTAGAAGGACGACATTTCGCCCTTTTTACCGACCACAAGCCGCTCATTTTTGCTTTTAACCAAAAACCGGAACGCTGTTCACCGCGACAGTTCCGTTATTTGGATTATATTTCTCAATTTGCAACCGCAATTCAACACGTCTCCGGTAAAGACAACATTCCCGCCGATACGCTATCCCGACTCAACATCGCCGCAACTACAGGATCAATCCCACCAGGTTGCATCGACTACAGATCCCTATCAAAAGCCCAAACAACGGACCCGGAGTTACAAGAATTTCTCCAGCCCGAGCCCGTTTTGCAACTGCAGCAACTGTTCCTCCCGGAACATGCTGTAACGATTTATTGCGACACGTCAACCGGCAGCTTGAGACCATTTCTAACTACTTCATTCCGACGCACCGCTTTTGAATCGCTCCACAACCTGGCGCATCCTGGAGTTCGTGCAACCGTGAAGATGGTGTCATCGCGTTTCATCTGGCCCTCCGTTAACAAGGATTGCACGACCTGGAGTCGACAGTGCATACCTTGTCAGCGATCCAAGATTTCGCGACATGTTACCGCACCCGTAGGTTCCTTTACACCGCCATCAGCACGTTTCGAGCACGTCCACATCGACATCGTGGGTCCCTTACCCTGGTCAAAAGGTAACAAGTACTGCCTGACGTGCATCGATCGCTACTCTCGCTGGGTGGAAGCAATCCCGTTACCGGATATTAACGCCGAGACCGTAGCCAACGCATTTTATGCGAATTGGATCGCAAGATTCGGTGTTTCCCTGCGCGTTACAACGGACCGTGGAACACAGTACACGTCACATCTGTTTCATGCCCTCGCAGCGTTTGTCGGTACAAAGATTGTTCATACAACAGCATACCACCCGGCAGCGAACGGCATGATCGAACGTTTCCACCGCCAATTAAAAACAGCGCTAAAATGCCATGATGCCAGTTGGACAGAAACGCTCCCCACGGTACTGCTTGGCATTCGCACCAGCATCAAGGAAGACATTGGCGCTACCGCAGCAGAAATGGTGTACGGTGAAAACATTAGAATTCCCGGAGAATTTTTCGCCCCATCAATCAACGAAACCGCTCCAGAATTCATAAAGCGTCTTAGGACCCATTTCGAACATCTACGACCGCAACCACCCATACACCACGGTAAACACCCCATTTTTATTTACAAAAATTTAAATTCTTGCAGTCACGTCTTTCTACGCCACGACGCCGTTCGTAAACCGCTGCAACAACCCTACCACGGCCCATACAGAGTCGTCACCAGAGGCGACAAAACGTTCACAATTAACGTCCAAGGTCGGAACATCACCGTCTCAATCGATCGTGTAAAACCGGCCTACATACAAGGCCAACAGGACCTCGCGGGCGATACAATTCCCGCAATTCCAACAGCCATCCCGACAACCTCGACTCCGCGTTCGTCAACGCAACCGAACCCAGTCACCCGTTCCGGACGACGCGTTCGCTTCCCCGACTTCTACAAGGCCAGTCGTTAAACACTGCCAAGGGGGTATGTGGCGGCTCCGATCGACTCCTGGTGGTCCCAAGATTCTTTTCGACCACCAGCGTTTTTAGATGATCCGGAACAAATCGACGCCAAATTACGTCCGGCACAGCACGAACACTTACACATGTCAGATGACACATGATATATGTTAGTGTGCCACCCGCGCTGGACAGTACCGGAAATATCCTTCAGACCCTACAAGTCGACCCCCCTGAAGCTGGCATATATACAAATTTTCAGTGGGCTTCAGAGAGTTCCGTTCGAATCCTTCAACCGAACCAGTCGGTTTCGCATGTTAAAATTGTGCCATGATCGTGTAAATATTTTCCTTCAAAAATCAAATAAAGTCTAGTCAAAATTGGTGTGTTATTTAAACCCCAACACACTAAAATATAATATTTTAAAAAAAAACTAGACACTATATTAAAATTTTGGTTGCACTATCGTCTTCAGTACAAAGAAACTGTCTAAATACTCTCAACAAAATTTCAAAAATATAGTTTAACGGTAGGTAAATTATCGTGTGAAGGGAGCATTTTTTACACGTGTAAGATAGGCCACTGTGATGAACAAGGACCAGTGACGTCACGCAACTATTTTAAATTTATTATAACTCATCAAATAACCTGAGTAGAAACATAACACATATACCATTTGAGAGTAAAACGGGTTTAAATGAATTAAATCATTACAAAATACACTTCTAAAACATTTAACAAAACACGTTTTGATTCTAGTTATAAATTTTTTTTGAAATGCATACAATTTGGTGATTTAAACTCTACAGATCTTTAAATTGTACGTCCGGGTGGTAATTATCATTATAACATTTTGAAATTTGTAGTAGCTGTGACATCTTAGGTTGTGTTACTATAGTTCGTCTAACTAAAATACACTTGTTAAAAAAAATTATATACTTGTTACGTCGTGAGTCATTTATAAATTGTTAAAATATGAAACAAGATGACGTTGTCACTGGGCCAGAAAACATTAAAAAAGCTGATGCTGCCACATTTCATATATTGTTCGAAAAATCTAGAACATGAAGTGGAAAAATTCGGCGAGTGGAGAAGTCAAGAAGTGTGCATATTGTGACGGAGGAAGTTATGGTAACGTTCTCTCAATCAATTGATCCAGACTTTGTGGTCTGCGTACTCAATGCTAACGGCAACATTATTAGCAAATTTCAAATTAGCTAATCTAGCCGAATAATTAATTTGTAGGTGTAAGACCTTGTTTGCAAATTTTGAAAAGTAAGTCCAGGGAGGCACCGGTTGAAGAAAGCAAAGCCTTTGAATCAGAAAGACGTAGAGAACTGTATGAATGAAGATGATAAACTAAAATGATAATGATTACCTCTTCCACTGTGAATTATTCCCCTTTCCCCAACTGGTGGTGCGGTAACGCTGACTATTGATGGGTTAACTATTGACGTTGACGATTCCTTTTGTTTTTTGGGATTGCTTTGTGATCCATTGACGGCGCTCTTGCGCTTGCAAACTCTAGCATGCTCTTCCTTTTTTTCAGGTTGAGCTTTACCTTCACTCGAGCAACGAGGTATTATTTTCTCCGATGCTATCGGAGTAACAACTTGTTTGTTGGTTTTAGCAGCAACCTTCTCGCTCTGCCTACGAGATTTTACTTTGTTAGCTTTTTCAACCGTTTTACCTCCAATCTTAACAGATTTAATTGCAACTTCGTCGAGAATAGGCATATCTTGCGGCAAATTGCCTGTGGGCAAACAGGCAATCGTCTTCTGACGTTTAGAAATAATTTGTTTTGCAGTTGCTTTCGTATTTGCAACGTCGCTGCTTTCTTTGGCTTTAGCCTTCTTGCTGACCTGGACCTTCGGCACGTTTTCTTTTTGTTCATCTCTTATTGCGCCTTTTCTACGACTTCTAAATATCCCAACACTATTGTAAAGGCGCGATTTGGATCTTGTCGCCATAAAATCGGTATAGCACATAAATAGCTCATAAATTTCTATTACTTTAGCACGAATATTTTCCGGCGGATTGTTCTGTTCTTCCGACCTATTTAATTGTATTTCAGTCGAAAAGGATGTTGTGGAGTTGTTTCTATCAGGCACCTCATCCTCTATTTCTTGAAAGCACGTGTCGTCAACGATTGTTTCTGTATCGCTGTCAAGCAAATTTTTGCTTAATTCTTGAGATGAACCAGCTAACACAGGATCTTTGGCTTCCTCAGTTTTTTTTTTATGTGCTGAAGTCGCATGGTTTCTGGTAGTAACGCCTGAAGCTCCACCGTTAAAACCAGAGTTACCAGACCGTGCCCCACGATTGCTGTGGTAGTATGGTCGTCTGTAGTTTGACTTCGACGGTCTGAACTGGCCCCAATAACCTCCAGAGTTCTGAAAATTGTTTTCGTACTGGTGCCGCACCGGTCTCATACGGTAGTGGGTGGGATCATAATCAGACACTTAGATTCTGACTCAGGAATATAATATTCTATCTCATACATATCATATTCTGACTCATAAAATTAGTTTATGTCTCAGACAAAGCATATTCTGACTCAGAGAATGTTTATTCTGCCTCAGAAAATTAGTTTATGTCTCAGAAAAAGCTTATTGTGACTCATAAAATTATTAATCAATTAACTTACAGTTTTCTTTTGTTCCTTTTCTCCGCATCCACTTTTTTATTTTTACACATATAAATTTAAATTTAAACAGTATAACATACACAACATTTTAAAAATTAATGTATTTAACACTTCGTCCCACACATTTTAAATTTTCATTGTATCTCTACACTTCGTTAATTGCTTTTTATGCATGTTTATTCCTCTAGAACGTCCCGATTTTTAAACTTGGGAAGTTTTCGTATATCTTCCTCAGTAGAGAAATAAAAGGTGACTATAATCTAGGCGTTATTTTTCGATGTTCAGGAATTCACTGATCTATTTTTATATATTTTTGTTTTTTCAGTTATTTAAAGTTTTTTATTTTAGTTTATTTATTAATTTGAACATTACATCTTTTGTGGTATTTACTTGTTCGTTTATAATTGGTTGTACTTGTTTGTGTTTATAGATGTATAGGTTTTCTGCGATATTTAGTTTTATTCCTTTTTGTAAAATCTTTTCAACTTTTAGTGTGTCCACGATAGGCCCGAATTGATGTTTCTCTTGCTGCAGGTGTTTTGTAAAATTCGACGTTGTATTGTTTTTATTGATGTGTTCTTTGTATCTCGTATGGAAACTTCTGCCTGTTTGGCCAATATATTTTTTACTGCAAGTGTTACATTTTAACGAGTATACTCCGTTGGCTCTGTAAATATCTTCAGTCTTGGTTGAGGTTTTCAGGAACTTTTGTAATTGATTATTTGTTGTTAAAGCTACTCTTAAACTTTGGTCTGCAAATATTTTTGTTATTTTTCTTGTTTCATGCCCGTAATAATTGAGTGGGTGGGATCATAATCATTTACGTGATTTCTCTCAACTTGCTCATTCCTGTACGATGGATCATCATCTCTACGACCTCTGGTGAAGGAATTGAATGGAGGAAGTGTCGGAAAATCATTGTAAACGTACCGTTCTGGGGAACTCGGACACTCCTCGTAGTTCGGGAACCATACATCGTCCTCATCCCTTCGACGCCTACCGCGTCCACGATAACTCTTGAAAGGACGATTACCCCTAAACGCAGTCAGATTAAAAAAAGTTGAACGCAATAAGTTTTATTTACCTGTATGCCATTATCCGCTTCTCATTTAATCGTTCCAATTGGACAGTCGGATTATCCGCTAGTTGTCCAATTGTTTTGACTATATCCTGTCCTTGGTCTTTTAACTTAAAGAACGAAATAGAAAGTGAGCTTTTCCTATTTTTCTTTTATAACCTCAATTTTTTTTTTTTTGAGAAGATATTTTTGCAGAGTTTCGAAAAACTTTAATTTTGATTCAGTCGGGTTAATTTTGATACAGTCGGGTATGTTCGTAATCTTTAGTTGTATGTCGTCGACTGTGGTGATCATTCCACCCGTGACCGAAATTTATTCACTTATCAGACGATCAAAGTTGTCGGTTTTTTTAACAACGTCAGTGCCAAATAAATTAATTTGAGGAAATAATTTTGCAGTTTCGACCGGTTCTTTTTGTTAAATCTCGGTTGTTTGCGGACATTTAAAATTCTCGAAAGGTTTTCTTCAGTTGAAACAATGTCGTTACGTCGTTGCGAGTTAGAAGAATTGTGCTACTGAAACGAATTCACATTTGGGAACTTCAAAGTGGATGGCAAATATTGTTACACAATGGTGCGTATCTCTTACATCTTCATTTAATCGCGATACCATTGGTTGGTACTTAGTATGACTTGGAGTTTTTTTTTTTTAATTTATGACCGACTATTCCAAGTTCCTACATTGAAATCGGTAAACGCATGATCGACCATTAGAGACCGGCACGCTTAAGCGGTAACACACCTTCCGGTATATCTATCCGGGCTGCATCTCCGGTGCGCCTGTGCAGGTATACCGGAACGCGTGGATGATAAAACGGAGACGCTTTGGCCGCCTGCACAGGCCGCTTGAGCAAATAGATATTTTCATTTGATAAATAAAACCGTACAGGCATTTCGGACCGTGTATAGGAAAGCAATCCGGTCGTCTCAGTTTTTTTAAATTTGCCGCAGAGACAAGGTCTTTCGCATCGCAAGTCTCTTTTCTTTAAAAATTGGTTGCACGTTTCCGAAACTGGAAAATATTCTTTTCTTCAACATTTTATGAAGCGTCAAAGCCACTTTCTGTTTAAATTGTTTGTGTATTTTAACAACACCATTATCATTGAGATTTTGTTTTTTCAAATCACAATAAATGAGCCCTTCACAGAAATTGAGTCGCTTTCTCGAGTTTTCTCTAAAAGGGCTGTGTATCATTGACAATTGACATTGTGTCATCGAGATTTAGTTTTTTCGAAAGCCACCCTGCAATAAATTAACCCTTAAAAAACACGACATGGTGAATGATCTTTAATTCTTTCCTTTTAACATTTTATGTGGGACCGAAATCACTTTCTCCAATAACCTCTAAATTGTTCGTTTATCAATTGTCATCGAAATTCCGTTTTTTCAACGGCGACATGACAGTTATGACAGTTCTGGGTCATTTTGATATCAAATTGATATCAGTTTAATCGATCAGTGATTCATTTGTTAATGAGGTCATTTACCTAATGAGTAATTAGCTTAATGGGTTTTTAATGGGTTTTTAATGACCTTTAGGTTTCAAGGTCAACAGGTGCATTCTTGCATGATGACGTCAGCAGTATTTGGGCACACGTGTTTAATTCTGTCCAATCACAACATTATTATAGTGCGGAAATGATTAGATGCAACTGAAGCGGTTTCAGCGGTTTATCGACGAGGTAACCCGAGGACTGGACTTCTGCTTTGCGTACATCGATGACATCCTCGTCGTGTCACGCACGGAGGACGAACACATGAATCATCTAAGACAGCTGTTTTCCCGATTCAGACATTGCGGTGTGTTGATTAACCCGACGAAATGTGTCCTTGCACAATCGCAAGTCACTTTTCTAGGGTACGAAATTACGTCACAAGGTAGCAAGCCACCAACTGACCGAATCCTTCCTTCCTATCACCACTGCTGAAAGACCGTCGACCATCCGTGAGTTACGCCGTTTCCTGGGCATGGTCAATTTTTATAGACGTTTTGTACCTAAATGTGCAGAAACTCAGGCCCCCCTCAACGCGTTACTCGCCGGTCCCAAACAAATCGGCAAACACCCGATCAGTTGGAATCCGGTTCTAGAAAAAGCGTTCGACGATATCAAAACCGTATTAAGCAATGCCATACTTCTGGCACATCCTTCACCAGACGCTCCAATCTCCGTCATGGTGGACGCTTCTGACGTCGCCATGGGAGGAGTACTGCAGCAGTGGATAAACGAAGCGTGGCAACCGCTTGGATGTTTTACAAAGAAATTAAACCCGTCACAACAAAATTACAGCGCCTACGATAGGGAATTATTAGCAGCCTATTCGGCAGTGAAACGTTTCCGTTACTTCCTAGAAGGACGACATTTCGCCCTTTTTACCGACCACAAGCCGCTCATTTTTGCTTTTAACCAAAAACCGGAACGCTGTTCACCGCGACAGTTCCGTTATTTGGATTATATTTCTCAATTTGCAACCGCAATTCAACACGTCTCCGGTAAAGACAACATTCCCGCCGATACGCTATCCCGACTCAACATCGCCGCAACTACAGGATCAATCCCACCAGGTTGCATCGACTACAGATCCCTATCAAAAGCCCAAACAACGGACCCGGAGTTACAAGAATTTCTCCAGCCCGAGTCCGTTTTGCAACTGCAGCAACTGTTCCTCCCGGAACATGCTGTAACGATTTATTGCGACACGTCAACCGGCAGCTTGAGACCATTTCTAACTACTTCATTCCGACGCACCGCTTTTGAATCGCTCCACAACCTGGCGCATCCTGGAGTTCGTGCAACCGTGAAGATGGTGTCATCGCGTTTCATCTGGCCCTCCGTTAACAAGGATTGCACGACCTGGAGTCGACAGTGCATACCTTGTCAGCGATCCAAGATTTCGCGACATGTTACCGCACCCGTAGGTTCCTTTACACCGCCATCAGCACGTTTCGAGCACGTCCACATCGACATCGTGGGTCCCTTACCCTGGTCAAAAGGTAACAAGTACTGCCTGACGTGCATCGATCGCTACTCTCGCTGGGTGGAAGCAATCCCGTTACCGGATATTAACGCCGAGACCGTAGCCAACGCATTTTATGCGAATTGGATCGCAAGATTCGGTGTTTCCCTGCGCGTTACAACGGACCGTGGAACACAGTACACGTCACATCTGTTTCATGCCCTCGCAGCGTTTGTCGGTACAAAGATTGTTCATACAACAGCATACCACCCGGCAGCGAACGGCATGATCGAACGTTTCCACCGCCAATTAAAAACAGCGCTAAAATGCCATGATGCCAGTTGGACAGAAACGCTCCCCACGGTACTGCTTGGCATTCGCACCAGCATCAAGGAAGACATTGGCGCTACCGCAGCAGAAATGGTGTACGGTGAAAACATTAGAATTCCCGGAGAATTTTTCGCCCCATCAATCAACGAAACCGCTCCAGAATTCATAAAGCGTCTTAGGACCCATTTCGAACATCTACGACCGCAACCACCCATACACCACGGTAAACACCCCATTTTTATTTACAAAAATTTAAATTCTTGCAGTCACGTCTTTCTACGCCACGACGCCGTTCGTAAACCGCTGCAACAACCCTACCACGGCCCATACAGAGTCGTCACCAGAGGCGACAAAACGTTCACAATTAACGTCCAAGGTCGGAACATCACCGTCTCAATCGATCGTGTAAAACCGGCCTACATACAAGGCCAACAGGACCTCGCGGGCGATACAATTCCCGCAATTCCAACAGCCATCCCGACAACCTCGACTCCGCGTTCGTCAACGCAACCGAACCCAGTCACCCGTTCCGGACGACGCGTTCGCTTCCCCGACTTCTACAAGGCCAGTCGTTAAACACTGCCAAGGGGGTATGTGGCGGCTCCGATCGACTCCTGGTGGTCCCAAGATTCTTTTCGACCACCAGCGTTTTTAGATGATCCGGAACAAATCGACGCCAAATTACGTCCGGCACAGCACGAACACTTACACATGTCAGATGACACATGATATATGTTAGTGTGCCACCCGCGCTGGACAGTACCGGAAATATCCTTCAGACCCTACAAGTCGACCCCCCTGAAGCTGGCATATATACAAATTTTCAGTGGGCTTCAGGGAAGTCGGTCCGAATCCACCAACCGGTCGAGTCGTACATGTGTGTTATATTGTGTAAAATACTTTTCCTTTATCAAATAAAACTCTAGTCAAAATTGGTGTGTTACTTAAACCCCAACACACTAAACGTTAAATAACTCGATAAATTCTAATGCAGATGCAGATGCAAAGAAAGCCGTTTTGGAAAAATGTCAACAAACCACCACTATCCCGTTCAAACAATGGTATTCAAGTCTTACTGTAAATGTGCTTATTGATTAATTCATTTTTAGGGAACTAAGCAATTTGAAGGTAAACAAAGTAAACCAGACCCCCCCGGTTTACACAATTTCGGAAAGATTACTGTGTGCAAGGGAAATATCCGAACAAGTTAATTCAACTGTGGGATTCATACGATGCAACGAAAATATCACACAATAATCATTCGAAAAATTTTGAAGATGATCAACTCTATATAATATTAGAATTAGAAAATGGTGGATTAATTTTAGAATGCCATGTTTTTAACAATGCTAAGAAGTCGTTGTTATTATTTCAATGAGCACATTTACAGTGATGCAAATGCTCTGCAACGTCCAAAAAGATTATTTGGAGCGGCAAGAAATATTGAGAGTGGTGGTTCATCGACTATAATAGGAACTGCTTTAATTGAAACCGGTTCTCGAATGGACGAGGTAATCTTTGAAGAATTTAAAGGTACTGGTAATTCTGAAATAGTCCTTGATCGCAAAATAGCTGATAAGCGTGTTTACCCTGCGATTGATATTACTAAATCTGGTACACGTAAAGAGGAGCTCTTGGTTGATAAAGCCATTTTAACCAAAA
Organism: Dascillus cervinus; assembly: GCA_949768715.1. NCBI lineage: Eukaryota > Metazoa > Arthropoda > Insecta > Coleoptera > Dascillidae > Dascillus > Dascillus cervinus. The sequence continues at coordinate 17,675,420 of OX458320.1, forward strand.
TGTGGATTCTTCCTAGAATCATTAACCCAATGGGAACTATCGATGCAGCAGAATTTTTAACTGATAAACTTAAAAACACTAAAACTAATACAGAATTTTTTGATTCAATGAATTCATAAAATGCTTTTCAGGAGGAAGTATGGCTAAAAGAACAAAAATTGCTTTAATTGGTGGGGGAAAGATTGGCGGAACACTTGCACATTTGATAGGTTTTAAAGAACTTGGTGATATAGTTATGTTTGATCTATCTGAAGGCCCTTCGCAGGGTAAGACTTTAGATAGATCACAAGCTGGAGCAATTACCGGATCAGGTATAATTGCCAAAGGTACTAACGATTATAAAGACATAGAGGGGTCAGATGCTATCATTGTTACAGCTGGAGTACCACGTACCTGGAATGAGTCGCGATGATTTAAGTAATGTTAATACTACTGTTATAAAAACTGTGGTTAGCAACATTAAGCAATATGCACCGAACGCTTTTGTCATTGTTGTAACCAACCCACTTGATGATATGGTTTATGTAATGTTAAAGGAAAGTGGACTACCTAGCAACAGGGTAATTGGTATGGCGGGGATACTTGACTCATCAAGATTTAACTTTTTCTTAGCTAATGAATTTAATGTCTCTGTAGAAAATATTAGTAGTTTTGTACTTGGAGGTCATGGTGACTCAATGGTTCCTTTGGTTAGATATACAACAATTAACGGTATACCAGTTTTAGATTTAGTAGAAATGGGGTGGTCGACGAGAGAGCGTATTAATGCGATAATAGAGCGTAATACAAAAAAGGGTGGCGGAGAAATTGTTTCACTACTTAAAAATGGTTCTGCCTATTAAATGCTCCAGCAACTTCTGCTATTGAAATGTTAGAGAGTTATCTAAAAGATAAACGTAAAATATTAAGTTGTGCTGCTTATCTCCAAGGGGAATATGGAGTAAAAGATATGTATGTTGGGGTACCAGTTATTATTGGTAAAAATGGTGTAGAAAAATAGTGGAAATAAAATTAAATGACGAAGTGAAAGATCTGTTTAATAAATCAGTAGATGGAGTTAGAAAATTAATTGAATCAGTTAAGTTGTAAATTTCTTGCCTAGATTACAGATATGCTAAATATAATTTCACCAGCTAAAACTCAGGATTTCATCTCGAAAATACCGGATTTACCATGTACAGAACCGCATTTCCTTACTAAAATGCAGTATCTCTTACAGAGATGTAAAAGCCTATCGCAGAATCAGATGAAACAGATAATAAATGTACTTTTTTCGATCTGTTTAAAATTTTTTAGAAACGTCAAAATTTACCAATTGAAGATTTTTGTATTTTTTTACTCGTGAAGCGTTTATAGTAATTATTAGGAGCAAATAAGTTTCATTTAATTTTTGTAAAGTCGCCAGACGGATTCCATCGGTTTATCTGTAAAGTTACGGCGAAAAATGTAAAAATTTTAGAAACGTCAAAAAATTATTCAATATATACTACTTTTATTTTGATAGTAAAAATTCTAAGCCTCCTAGGTTTAAAATTTTTAAGTATTTATTTATTTGTTTTAATTATTTTTGAATCATATTTAACCAATCTTATTGAGTCATTTAGGTTGTAACGAACATCACAATTAAAGATGCAAGTTCATGTGAAGCCTTGACAGCCAGAGGGTCCATTACCAAGGGGAGTCAAGGGATGCCTTCTTCACAATTCAATCTAAGATGATCAAAGAGGGAGAGAGTGATAGAGAGTGTGAATGATAGGTAAAGGAGGAAGAAGATGAAATGAGTAAAAGTGTGTGTGAAAGCAAACTAATAAGAGGCAATTTTTTGATGACAGAGGGAGAGAGTGATAGAGAGTGAGAATGATAGGTAAAAGGGAAAGAAAAGGAAAGGTGAAAAAGTGTGAGTGAAAGCTTACCAAAAGATGTGATCTAATGATAAGATGTAAATGGAACTAAACAGTCACTCATCTCGAAGTAATACTTGACGTAATGTTAATGTGGTTCCCGTGGTGAGGAAGACGTATGGGGGAGGAAGTTAGTAGTCACACAGGTTACCTCCTCTTTAAAAAAAAACATAAGATAATAAATGTAAGCAGCAAACTGGCTGAGCTTAATTATCATAGATTTCAAGATTTCGATAACCATCCTCGAAAGCAAGCGATATTTGCCTATGATGGGGATGTTTATGATAATATTGATAGACGAAGTTTTTCTAAAGAGCAATGGGATTTCTTGCAAGGGCACACGTTAATTATATCAGGTTTATATGGACCACTAAGAGTTTTAGATAAAATAAAACCCTATAGGCTAGAAATGCCAACAAAACTGCCAAATTTAGAAAAATTATCCAGTTTATGCCAAATTGATATTACCAATTATCTAAATCAAATATTAGCAACTCATCAAAATAAATGAATAAATGAAATCAACCTAGCTTCTAATGAATATTCCTCTGCCATAAATCAAAATGATCTTAAATATCCAATAATTAATATATATTTTAAAGAAAAAAGAAATAATAAATTGCAAATAATAGCTATAAACGCTAAGAAAGCTAGGGGCAGCATGCTCAATTTTATTGCAGAAAAATTAAAACACTTCTCTAAACAAAACTATCACTATAGTGAAACTGAATCTTCCAACAAAGATTGGATATTTGTTAAAAATGAATAAGTTTAAAGATAATAACTTACAATATTATATTATGTTAATTCTATTTAAATTCTTTGCTATTTTGATTATTATTTAATTAATAGTTTGTAAAATATTAGGGTTAACTATGAAATTTAATCGTAACAAAGCAATCATTGATTTCCTTAAAGCCAATGAAGGACAGAAATTTACTTCTAGAGAAATAGCTGCATGGCTAGTAAAAACTTATCTTGAGGAAGTCAAGAGAAAAGCGGAGAACAGTACATGCAAATCAACACTCAATGTAACTGATCCAGCAAAAATAGCTCAATTATAAAAGGATTCTTTAGTGCAGAAATGAAAAAAGGGTGGTATGATAACTACATACAGAAACAGGAACCTTATATTGAAAGAATAGAAGAGCGTCCGCGTAGGTATTATTATACTAAAGAAACTGATCAGGCAGAGATAGAAGAAGTTGAACAAGCGTCAAACATAAAAGAAAAAGAAGTATATCTAAAGCTTTCAGACTTTCTTTGGGATGAGCTTAGTATTTATAACATGACTATTAATGACAAACGTTCTTCAAATCGTAGTGGTATTAATGCTAATAAATGGTTATATCCAGACCTAGTGGGAATGGAAATCCTTACTACATATTAGAATCCGTTGATCAAAGATTGTGTCAAACAATACGCGGATAAAAAAGCTAAACTTTGGTCTTTTGAGGTAAAAGTAACAATTAATCACTCAAATGTACGAGAATATTTTTTCCAAGCACTATTAAATTCTTCATGGGCTCACTATGGATATTTAGTAGCTTTCTTTCTAGTAGAAAGCAAGGATAGTAACACTTTTCGTGAGCTGGAGATAAAAACATAAATGAATCCGAAAAAGGTCGAATATTAATTCCCGCTAAAGAAAGATTAGAGATTGATTGGGATATGGCTAATAGGTTAGTTAGTTAGTTAATCCGTGAATTCCCAGTGTCACCTAGAGGTCCCTCGGAATTATGGACCTGTGTTATCGCAATAAAACGCAATGTTGCGTTAAGCATACTATTATCGGACAGAGCGTGCCTTTCTTTATCCAGCAAACATGCAGTTACAGCAAAACACGAATATTTGGCATTATTTTAAAATATTTCAAAGTGTCGTGTATGCAATCATGGCCGATCCTTGTGCATCGAAACGAAAAAACCGTTCTGAAAATAAACGACCGTAAGTAGTATAAATGTAATTTATCGTAATTTAATAGTAAAATGTTCCCTTTATCTAATAACAACACATTTAGCACCAAAGCGTAATATCACCTTTGATAAATACGAATCAAATTTCAGTTGTCCCCGTGGGTGACACTGAGCGTTATAATACGTTATGGTGCATTTTCATTTATAACTATCCGTATAAATGAATATTCTTTTAGACTAAAGCTTCACGAACTTGTTGAGCTCATTGAAGTAGATGGCAGTACACTTCCTGGTGACATTATTATTTTCCCTCCTGGGGATGGGAACCTCACAGATGAGGAAGATTGCGATGAAGATGTGGAGGATTTGAATAATTTACCGCCGCGAATGTTACTAACCGAAGTAGAGCTGGATTCTAAAAATAGTGAAATAGTGAAAAGAACGGCTCAAACATCCAATAAAAAACAAAAAAGACAACGAAAGGTAATTCGACTAAGAAGAAAACACAACTTACTACAATTGTTTGGTCAGAAGCAGAAGAAACATTTACTGAAGATGAATTTCTGTCATATGACTATAATCCTAATATCACACCAGTGGAATGTTTTGAGCTTATGTGTTCCAAAGATATTATTAACCTAATAGTAGAAATGAGTAATTTATATGCTATACAAAGAAATGATGTTCTGAACGTAACTGATGAAGAAATAAAAGTTTATGTGGGAATTCTATTCCTCACAGGATAGTTACGACCAAAATATCTGAGGATGTTCTGGGAAATTCAGTCGGATGTTCATAACGACTTGGTGGCAAACAGCATGCGCCGAAATGGATTTTTTCAAATCCAGCAATATTTGCATTTATGTGATAATATGAAAATTCATACCGGAAAATGACAAATTTGAAAAACTGCGACAATATTTTAATTTATTGAATCGAAATTTTACACAGAATTTTTCCAAAGTGGCCACGTCCCACATACCAGTTGACGAAACTATGGTGCCTTATTATGGGAGGCACAGTACAAAACAGCACATTCACGGAAAACCTTTGCGATTTGGATGTAAATTGTGGTCAGCAGTTACCAGATTGGGATATTTAGTCAATTTTGAACCATACCAAGGAAGCAAATCAGCACCATTACCTCTTCAGAATGAATACGGATTGGGAGCAGCTGTTATTCTCCATCTGCAGTCTAGACTTCCACCTGAATTTGGCCCGTACAATTTATACTTTGGCAATTTCTTTACAAGTTTGCCACTTATGAGGACACTATCGGAACAAAATTGTGGTGGAACAGGAACAGCTAGAGAGAACCGATTAAAACAATGTCCCTGAGAAGAGATACAAGTTATGAAAAAGAAATCACGTGGTAATATTTCTTTTCGGACAACTGAAAATTTATCACTTGTCCGATGGCACGATAATAGCAGTGTCACTCTTGTGTCCAACTGTCACACCGTGAAACCCATCGCTAAAGTAGATCGAGTTGGATCTGTCGAAGGAAAAAGAAGCAAAATTCAAGTTGAATGCCCAAATGTTATGATGAAGTACAACAAGTATATGGGAGGAGTCGACAGATTTGACGAAAATGTAGATTCATTGCGAGTGAATTTACGAGGAAAAAAGTGATGGTATCCGTTATTTGCATTCGGTATTGATGCTGCTTGTCATAATGCGTGGTATATATACAAACAACTTACATCTAACTCGATTACATACTGCGAATTTCGACGGAATATTGTCCAAGTTTATTGCGGAAAATATGGTAGACCTCCGCAAAAAAGCACAGAATGTGGTTCTTCAGTAGAATCAAGGATTCCTGTAGAAGTGAGGCAAGCAGCATCATTCGGAGAACACAACAGGGAAAACTGTTCTCAAAGACGATGCGCAGAATGTCATCAAAGGACACGAATAATGTGCAAACGATGTCAAGTTGGACTTCATGTACATTGTTGGTACAAATTTCATTCGAAAAAATAAACCATTTATATAATATCTATATTTGTATACGTTAATTCCCAGTGTCACCTCAAGGTGACATGCCCTTTAAATCTATGTATCAAAATATATGACACAAATTAATATTTCGGTAGCTATTTATATCTATAATAAATAATGTTTTGCAAATTAGATGAAAAAACATTCATTACTTAGTTCATGGGAATTGACGAGGTGCGATTCGAGGTAGTTTGGTTAATTTTGATCGTGGTTTTAATTAGTGCGTTTTTAGTGTTTTCGATTAACTTTTTAGTTTAATTTTTAACTTTTCTCTTTTATTAGTGCGTTTTCGGTAGACTTGTTTAGTGTTTAATTTGTGACTTTTGTGTTTGTGATAATGGAAGATGATGTGGAAGAAATTTTTGGCATTTTTGAAGTGCTTGATCACGTAGATCATAGATATGAGAGAAAAGAAACTAAAAAAATTTTTGAAACCCTAGAAAACAGGGATTTTGTGAAAAACTTCAGAGTGTCCAAAGAATTTACACTACACATTTTAGAGCAGATAGAAATGAATTTGGAGTTCCCCGATAACGGGTAACAAGTCTAGAAAAAATGGCAAATGTTGTAGCCAACATTTATGTTTATATAAATCATCCTGTATCACCAGTAAGTCAACTTTTAATCACTCTACGATTTTATGCAACAGAATGCTTCTGTTGACGTGTGGAGACTTCTTTAATGTTAGTCCAGTCACAGTCTCAAGAGTAATAAAAATCGTTTTAGAAGCTATTGCTACTTTGAGACCACGATATGTTAAAATGTAAAACGAAATTTTCACAGGATTGCTCGGTTTCCAAATATTGTTGGAACCCTTGATTGTACACCAGGTAATTATTGCAAAAATTAATTGGTTTCCAATTATTAATTGTTTTGTAGGTAGTCCAAAATCTGAACGATTTCTTAATCGCAAAGGATATTTTTCCATAAATGTGCAAACGATTTCTGATGCAGACCTGCAAATACAAAAAGTTGTTGCGAGATGGCCAGGATCCACTCACGATTCAGTGATTTTTAATAATTCTGAAACTAGGGCAATTTTTAAGGGTGGAAGATATGGCAATGGGGTGCTTATAGGAGATAGTGGCTATCCTCTGAGGGTAAAAATGATATAAATATGTTCATAGAATATTTTTTAAATCATTTATTTTACAGAACTACTTGCCTATCCCATATTTAAACCCAAATACGCCAGCCCAACAGAGATACAACAACAGTCACATACTAACACGGAATACTATTGAGAGGAAGCGGAGGTTTATTCAAACCAAGCAACGATGATTCTGCTCATGAAACGAGCCCAAATTCTCCCTTCGATTATTTTATTCGTTATTTTCCTTTAGAAATCTTTGCACAAATGGCTGAACAAACTGGAAAGAGTTTAAATACAACCGAAAATGAAATAAGACGCCTTGTCGCCGTCCTCATAATTATAGGAATAATAAATAATCCAAGATTGAGACTTTACTGGGCACCTCAGACGCAATTCGCTTTGATATGTGATATAGGAATGAGCAGAAATCGATTCGAAACTCTTTGAAATAATTTACATATCACGGATATAAATAAAGATAAAAATGAAAAAGACAAACTCTGGAAAGTAAGACCCATAATAAACAGTTTCAAAAAAAGATGTGAAGAACTAAAACCCGAAGAAAACTAATGTATTGATGAGACAATTATACCCTTCAAAGGGCACTTATCTATCAAACAATATATTAGAGGTAAACCTAATCCATGGGGTATAAAAGTGTACAATTTCTGTGGTGAGTCGGGTATTATATATCGATCAATTGTTTGTCAAGGAAGTACTACAACGTTGCCTGAACAAAACAATTTTTCTGCTACCACACAATTAGTTTTGCATCTATCTGACAGACTTCCCGGTCACTGTGGTAACAAGCTTTATTTTGACAATATCTTCAATTCGGTGTTTCGCAATTGAATATTTCAGTTCCTTTTTTTTCTTAAAAATTAATCATAAATTTTTTTTATATTCCTTTCGTGGATAAATGTTAATGTTTAAAGGCCATTTTTGGCTCATTTAAATTTGTCTTGCATAAATTGCAATATTCGAGTTGAAAGTGTTTCATCAATTCTTGTGGATATTTTGGTTGTTAAAAATAAAATCTATTGTATCGTTTCTGTCGTAGTGTATTTTTTGTACTGAACTGTGCAGTTTTTAGTGCTTACTGTTCGTTGGTTTTACGGAATTCTAACCTAACAATCAGTAGTTCTTTATTTTTTTTCTTGTTGTTGTTAAATATTTGTGTTAGTTGGTAGCGAAGAATTTTCAAATAGGTAGCGCTAATTAACTTCCCGTTTCCGGCATTCTTCTTGTCGCACAAGTGAAACTGTTCAGTCGTGGTAAGCGTTTTTTAAAATTATTTCGGTTTAATTTGTATTTTTAATGTTTTAACTTATTCATAACATAATAAATACACGTTGTGTTCTCGTTTTTAAAGTAGAAAGAGGGTAATTTATTTTTATCACGTTAATGTTGGTTAAAATTTAAACGTCATTTTGAAACCGATTTGATTACTAATTAATAAATTTTTTTAAAAACCTTCCAAATATAAATAATTAAAGGCATTAAATAGTGACAAATAAATAGATATTAATCTTTTTTTAATTTCTATTAGATAAAATGGTTAATACTAAAAAAATACGTAAAATTACTGCTACAGATAAAGTTATTGAGGCATTTTTAAAAAAGAATGACGTCGAATTGGTTAGTCCAAAATGATATATTTGCAAGAAATGCAAAAAAGTTTTTTAAAAAAAGATTAGTCGAAAGCAGCACATGAAGAGTCATATAGACAAAGATAAATTGAAAACAGAAGAAAAAGTGTTGAAACAATTGCCAGATAAAGGAATTTTAGCAGCAGGTACCATCAGACTAAACCGTTTGCACTACTGCAGTTTTAAAACTGAACAACAATTCAAAAAGCTTCGACGTGAAACATCCGAATTCAAGACCACCGAAGAAAAAGATCTTGTAGCTGTGAGATGGTTTGACAACAAAATTGTCTATGTGGCTTCAGATTTCGTTGCAACAGAACCTATTGATAAAGCTAGACGATGGGATAAAAAGCACAAATCTTATATATCAATAGAGAGGCAAGCTGTAATTAGACTCAATAATAAAAGTATGGGAGGAGTGGACAAAAGCGAGTTTTTGGTAGCCCTGTATCGAACTTTTATTCGATCTAGAAAATGGACACTACGTGTCATTTTTCATTATTTTAACGTTGCTGTTTGCAACTCATGGCTCGAATATCGGAGAGATGCCCGCAATGAATCAACCAAAACAAAAGACTTGTTAGAATTTACAATTAACATTGCTGAAGCCCGGGCATTTTCTAAAGCAATTGTCTGAACACCTAAAATTGGAAGAACACGCTCTCCCGAATCCAGTCGTTCCAGAAGTTCGTTTTGATTGCATACCCCATTGGCCAATCTTGACTACGGGACATGAACAAAGGTGTAAGGTTTATCTTTGCTACAATAAAAACAACAATTGTTTTAAAAAATATCACGTTATCACGTATCACGTTAAAGCTATGTTACTTTTTATCATCACAGTTTTTTTTTTACTTCTAAACCTTGTGGTGGCAAATGCCACAGCTTCCTAGTTCCTCTATGATTTATAGAAAAATTTTGAAAAAATTAATTCGAGTTAGTTGATAATCTATAAACAAGAAAATCATGTCAGAATAATTTTAATAGTAAATAAAAAGTCAGGGCTGAAAGGGTTAAAGGATTCCTTACATTTAAGGAACGTTGGTGCAATCGGCCCTTAAAGACGTACCACCAAAATCCACATCAAATGACAAATTTCGTATTTGGAAAAATTTATCAAAAATGAAACATTACCAACATTACCGGTAAAGAATGGAACGGTTATAAAAAGGATGAATCCCTGTATTCCGTTTGGCAAGTCATCAAAAATGATTCGAAAAACATCGCTCCCCTAAATCAATCAATTTCTGAAGAACACAGAAATCAACTTTCTGGCAACGACGTTGAAACCCCATAAACAAATGAAGTGCAAACAATGAGTTCCTCCAAATTACATCATTTTGAAAATAGTTGAAGAACCTTCTAAGGCTAACGAGAGGAGTGCATTCCGTGTGCCATAGTTTTTGAAATATGCCGATTATCTTTAATAAATAATGTATAATGTAACAATAAATATTTTTCATATTTTTGCCGAGTGTCAGTTATTGGTTCGACTATTGAGTACATTAAAAAATAAGTATGTCAGTTATTGGGGTCCGTGCACAATATTTGTTATATATTTTTTTATATATAAAAGTAAAACTCTTGGACAAAATTTATAGGATGTATGGTTGCAGTAAACCTTTAGCAAACCGGGAAAGCAAAAAGTTTTGGATTTTCATTAAAAATAGTGGTAGTCAAAATAGTTTTTTTTTTCTCTTAAAGTGTGAGCTATTGGTTCCTTTACGTTACATCAGGGAATGATACGAATCTCCTACAAGAAAAATTGTGAACCAGCAGTAATCAAAAGTAAAGATTTATATCCCGCGAAAAATTCAAAGTTATTTATTTCATACCTGCCACGTTAGTAGGATGAGTTTTCGAAATTTCTAGGGAAGTGTTGGTTTTCCCGGTTTGTACCGGTTTGTAGGTATCCCATTTTTAACATTTATTATTGTATCATTCCAAAGTAAACCGTTGAAGCGAAAATATATCTGACTCGTGCTTCATAATTTCCACAATATTCACAATCGGTAAGTGCGATATGTATCTAATTCTAAACATTATTTTCGTAAAAATACCGTAGATAATGATAAGAAGATCCGCTACTGCACCATTAATAAAGTGCAAAAAGTGATGCTGATTGCATTTCTGCAGAACTACCCCGAATTGTAGGGCAGTACCTGTCCCCCAAATTTTACGTTTAAAATGGGCAGACGGTTGTGGGAAGAAATTTCCAATCAACTGAATGAAGTACCGAACGATGCCAGTAAAAGATGGAATCAGTGGAGAAAGATAAATAAAAGTAGCAACCTATATCTAGTACGGCAGGTTTAATCATTCCGAGAGTCTTGCCCCTTTTTTGTATTGTCTTTGCTTGACAAAGATCGTTCTTGTAATGAGCTTCTCTTGGAAGCGCTGAATTTGAAATGCAACTGAGCTGGTTTTTTTAAAACATGTTCAATGGCAGTTTTCCAGTCGTATACCGGTATATCTTTTAATAAAACTATCGTTCCAAATGACTTGTAAATACCTATGTATTCATCTGGTTGAACAATAACAGCTTTTTTCTTGACCCGTTTCTCTATTAATCCAAACACTCGATCAGGAGGTATGAAACTGTGACCCACCACGGGAAAAATAATTTCTACTTTTTGAACTTGAGGAGGAGCATGACAATGCAGCCACTTTGAACACATTCCCAACATTGTCGAATATCCTCAGAGAATTTCGTATTCTTCAACCGATGAAATACAGCTGAGGCTATTTCATTTGATCCCTTATTATATTGATCTTCTGTCCAGGTGTAGACAAAAACATTCTCCGGCAGAATTTTTTAATGAGAATGGCCTTTTACAATAGCAAAGTTATAGTTATATAATTTTCTCTTATAATATGCCTGTTGGTCAGGAATCTTAGGTAAAGGCATATTCTTTTCGCAGTCAAAACTAAAGATGAGAATGGACGGATTATTTTCCCTTAAAAATTGAAAAAAAAAATTCAGCTCATAGTTTGTGTACTTGTCTTTCGACTATTAGAGTTCTCTTATTGATTTCGTCAGCTTCTGTCGTTATCCTCGAAGTTAATGACTGGCACACTGAGCAGGCATCCGTTACAGGTGAACCAAAACCAATATTATACTTGTTACAGAAAATATTTCTGAAAAAGCACTCACGTACTTTTAACTCCTCTGGGGCTTTTGTCTGATGCATCTCCCATAGCTTTCTAATATTTAGTTCAGCTGGCATATATTTTCTCAGTGTATGCGAACGGCAATAATGGCTTTCAACACAGTTCAACGATTGAATAAAGTTTTGGACATAAACCTTTCTATTTTCATTTTTTTGTGAAACCTTATCACCACCTCTACATTCAGCAGGCATTTGGCCTGAAGAAACAAAGTACTTTCTTGTTACATTAGCCACTCTACCTTTTCGTAAATTTAGAATTTGAATAAATGCTGCCTTGCATACTGCCATGGAAATGAATATACTGTTTTGGACGATTTCTTCAAAAAACCGTGTAATTCAAGCAATTTATTAATACATCTAGTTAAAAGTGATTGTGTTTTAATCGACAATATAATTAAAGTAAAAATAAGTGATATTAAATATAAATGTTTTAAATGCAATTTGCCAGACAATAAGTTCGTAGCAATTCCATTATTACATAGTGTTAAAAATCATGTTAATTAATTTTTTGTAAATATGTATTCTTAAGTGATTTCTCCTTATTAGAAAAAACATTATCCTATGCTGTGGTGACGTTTGAAGATAAACAAGTCTCCGAAGTTCCAACAAATTGGCTTGATTTTAAAGAGGAAAAAATTTATTGCTTGTGGCCATTTCCACTTATATCAAGAAGCGAGCCGTTCCGGAAGGAAACTGGATTTCGTACTCAGTTACACTTAACTCCTTTTATGGTAAAAAATTATATTTTTATACCGTTTAAAGATTGCAAATTACTTCTAATATTTTAGACTCATTGAAAGCCGCAAAAGCAGCTGCGAATCAGATGATACAGAACAGTCGCAGTTTGATTCGGAATCGTCTAATACAGGTACCTACATAACTTGCTTGTTAAATTCATGTCATTATTTATCCGTTTTTCTTTTGTTATAGATAACGACGACGATTTTATTAACTTGCCTCCTGCACCTACTACCGACGTAAGTACGTTAAGATCAGAAGCATCCTGCTCTCCGAATTTGGAGACCAAAGATGCAACGACCCAAACAGAATTAATAGAATGCTATTGCAATAAGAATGACAAAATTCTATAAATATTAATTGATTTAAAATTACAAGTTCAATGCATTCAAGAGAATTTAAACCACAGAACTGGTGACAGGAAAGAAAATTTCGACAAAATTATCAAAAAACTTCCTCTAATAAATATAGGTACGCTACAAGAATTTCAAACTCTAATGAACGATCATTTGGAGGCGAAATAACAATTCGTAAGTGAACTGTTAACAATATTTCAGTAGTAATATTTTAATAATAATTATAAATTTAGTTTAGCTACAATTTATTCGAAGGGTTGGAGGCAATAACGCCAAGAACAGCGTTGGTAAAATTTGTAAGGAAATCTTTTGAAATCAGTTCGCAGTTAATTGTTCGTGGCTGGGACTCCGCAACAACCACCGAATTTGCGGAACCACCGTAGCTAATTTAATAAAAGGTACGAATCGTTGTATTCATAAATTAATTTAATGGACACTAGTGACATGGGACTTAATTGCTGATAATTCCATTGCAAGTTCTATTACTTTTACTTTTTTTAAATCTTATAATTAAACAAAAAATTGATAACATTAAATTTTATACTTAAAAATTGTTAAAATGAAAAATACCTTCAAAACAGTTTAATTTCTTTGCATTATGTAAATTATTTCAACAGTGAAAATGAGATCTATGACTATAATTACAGAGATTTAAGCCTTTATTATTATTTATTGTAATTTTAATTTCTAAATTTTTAATTTTCAAAATTGATTTCAGAAACGATCTTGGCAACGTACCACCAAGAAACGGACTGCCAAATAAGTCACTACCTAAGCGAGTGGTTGCGCTTAGCAAAACTACGATTAGGCCCAGAAAACAAGGGGCCCGAAAAATAATCTTCAGTGTACGTACATAGACATTTGTATGCAATTTGAAGAAATTTGTGCATTTATAATAAATTAGAGAAAATTAAAGGCTGTCCTGTAATAACAAAGTTATAGTAATCTTGAAATGTATATTTCTAACAACGTTTAATGAAACAGACTGCCACTACTCCTTATTTCAGCGAAATCAAGTATCTATGGGTGTATGTGAATATTATAGGATTTAAGAGCACAGATAATATAAAGAATCGAATTGAAGATACTAGTTTTATTGCACCTCTTTACATGGGAGCTCGTTGCAGACTGGGGTCTCGTTCTCGCGCCTCTATCTACCTTTACCTCTTTCCGTTAGGTGGCGCGAGCAACTATTGTGGTTTGAATATTCCGCCACGAATATTCACATACACCCATAACTGGCGACCTCGACGTGATCAAAAATTATTTACGCGATTTAAACGGTGGATGATGAATATTACAGCGGATTCAAAAAACAGACGCGTAAGCCACGTGTGCTGAGTGTTCTCGGTTTCGGCGCCATCACGACCACAGGGATTTGTGTAAGGACCTAACAAGTTTACAGTGCAATTATATCATCAACATCGCCACCATGCTCGACGGCGATCCAGGAGCCGAGATCCCGCATGTAGCCCAAGCAGCGGCCGCAAGCGTCTCCCTGCCGCCATTTTGGGGAAATAAGCCCGAGTTGTGGTTCTCAATAGCGGAAGCAAAATTCAACTTAGCGACGCCGAAGATTACAAAAGAGGAGACGAAGTTTAATCACGTCGTGTGAATATTATAGGATCTAAGAGCACAGATAATATAAAGAGTCGAATTGAAGATACTAGTTTTATTGCACCTCTTTACATGGGAGCTCGTTGCAGACTGGGGTCTCGTTCTCGCGCCTCTATCTACCTTTACCTCTTTCCGTTAGATGGCGCGATCAACTATTGTGGTTTGAATATTCCGCCACAAGTAAATTTCGCTCGATATTCCGCCACATATCTAAATAATCAAAAATTTTATTCAAGTCTACTTATGTATTACTTCATTTCTAAAAATGTTTACAATTTGTTTAAAGTAGCGTAGGATATATTTGTCGATAATCATTGTAAAATTATGTAGAAAATATATTATGAAAGTCTAAATAAATAAATTGTGTTATAAATATTTGTATTATTTACCTACAGTTGCGGAAAATTTAAAATATCGTCTATTTATTGTTTCGGTGTTTCGTCTTGATCTCTAATTGCGACCGCAAAACAAAGAAGTTCATAAAAAAACAATGTCAATGCGTTCATTGTATTATTTCATCAACTATCAGCTTTGATGTTATTTTTTGTTCGTCGGATTCCTTAAAAATTTTTAGTACCCAATAAATTTGTAATTAGGTAGGTATTGTTTTTGATTGTGTAATTTTTTCCTTTAAGTAAATGTTCTACAATGAAAGTTTCGAATCACTCGGCGCCAGAAGAAACACAAATTGTTTTTAGTTCAAACAGTAACATTAGTTCTGAAAATGCTTCAATCCTAGACGAAAATAGTATCAACCTTCCTTCATGTTCAAGATACACTACTAACGAATTTAAAAATAATAACACTGGTGTATTACGTAGTTCCCAGTAAAAGACATTAGAAACTTTAAAACGTAAAAACCACGTAGTAAGTGCGCACATTTCTAATAAAGAAAGCATCTACCTCAAATGGCGCAATTAAAACTAAACAATTAACAGGGTGAAATTACTGATGTTAGCTTTGTATAACAGAAAGACCAGGCTAAATCCAATTGTCAAACTATTAAAGACAATTCGGTCATAGACGGAAGACGCATAATTCAATTTTTTCATGTCTTTCGTGCCTTGAAACAAATCAGTGGTCATGGCAAAATATTGGCTGTTATTTGGAAAATGTGGATATCTACAGTGAATTTCGACAGGGTTTAAATTCGATAATAAAACTTAAATGTAATATGTGCAACGAATGTTTCGAATTTACCACCAATGAAACTTTTGCGCCATCAGTCTCAGAATTCCATGGAAGTCAACATTTCTTGTGTTGAAGGTATAATGTCCATATGGGGAGGCTTCTACAACTTGCAGGAACTTTTATCTGCAATAGATGTGCCATGCATGAGTGCAACAACTTACAAGAAGAATCATGATATTGTAACTAAAGGATGGGAAGACGTGGCAATGGAAGAAATGAAAAAAAATGGGCAAAGGGAGACTGGCGTGCCGTGCATAACTGTGGTGGTAGATGGCGTTTGGTCGAAGAGAAGTTACGGAACGAATTACAGTGCACTTTCTGGAGGTGCTGGCATTGTTGGCCTTAAATTCGGAGAGGTGTTGTATTTCGACGTTTTAAATAAGTACTGTGCCATTTGCCATGCCGCTTAAGAGAGATATGAGAATCCCAAAAACCATGAGTGTCCTAAGAATTATGACGGAACATCAACTATTATGGAACCTTCCATTATTTTAAAAGGTTTTATGGAAAGTTTAGTCACTCAAGGCATAAAATATACAAAAGTAGTTGCCGATGGT
Organism: Dascillus cervinus; assembly: GCA_949768715.1. Lineage (NCBI taxonomy): Eukaryota > Metazoa > Arthropoda > Insecta > Coleoptera > Dascillidae > Dascillus > Dascillus cervinus. Next base: position 17,691,609 of record OX458320.1, read on the forward strand.
GATTCAAGCAGCTACAAAAAACTTTTAACCCATAAACCTTATAAAGACTCCATGGTCGAGAAGATTGAATGTAGGAACCACCTTTTAAGGAACTACTGCAACAAGTTAAGGCGCCTTGGGACTGAAACTCGATATTCAATTAAATTGAGAAAACTATTAAACGAACGAATCCTAAGGTTACGAACAGCGGTGACTAGTACTATTAGATATAGGAAACAGGGAAACGATACAAGATATAAACAATAGCCTTCATCATGTCTTTGGTTGTCATAAAAACTGCGACAAATATTTCTGTACGCCCGTCACCGATTCTAAACAAACTGACACCCAAGAAAACAAAAACCCAGAAGCTAACTTAATTGAGTACATAAACTGGAAAACGACGTTTTTTAGTAACTTGTCAGAAATAGTGGAAATTTTGTACAAATATTCCCGTAGTTTGGTATGCAACCTGGATAGTAACATTGTGGAACAATTTAACTCAAAAATTGCAAAATATGTCGGGGAAAAAAGAATACATTTTTCCAAAGGTAAATTGTATAGATCCAGATGTCTCGTAGCAGTCGTATCACATAATACCAAACGACCACATTACTTGTTCCACAAGAAGTTAGTAAGCAAGGGCGCACTTAAAATAAAAAGTAATTTCGAAATTATACGTAGTCAAAAAATGAGAAAACTGTTTAATGCGAAAGTAAATAAGAAAGTAACCAAATCAAAGATAAAGACGCAACCCGATGAAGACTATGGGCTTGTATGTCAAGAACCAGATATGAAGGAGGAACAGTATGAGGCTGAAAAACTAATTTCTTAAAAACTTTGCAAAAAACTGAATTAGAAAGAATAGCATTTGAACGCAATAGACTGCTGCAAGCCGGAAGCAGTTTGTGGCTCGAAGAAAGAAGAAAACTATTGACTGCTTCAAATTTTAACCAGGGCAAGAATGCAAAAACTTGAAAGGTAAAATAAAAGTTTTCTAACAAATTACAATTTCCACCACTTAAATCTTTTGCACAAGTTATATAATGTTTAAATTTATAATTTACAGGCTGCACCTATATATTCATAGCCAGGTAGCTGGAATTATTCCCAGCAGCAGGAAATCTCGACAACCAAATAAATGTCGAAGCCACGATTGGTGGGAAAATGTTGTCTGCTCCGAGAAATTTAGTGATACAGATTGGTTGGAAAACTTCAGAGTTTCCAAAAATACCTTTGTGTATATTTGCAATGAACTGCAAGAAGCTTTATTTCCAAAGCCTAATTTTCTGAACGAGAGAAGACGATCAAAAACGTTAACAGCTCAGAAAAAAGTGGCACTGTCGCTGTACTTTTTAGCCAGTTGCTGTGAATACCAAATTGTAACCAACCAATTCGGTATTCACAAAGCTACAGTTTGTAAAGCCTTGCATGAATTTGTAACGGTAACAAACAAAATTTTAACACCAAAACACATCCGGATGCCGAATGAAGCAGAAGCTCTGGAATCTGCAACATTTTTCCAGCATCGCAGCCAAATACCAAATATAATAGGTGCCATCGATGGTTCACATATTCCAATTCTGCCACCATCAGATGGATATAGAGATTTCGTGAACCGTAAGGGTTGGCCTTCGATGGTGTTGCAAGGTGTAGTGAACCATTATTACCAATTTATCGATATATCTATCAAAAACCCTGGAGCTACAGATGATGCTGCTGAATTGGCTAAGTCAAATTTCTACAAAAACATTGATAAAATTATGCCCAAAGTAATTTAATAGAACTGCTGTTTATTAAAATGATATCACTTTTCAAAATATTTTTTAGGGTGCCGCCAACTTGCCGGAATAAAATTCCCATGCTCGTCTTCTTGGTCAAAAGTACTACTTGGTGTATATATACTTCTAGAACTTCGGCTTTTTCGTAGAAAATTGTGCAGGCAGGCCACTGTCATTACCACAGTTTGTGCTTTTTCTGGCTCTAGTAGCATTGGCTTTCTAAGCACTCTGAAAATTGAAGATGAAATGCCAAAAACATTTTCCACTATCCTTCTGGCACGACTAAGACTAAAATTGAAATTTCTTTCAATTGTACCCTTAGCATGCATTCCAGAATATGGCTTCATTATGCGGTGCGTTAAAGCAAATGCCTCGTCTGCTACAATAACGTATGGCATCATTTTATTAAGGTCAGATATAACTGAATCTTGAGGTAACCCTAAACTATTCTCCTGCAATTTTTTATACAGTGATGTATTTTTAAAGACGCCACCATCCGAAATTCTGCCTTGACAACCGACATCCACAAATGTGAAGTTGTAATCAGCATCCACAAGTGCAAAGAGAACAATGCTAAAATTTGATTTATAATTGTAGAACTCGCTGCCACTATGAAATGGGGCCTGAAGTATTATATGTTTTCCATCGATTGTACCCACACAATGTGGAAACTGCCATTTTGTTTCAAATTCATTAGACACACGTAGCCACTCATCGGGTGTTACAGGCATCTGAAAAATAGACCAAAAATTAATTAAGTAATGCTAAAAGGGCCTATCCTGATCATATTGTAAATAATTCTGTGTACGCAGATAACATGAAGTACGTTTTTCAGAAAGAACCTGAGACATCATCGGTAGAACAGGAACCTTCCGAAAACACTACTGGAAGTATTGAAGCAGATCCGGTGGCCTCGGAGACAGAATCTCTTGGGGCTGTATCCACTGGAAGAAAGCGGACTTCGTCTACATCAGCGAGTGGATAACAAAAAAAACTTTCGACGGAAGAGTCCGAAGTAGGCGAGGCTCTCGACGTCTTAAAGAACCTGGCAGAAATTGCCTCCGCGAAGCCGGATGAATGCGCTACTTTCGGTCAACATGTGGCGAATAAATTGCGGGCATATAATAACAAAAAAACGAGAGATATTGTGCAACACCATATAAACACTATCCTCTTCAATGCTGACATGGGGCAGTATGATTATGGCGAAAACAGCCAACAAATATATCATTATAATCAATAAATTATATAAAAAAAAATATTAGTTCCTGCAAAAGTGCCTCGCATGTTTCCATCACTGATTTGTTGCTTAGATATCTTGAACAAATATTGTAAACTGGTATACGAGTCGCCTGTAGGTAAAAAACGCAATGTTACAGGTAGACGATCTTTAACAGGTATGGACATCCGGAAATTTGTATCTTGTTTTAGCAATTCTCGGCCCCACAAGCATAGTTCATTTTCCAAAATCCTCGGCAGCCATCCTGGTAAAATTTTGTAAGTGCCCGTTATTCAAATTACGTATTACAGCCTTATTTTCACGATTTAAATAAAGACGCCTCATCCACATAGTCTTCTTCTTCGCATCCTTCATTGCTTTATTCTTTTTCCTATTCGCCAAAATAATTAGAAAAGCACCTGCTGCCGCTATAACATCATCCATCGAAACACTCAAATATACTAAACTAAATGAAATTTATGGGAACGGTCCGAATACAGCGCACAAATGCAAACAATCCGAATGCGCCGGCTTTTTTTCGGCGTGTGTGTTCGGTTCGATGTGCGCGTTTGGCGTGTTCGGCGTGAATTGCTCTAGTGCGGACGCGGCATAAGACTTACGTGAGCCATTACTACTACAAACAAAAACTGTGCTGTTACAATTTAACTGCACATTCTAGCGTGGATAAAACAATTTACAATGCTTTATTCATTAAATTGTTATTTCATGTTACAAAATTTTATATTTTAAAAAAAGATTTAGATTTTATTTATTGTTTTTACGGTTTTAACCATATTGGGATTGTAGAAGCAGATAAAATAGGCTCTTAGTTTATTGACTAAAATGATACTGTGGTCAGACACCTTCATGCCACAAAATCGCAACTCGATTTTGTCATACGTAATACGGCACTTTCGCAATTCGGAGGAGTCGGGAAATCTTCGAGTGATAGAACATAAGTACAGCAAATCCGGGCATGGCAATCTTCAGGTAATAGACAATGCTCATAGGTGTGTTGAAAAGTACATACGAAATTTGGAGGTTTGGTCACCGTTTGCATTATTAAAAACTCTTCAGAGTATACCAAATTCATAGAAACTCAAACTAAAGATTTTAGAAATGCAAGCAACTGATTCTTTGGATTATGGAAGTGCTTCGGGTAAGCTAAATTATGCTGTGTTGTCTTATAATAAACTAAAGTAAAATGTACTGTTTACGAAAAAGAAAATCTGGTAAATTTGAAATAGCGTCTAACATTTGATGGTAATGAGACTGAAGTTAAAATTATTCGCAAGGCAGGGATCTCAGCGCAGTCACTTAAGTGATTTTTGGTAACTTTTTATAAACCCAGCCACTTTTTGTTCTATTCTGTGTTGATTTCATATTTTCCGCCAAGCTTTGGCTTGTACGACTTCGTTATTACGAACTGCACCGGGCCGTAGTATAACATTATTGTAAACGACTCAGCTAACCTAAAAAGCAATAGTTTAAATTCTCGGCCTTTATAGGTGTACAATGGGAAAAGGTTGTAAATTTCAGAGTGCATGGCTCGATAAAAAGGATTCTTTGGGTTTTTCACTGAAAGACTGGTTAACGTGCAATAATAATAATGACGTTAAAAAGGTGTCTTGTTTAGTGTGTTCAAATAATAACATTAATATTAATAAAAAAGGATTCCAAGCCGTTGTCCAACATTACAACTCTGGAAAACACAAATCAAATGAAAAAGCGAAATTACATACTTTACAACTGCAACTATCGAGGCCTCCAGCACAAAATAAAATTGAAAATAACAACAGTGGTAGTTAAGTAAGCATAGATTGCCCGGATGATGCTAAGAACAACTTTCAGTTGTTTTCCAGTCGGGATGCAGCTTGTCGAGCTGAAATAATTTGGGTTCTGAAAAGTGTGAGCAGTAATTTCTTGACAGAATCTTGCGCTAGTATGTCTTCAACTTACTATTTTAGATAATAAAACAACCGACCAATTCACAATTTCACCCACAAAGATGACATATATTTTAAATGAAGCATTAGCTCCTTGGTTTAAAAAAATATAATTTCTGAATTAAGAAAAGATATCTTTTAAACAATTATGTATGATGAAACTACTAATAATGAAAACCAGAAGAAATTACTTGTGGGTGTACGATATTGGTCCTGTCAGATATGTCACGTCGCGCCCTCCATATGTCATGACGAGAGGCGGGCCATCCCGCCTATATAACCTAAGACGACAACGCGACACAGAAGTAGAACAGAGTCGTACGCTACCCTTTTAATATGTTATACGTGTGTGTGTTCGCGTGACCTTTACAATGTACTTACCTGTATTCAATATATCTAGTATCTAACAATCTTGGTGTATTCCACTCAATTGCAACCTATCACAGGTCCAATGAGAATTCAGAAATTGTTAGCAAACATTTTGCTGAATACCAAAAAAGTGTTCTGTAGTAAAAAAGCAGAGACTGAAGCTGATGTTCTGATATTTAAATCAAAAGTGCAAAAACACTTTATGGCGGGTGCAAAGCACATTTTAAATCTTAGCAGAGTAGTCGCCTTGGATGAATTAAAAGTATTGTTGTCTCTGGATGAATAATTTGTATAGCTCGTGCGTTACCAAATGAAATTGTCGTTGATGCGTTGAGAGATGAGTGGACAAACTTTTTGTTGCTTGATTTAAATAAAATCAAAATTGTTGCTGGTGAAAGAATAGATCATGAGTGGCGTAGAATTTTCGAAATAAAAAATTCTACAGGTAGACCTCACATGGAAATGCAGATATTGAGAGAAAATTTTCTTTTTCGAAAAGAGTTCTGAGTGAGGATCGCACTCGAATGTCCCAGAAAACATTAGATTCTCGTATAGTAGTGTCTGAATATTTATTGAAATTTGGAAATAAGCCATGGAAAGTACCCGTTACAAAAGAAATCATAAACTGAACTTATGAAGCCCATAGGAAACATCCGAATTATCTAGAGCAAGAAAGAATCAAATTCACAGAGCAAAAAAACACAGCGTGATTTAGACGCAAAAAAAAGAAAGAAAAAAAAGAATTGAAATTGAAAAAACTTCTGTTAAGGAAATTGAAGAGCAGCTACAATTAGAAAGGGCATCTTATGAAAAGCAACAAATACGTGTAAACACTTTATTGAAGGAAACAAATAGACAAATGAAAAGAGCTGAGTATGGTCAAGATTCTACGAATAAATTTACACTCGTTCAAACGTTAATGGAAGGTATGAATGCAGCAAGAACCGAAGAAAGTAATCTGCATGACAATGTTAAAAAGTTGCAAATCAATTTGGATAAAAAACGAAAAGCGTTATGTGATCTTGTAACAGAAAAGAAACGCAGACGATATAATTTTTATAGCATTGTTGAATTATTTTTTTAATTTTATTTCGAATTTTATCTTATTATTTTCAGTATTCTTATATTTTTCATTATTTTATATTTACTATGTTTTGTATGTTTTGTGTACAAGAACTGTTTTGGTTTATTAATAAAAAATTTTATATAAAGAAACATTAACATTAGTCACTTTTTTGTAACTCATTTTGCCTTAGGAGTCACTTTAGTCACTTTTTATTTGAAACTTTTGGCTGGGATCCCTGCCAAGGGTATGAAAACTACATTTGATACAGAAGTTAATGATTGGAGCAATATAGTAACCTTAAAGGACGTTAACTTGGGAATATCGGAAGAAAAGAGGAAAACGATAACTGAAAAGTTGCCGGAAATGCCTGAAGATGAACGTCCTTTTTATCACGTAATGTTATTCAAATCAAAGCTTTCCGCTAAGCCGTTCGGAAAACAGTCAAAAAATCCGTCGATACAGCCACTGGTAAAGCCAACCTTAACTATGACTGCTACTAAAGCTCGGCTCAAAACAAAAATCTCATTAGAATCGTTAGTCAGATCTCTTCCAAAATAGTGTGAAATACCAAAAGCAATACCACACACGACCGCAATCGCTCAAACCCGGTCAAAAACGAAAGCGACACCAAAACACCTGCATAACTCTCTCCAAAGTCGTCAATACAATCTTCGGCAAGATCTCTCCCAAAACAGCCTGAGAAACCAAAGATAATGCCAAACACGTCAACAAGCGCCAAAACTCGGTCAAAAACAAAAGAAACACCTAAATCACCTGCCAGATTCTCCCCGAAATCGTCAACTACTATTAAAAAGAATGAGAAAGAAAAAAGAAATTAACATGTGCGATATCCTATGGCAACTCAAAAAGGGGGTTTACGTGTTCTATATCCAAATACACGTTTCAATAAAAAAACTTTATAATACTTCAAGATAGCCATTACACCCATTAGATTGGCAAAAATCAAAACTATTTTTGTATGTAAGCCACATCCAATTTCGTTTACCAAAACCCATGGTAAAGGGATAAAGAATACTATAATTCTCAGGCATAAGTAAGCCGAGAGAAAAATGAAAAACGTTTTTACAAAGACATACAATACCAACTAAATACAGTGCATCAAAACCAAACTGTTATTTTAATGGGCAACTTTAACGTTAGGGTTGGAAACGACCCTATTACAGGAATGAAACAGTGATTCAATGAGATACTCAAAACGATAACGGAAATTTGCTGATTGATTTATGCACTCAAAACAGTTTCAGAATAAATAACACTTTCTCTGATAATAAGGGGCAATATAAATGCACATGTGGCAACATCAGAAGACATCGTACAGTGATAAACTGCGTTATACTCCTAACTAATAGACAATTAACACCTACTTAGATTCTAGATGTAAGAACACTAAACTCTAGCAATATTGGAACTGATCACGGCCTTGTTCTCTGCAAAATCCGAATGAAATGTAAAAAATACAAAACATAGACGCCAGCGTATATACAGATAATCAATATAGAATCGCGACAAATTTTGTCATCCGTTACGGTAGCTGCAGATTCCTACAGCGAAAGAACATGCGTAGGAGCTGTTTTATAATCATGATTTTGTTTTCTCTCTAAACCAACTGACGGGCCATACATATCACGGCATCAATTAATTTCAGGACCTAACGTCCGCGCTCTTAACAAAAATGCAAGATTCATTGCAAAGCGCAGTTCCAACGGAGAAGCTCGAAATTGAAACGGCATTGCGTTACTCTAAAATGGAGCAGTGGCTTGATCAATTTGAATCAATTCAATCGAAGAGCTTGCCACCTCACTACGAAATTCTCAGAACGTTAACTGAACGCAGCAAGGATATTAAAGCAGAGTTGAATTTAGTATTGTATACTAATGGGGCTGCAGATATTTCGGGAAAAACATCTATACCATGTAAATTGTTAGATTTGTATCAGCAAACCAACTATTTAAATACCAATAGTGAAAATTGTACAATTTACACTTTTCACGATCAACACGAACAAATGGAAGATTATCCAAAAGAATTTTTGAAAATATTATTTATATTTCCTAGCAAAGTCAATGTCAATTCAGTAAATTAATTAATACTAGCAGAATTTCAAAAAATTAGCTACAACACCGATATCAATATTGTCGATAATTTTATACAATTTACGACTTGTTGGGTCAAAGTTGAATTGGGTGGTCACTATACGTTAATAAAGAACCCAGTTATTCGATTTTTATCCCTCGGATGTCGCCATTTTCCCATGACATGGAAGAAAGGGAACCTAAAGTTTCTACAACAAGATCCTAGTGAAAATTTAACGAGTCTCAAGAGCTATCGTCCCATAACACTGCTCCCAAAAATAAGGCAAAATTCTGAAACAATTGATCCACAACAGACTTCTCGACGTAGTCCAACCTTTCCATTCTACAAAATAGTATGGATTTTGAAAAGGGCGGTCAACCACGGATGGCCTCCTGAAATATACAGGAGCCATCAATAATACATATAAGAAGTATGTTTTAACTATGTTTACTGGCATTTCAGGGACCTTTAACAATGTATGGCGGCCAGCTCTTATTGATTGTTTAACCCTCGTCGTACCGAAACCGGGTCACCACTGACCCAAAATTTACTTTTTTGTCAATAACTTTCAACATAAATTTTTCTGAATAATTTCCTCCTGAGAATTCTCCTACTTTTGTACATCAATTAATAAAATAAATAGCAGGATTGGGAAACTATTTTTTTTTTTGCACGTTATGCAGTTTTGTTGATATGGGTTCGCGCCGACCCGGTTTTGGTATTCCCCGTTATAACTTATTTACGGCATTGCACATGCGCATGAAGCTACTTCACACGTGATTCATCAGCTGATTGTTAGTTATTTGTCGTAATCAGTGGTTATTTAAGTGCTGTGATGGATTTCAAAAGACCTTTCTCTGAAAAAGAACTCTTTGAGGCGTTGATGATTGACTCGGACGAAGATGAACGAGAACTAAACCTTGAAGTTGCATTTAGCGATGTATCCGAAGAAGAGGATAATCTTAAAGAACACGAGGGAAATATCTCATTTGAGAATTTAGAAGATGAAGACGTGGTTCTATCCGCCGTCGACGATGATACCGAAAGTGATAACGATCTGTTAGAAGGTGATGTCAAAGTAGCTGATCGTGTTTGGCACTTCTTAGCTCTCAAAAAAGGTAGGAAGGGAGTTTCTGAATTTATTCGTGAATCAAAAGGTCTAACCAATAAAAGCAAAGACGTAGTTTCAATGGTTGATTGTTTCAATTTATTTATGTCAAAAGAAATAATAGATATGATTATAAAATATACAAATCAACGGGCAACGAAGTTTGTAGACTCATACAATGAACAGTTAGAAACTAATTTGATGGCGCCGAGGGCTGAGGTGGATGAAACAGAAATATATGGATTTTTAGGAATACTCATTTTGACAGGGCGCTTCAGGGAGTCTCGAGAAAGCCCAAAAAATTTAGGGTCTGTCGCCAGTAATTCCTTGAGCAGACCTATATATCAAGCAATTATGAGCAGAAATAGATTTACACATATTCTACGTTTTCTTCGTATCGACAATGTATATACAAGACCAGAAAGAAAACTACAAGATAAACTAGCTTCTCATCGTGAAGTTTCGAATATATTTGCCAAGAACTGTAGGGAATCGTATTCCCCTTCAGCATGTGGAACAATTGATGAGCAATTGGTGAGCTTTAAGGGTCGTTGTCCGTTTCGGGTATATATGCCCAGCAAACCGAGCAAATAATAATAATAAAGTTTTTGCTACAATTACTCTTGAAATGGCTACAAATTCTAAACGGAGTCTGTTGTGGCGGGCACGGTTATGCGTGCAAATGAATGGGGGCCACTTTGAGCACTTGCTCTGATTGTATTTATTTTTCGTTTTGTGATTCCTCTTTGCTATGTTGGTTCTGTTGTTATTATTATGTTATACCATTTCTCCTGTTTAATAAAGGTTCTTTTCAGAACCGTCATTTGTTGTTTTATTTAACAAACCTAAACTTGATTAAGATGATGGCGAGTGTGACATCTTGAATGACATCTGCCTTAACCTAACATGTTGATGTTGACACATTAGCGGGCATGTCATTCTGACATTATTTAATTGTGCCAATTTATAACCTTAGCAACCGATTTTATTCACATTAACACCTGAGAGTTCCCCTTCTGGAATTGGTGTAGATGTCTCACAACTCACTTATGCAAGCCATTAATTGTTTTTCGTTTGCATTTTTAGAATCGTAGTTGTCGTCGGCACATGTCAGTTTTCTCTAGGGCGCGAGTTATGAAAGATCCTGTATGTTATAAGAATTCTTTCAAAAAGGGCATCTTCCTTTGTCACGATTTGTGAATTCCGAGTCCAGAATCCGATCCCTCGAGTTCTGTTACCCTGGGATAAAAAAGCAATAAAATAGCTGCAGTAGTTGCTGAAATATTTTTATGTAAAGATTTGAATGTTGCGTGCAGCCCGTTTCTATTACTATATATGTGGGTTTCCCGTCACGGGCTGTCTTCCCCCACTACTCGACCGCTTTCGCGGGTCGGTCCGTTTTTACTCATATTCACTACCGTTTTTTACCTATTTCGCTGCATTTTATGGAAAAACGAAAATGAACGTCTTGTTGCTGTGCACGTCTAGTTTTCAATTCTGTTTTTAAAATTTAAATCGGACAACTACAGGAGCATCCAGCCCTCCGCGAAAATATCGCAGAAAAAAATTTAAATGGTGATTGTGCAATAACCGTTAGTCCGACAGAATCGGAATTTTGCACACATAAAGTACATATAAGTAGCTCTCTGTGTGCATAGTTTCAGTTCTTAAAAATAAAAAATGTCGGAATTGTGATTTTTTTAATAAAACACTGAATTTACCGGATATTCTCCGGTTCCAATTATTCGATCTGGACATTCGATCTCTCTTCGTAATTTAATTCTCTACAATTCGTCTATTGACAACATTAAGATTGCTTCATTAGTTTCCATTTTCCAATCCATGAACTAAAAAAAAACGATTTTTTCTTGTAAATTATTTATAACAAATTAAAAATTATGATCCTCGAGTGGGAAATTATGCAGAATTCATCTACTAACTGTCCTTTATGTAATTGCAGTCGGTTTCCAGGTAGTATTTATGTTAAATTATTACATTTATTTTGCTCTGTTGCTTGACCTAAAAGCTTCAATATAAATTTTGGGCTAACAAATAACAAAACTACATTTGCACTAAAAGTGACATTTTATTTATGTCAATAAGTCAACAACAACAAAAGGCGCCCAACAGCGCATATATTCCACAGACCAGCGTTAAATTGAACGCAATATTACAGTTAATTAATTAATTACAGTTACTATAGCGAAAAAAATATTAAAAATTAAGTAAAAACTGTTGAAAAAGCAATAGGGGCAGAATTGCCTAGGACGAGGACGCATTAGGGAACCAGTAAAGTGCAGGAAAGGTAACAGCACCATGGCGCCAAAGCATATAGGGAAGGAAAATAAAAATAAATAAAGAATAGGAAAAAATTATTAAATAGTGATATGGGCCCCATTCCCAATACCCCATTGTATAGATTACTAGATTTGACTAACCATCCGTAAAACTCACTCAAGTGTTAAATTCACGGATGCGTAAATAATAGTATACAGGTTGTATTATATTAAGTGTTCACCATTGGTAACTTTGTTATTATTGGAGTTGCAAAGTCGGTTAAATTAGCAAAAAATTAGTGTTTTTTCCGCTGATTACCATTATGAAACCAAAAAAACAATCGAACGTCAACTGTTCGAGATATTCACGAAAATAACATTTTTTTAAATGGAATGCCCTATCCTTTTTTGCATATTTTGAAAGAATGTTTAATTTTGAGTGAAAAAGTCTTAATGCACTATTACGATTAAATTAACTACCGAGAAGTTACAAGCAATTGAAGTTTTTATTTCAATTAATTACAAAAATCACGTAGGCACTGAAACAATTGAAAATTGTATTTATTGAAACATTTCTTCCACGGCAAACTGAGAATAGAAATTTAGAAAAACATATTGCATGACCAAGACATTATAATAAATGTTCGAAAATGTCACCGTCTTGTTCAACACATATTTGGGCTCTTTTTTGAACGCACCGCGCTGCTTTCAAAATTTTTCTTCCATCCAATGTATTAATTATTGTTAAAATTTTATTCTCCAATGCATTAACTGTTGCATACCTCTCCCTGTAAACTAAATTTTTCACATACCCCCACAGAAAAAAATCCATGGAGGTTAAATCTGGCGAACGTGGTGGCCAACGCACGGGCCCATTAGTTCCTATCCATTTATCAATGAATAATCTGTTTAACAAATTGGTTGTTCCGTGATAATTATGGGCCGGTGCTCCATCCTGTTGGAAATGGATGTATTGTCTTGAAATTAAATCCATTTCATCCAAACAGTTATGCAGGACAGTGTTCATAAATTCTACGTATCTCACTCCAGTCAAATTACCACGGTAAAGAAATGGTCCAATAATTTTTGAACCTACAATTCCACACCACACATTTAGACTGAACCGCATTTGTGGATTTATAGGGTGTACTTGCAATGGATTTTCGCGGGCCCAATAATGTTTCGTTTTTCTGTTGTACATTCCAGAATTTGAGAAGTTCGATTCATCGGTCCACAGAAAATGAAACTCGCTATTGAAGTGTCGTTGGCAGTAACTTAAATACCAGTTGCAAAAAGTTAATCTTCGATTTAAATCGCCTGGAAGTAACGTTTGCACCGGGTGATAATGATAAGGAATCATCTTATGTTTCTTTAAAATCCTTTCAATGCTGTTCAAACTTAAATTTAACTCCCTTGAAATATCTCGTATTGAATTTCTAGGATATGCCTCAAAATACGCAATTACATTAATTTCGACTTCTTCAGAAATTACAAATTTTTTCTTCTCTCTTCCCTTTTGAAACACTGTTTCGTTACTCCTAAACTTTCTATACAGTCTCAGAAAATACTGTTAAATTGGTTGCAATCGAAGCGGGTACTGCTGCTGGTAATAATCTCGAGCTCTCGCCGATTTCTTGCCGCACAGAAGATATGCTTCTAACATGTCACATTTTTCTAAATGTGAAAATGCCATGTCGGGAACCAAAATTGAACACAGCTGTTACTAAATCACACCAAAAGTAATATATGTTGAATATACCACGTTAATGTTTGATGAAAATATTAACTAACACATTCATTCAATTGTTTTCGACGTTTTAATAATTACAATTTTCAATTGTTTCAGTGCCTACGTGATTTTTGTGATTAATTGAAATAAAAACTTCAATTGCTTGTAACTTCTCGGTAGTTAATTTAATCGTAATAGTGCATTAAGACTTTTTCACTCAAAATTAAACATTCTTTCAAAATATGCAAAAAAGGATAGGGCATTCCATTTAAAAAATGTTATTTTCGTGAATATCTCGAACAGTTGACGTTCGATTGTTTTTTTGGTTTCATAATGGTAATCAGCGGAAAAAACACTAATTTTTTGCTAATTTAACTGACTTTGCAACTCCAATAATAACAAAGTTACCAATGGTGAACACTTAATATAATACAACCTGTATAAGGCTTAGTTTGTAAAATTAGATTTAGTAGATGTACTGAAGATGGTGGCATAGCCACCGAAACGCGTCTATGTGAGTAATTTTATATTATTTTATATAAATTTTTTTTGTGATTAAAGGTTCTTGTTTTTATTTTCATAGGGAAGGCATAGGAGCAGGTGGCAAGTGGGTCATTCTATTGCCACCGTAAAAGGAATGACCCACGCAGGATCCCAAAAAAGCGCAGATTCTAGAGGCGGGGGCCAGACCAGCAACTGGGGCTGCAAGGCAGTCCGAGCTTCATTAAAAAGTTGACAGGCAAGAAGGCGGTGAACAGGGTCGTCAACATCATCAGGGCACACCGAGCAGTTCGGGTGGTCACGTTTTCCAATTCGATGGAGATGAACGGCAAAGTTACCATGGCCTGACAAAAATTGGGTAACATAGAAAGAGAGCAATCGAGGTATCTCCGGAATCCGGGGCGAGAAGCAGTAGGTAATCCGACCTTTAGTGGAGTAATCCCATCGATAAGTCAAGAAAATCATGAGATGGAAGTTGCTTTAAGGAAAACTTCAAGAAACATAGATATTAGTAAGCCTGTTGTTCGGGGGATTTTGGCGAACAATAAATGTTATGCGTTCAAACCACAATTTATTCAGAAGTTTCAAACCGGAGATGATGTTCGTCGTTTGGACTTTTCTTTAAATAATAGGTTAGAAAATATTGGCAGATCGATCTTCGAAAGGTATTATTCCCGGATGAGCCAACTTTTACAACTAATGAGGTACTTTCTTCACAAAACTGCAGACACTGGGGGCTCAGGAAAATTTCAATTTTTGAATTGCAAATTTTAAAAAGGATAAATATTTGGTGGCACATGTTGCATCACAAAACAATCGGTGCTTATTTTTTTAATGGAACCTGAATCAAAATTTTTATTTAAAAATTTTACATGATTTTGTTCTGGCTGAACTGGACGATGAAAATTTAGAATTAAGAAGAAAAATTATGTCCTGCGCACTCTGCATTACAAGTTCGGCGGTAGTTAGACATTTACTTTTCAGATAAGTAAATTTCTCGCTTTGGGCAAATAACTTGGCCTGCACGGTCGCCTGATCTAACCTCTTATGGGGACATTTGAAGCAAAATGTCTATAAAAATGAGTTGATAACAAGCCTGATTTGTTAAACAAAAAATCGTGAAAGCTGTTACCACCATAAATGAAGATATAATATCATTGTTTATAAGGAATTTAGAAAGACTCGACATTGAGAAACAACTTTATCAAATAACATTTTTCACAAAAATGTAAATAATAAGGGTAGTTTGTGTAAGGTCGATTTCGAACATTCTAGAAATTTGAAAACTGTTTATGATTTCCCAAAATAAGCAGAACTTTTTGTCAAGAATGACAGAGAAGAAAGTTTACAAAAGTGCACAACCCCATTGGTGGACACATTGTATATTTTAAGAACTAACATAACATAAAATCCACTAGGAGATCTCTCTATTTCTACGTAGGTAGTCGGATAATGTGGCCAAACTACCCAACCCTACCAACACCCACGCTTCTGAAATGTGGCGTTGGGGTATATGGATGGATGCTATCCTCACCATTTATACCAACTTTCGTAAACAATCGAGACCACCGCCGATACCCCGTTGTCCTCCGGCCGTAATAGAAGCGGATGCAAAGACTATAGTCTTGTTGGCCGCAATCTGGTCAGACGAGGTGGTAGTGCCCGTTAACGACGCAGACTCATTTCAAGAATTTGAAATTCAATTCTTGAAAATGAAAAGCGACAAATTGGCTTTTAGCCAAATCGGGGAAAAACAAGTCGCATATGTACAGGGCATACTTGACCCTTTTACTCTGTACAAGAGTGCCTGGTTCGTGATCAAACCCCCACCTCCGTGGGTAAAGGTAATTGATCAACCAACAATGGCAGAGGCAGACGACACCATTGTCACTCCCGTGCAACTTAGTTCACCAGTTCGTACGGCGTCCCTGATACCACCCAGTTCACACGCAAAGAAGGATCTCAATTCCGAAAACCTATTCTCAGTGGGTGATGGACTTGATTCCATTAGAGACTATCTTGCGGCAAAATATGTGAGACGTCTAGACCTAAATAAACTTGACCGAACGGAGGTCGAAAATTTAAAGGTCGGCATAATTGCGGATATAGATAGCAATGAGGGCCATGCTTATTTCAAGTCTCTAAGCAAAACTGATAAGCCCCGCCTAAATGACACTATACCGTCCAACCGCACTTCCTTTACCGATCTGGTTAAAGCTGTAGAAGAACGAAAATTAGGTTCTGGTTACCAAGGCACTAGATTTGGTATTGCCTTATACCTAGCGTCGAAGCTCGTTACATCACGAGCCCAGTTCGTCGGTGAAGCTTTATCCGGCTTCATCTTCGTTACTCGTGCTTAATGCATTTTCGTTCGCCCTACAGCCCATTCCATCAGGGTTAGAGCAGGCTGTAGTTCATTCGACGTTCTGAGATGAGCAGGGGCTGGTTTTGTGGGTATCTCCGCTGCCCCAGGTATCCGCCCACCGTTATTTTCGGAGAGGGAGGACGGACCTGGTTCCCGCTTAGTCTTGGGACCAAGAGGAAAACCTCGGTCCTGCGTAATTAACATCACGCTGAAAATTGGGGTGCAACGATCATGATAACAAAGAAATTTCTTTCTATTGCGTTTTTTTTTCCAGGTACATGAAATAAATTCCCCGATTTTTTGATAAAATACATCATTTAACTTAAACTTTAAAGAAATGTTCAGTACACAAAATGCAGTACCATAATTATTAATTAAAATAATTTTGAAAACTATAAAAAATGCTTACAAAACTTTCCATCAAAATTCAAACTTCAGACTATTGTCAAACACAAATAACTATTTAGCCAAATTGCAGTCATTAGAAACTGTCAACTATTTCTATCAAATAAATTACATAAAGCAATCGTTACAGCAATTTCCTTCTATAACTCGAAGTCTTCCTAACTTGGATTTTTTTTGACGGTCCCTTGAAATTGGACTTGGAGAAGTCTGCCTGTATTAACAAAGCCCAGAAAAGAAGCTTTTTTAAAACAAAAGGTGCTACGGGTTTCCCGGCCGCGTAGAAATGTTTGCTTGGCTAAGCTCAAGTCGGCGAGGGGGTAGGTTGAAATTTAATCCTCGAGGTTATGTGGGAAGCGTTCTCTCATTCTTCTCCGGAGGTTGATAGGGCGCCACTGCTTTGGGGTGGTCGAAATATCTCGAGAGTAGACAAAGCAGAATTCTCTCTCGACAATGGGGTTACAGAAACAATCACGAACAAGATAACAAGTGTATTGACTAGTTAAGTGATTAAACAATTTACAATTACTGATAAAGTTAAATTAAAAGTTAGGGTACTCAAAAGGCTGAAAGCCATCAATTTGCAACAATGCAACACAAATGCTCGAATAACATTAAATACAAGAAATGTTTGAATTACACGAAGCATCAAATTCGACAAGTATCAATACGGTCAACTTAACTACAACATCGACACGGCTCCATGCGCTGGCGGCTTTTCCTCAATCATCCCGCCCTGGAGAAGTCATCCGTGTAGATCGCCTGGACTGCTGGTATCCCGGTGGACCGGCAGATATTTACGGCACCGTATTTTTCACTACTTGCACTGCGAATTCCCTTTAGGAATACCTCAACTTGTCGACGCTGAATCCACGCGTGACCATCATTCAACACACCCAGTCAGGTTCTGTCGCTCACTTCCAATTTTTGTCGAACTTCGCGCACTGACCTCAACGACCTTAAGATTCCCTGCTTGTCGAGAGAGAGAGAAATTGACTTCCGCGCGAATTTGAAATTAATTAATGAATCAGTACCGTAACAAATTCCCCCTTTTCTCCCTACGAGGAATTCTGATGAAGTCAGGATTCCTCGACAATCCTACCATCGCTAGACCTAAACTATCCATATCCTAAATCTACTATACAGTGATAACCCTATTATCGCTAGTCCTAAACTACCCATAACCTAGACCTAACTACTATCATTAACAACCCTATTTACAACCAACCCCAAAAAAAACAAGCCTTCCCCGGTCATCATGACCAAGGATGACTCCCAACCCCTGTTAGTTTATAGACACCAACGACGACTCATATTATACGAGAAAACAATTCCTTTTTCCCTAATTAGCTTGAAGAGCAAAAATCGTCACGTCCAGAATAACTCGGCTCAAAGCCTAAAACTTATAATCGTCCCTCGAAGGGATCGCCCTCAAAAGAAATCTCAACCAAATCAATAAATCAATTTACTTTCCACCTACCATGGGTGAAAGAACAACAACTAGGCCTCTCCTGCCTACCAACTAAATATTTGTCCTCGACTTTTTTTTCAAAAGTCAAATCATGTTATGGTTAAATGTGTAGGCTAAAATCCGACAACGTCGATATGGTGCTAGAGGTAAATTCCACTACCCACAACTCTGGCACCTGCGGATACTACTACTGAAATCCTGAACCTAGCGACCCTATTGGTCCTTAGCAGTAACCACTACCTACCTACTATCATAAACCCGTCAAATCCATTTTGTGTTACTGTTACATCCGAGATCACATTCATACTATTCGAAGTAATAAGCCAGGGCTACAAATCCGGCAAGCCGATAGTTGAAATCTGTTCCACGAACCAAAATTTACAACCTACATCGTCCTGGGTGAGTAAATCCAAATACCGTCGCTCCCGTTGAGCTGATTCACCCGAGGACTACCCTGCTTACTTCGCATTCACACTCACACATACTCACTAGTTCTATCCAAAGTCTGAACACTCTAAGTGCAACACTCGACGAGGCGCGTATCTTCGAGAGGGTGCGCCGAGCGTCACGAGATCAGCTCTTTGCAAGTTTCCCACAAGAGGAGTCACGACACCTCGGGGTACGAATGATTCATAAAAACTATGTCCGGATGTTAAGACCTAAAACATTGTGTTCTACCACGTACGTCTACGTGCCCCATTCTTACAAGTAGCTTATCACATCGACCTTTGATAACAACCGAACGGATTGGGAAAGCCGAATATAAATCCATGTCAAGATGATATGACCTATAAAGCATTGCGTTCTACCACGTGTGCCTACGTGCCCCATTCTTACAAGTAGATCAACGGATTCTACCGTCAACAACCGAACGGTTTGGGGAAAGCCGGATATAAATCCATGTCAAGATGATATGACCCATAAAGCATTGCGTTCTACCACGTGTGCCTACGTGCCCCATTCTTACAAGTAGATCAACGGATTCTACCGTCAACAACCGAACGGTTTGGGAAAAGCCGGATATAAATCCATGTCAAGATGATATGACCTATAAAGCATTGCGTTCTACCACGTGTGCCTACGTGCCCCATTCTTACAAGTAGATCAACGGATTCTACCGTCAACAACCGAACGGTTTGGGGAAAGCCGGCACAACTAACAATTATTTCCGTTCATACTAAAAATGATCAAACGGAACTCACATTAATACAATTGAGACGAAGGACAACGCGAAGATTTTAAATTTGCATGCTTAAAAATATTGTATAATCTCGAAACCCTACTTCAACCTACGGATAACCTCAAAATTCTCTACCTACAAACTCTAAAAAAAAATCCTTTTATGCCGACCAGAGGTTTTGGGACATGGCTCCGCAAGCTCAGAGGTCTTGGAACATGGTCGCATAAAACACAGTATATCCCAATACTCCTACTCAGTATATCACAATACTCCTATTCAGTATATCACAATACTCCTACCCAAATCTCAAAAAAAAACAAAAAAAAACTACCAGAGTTCCCAATCATGAAGTTCAATCCGTAACAACCCCGTGGGTTCGTAACATGGACTTACAGGCACTACATCATGCAAATAACATACCAGATCTCAATTTAAACCGTGCCATGAAAGATTAATACAATAACCGAATACGATCTAATTCAACAACCAATATTCTCCACTACACTACGCTACACTATACTCCACTATAACAAGTACCTACTAGTACCCTTAAAAAAAAACCTAACCGCTATAATACACCAAAAGTGTTCCCCTATAGCAAGTACCTAGTAGTACACTTAACAACCAACAAAAAGAACCTGCCCCTTTACTGTGCTAATAAAAATCCTAAGCTAAAATTGATTTCCTACGGCACTGTCGCAAATTTTTAAACACAAATTTTTAACACCCGATAACAAACTGGTCCGATAACGATAACGGACCGGTTTCCGTGGCTTAACTAGACAAAATCGTGACCCAAAAATTCGACCACCTGATACAATGTGAAAGAGAGAGAACAACTTCGAACGCAACCCCGAGCTACAAAATACTAAGGGTTCCACGTTGGGCGACAAAATATTGCTACGGGTTTCCCGGCCGCGTAGAAATGTTTGCTTGGCTAAGCTCAAGTCGGCGAGGGGGTAGGTTGAAATTTAATCCTCGAGGTTATGTGGGAAGCGTTCTCTCATTCTTCTCCGGAGGTTGATAGGGCGCCACTGCTTTGGGGTGGTCGAAATATCTCGAGAGTAGACAAAGCAGAATTCTCTCTCGACAATGGGGTTACAGAAACAATCACGAACAAGATAACAAGTGTATTGACTAGTTAAGTGATTAAACAATTTACAATTACTGATAAAGTTAAATTAAAAGTTAGGGTACTCAAAAGGCTGAAAGCCATCAATTTGCAACAATGCAACACAAATGCTCGAATAACATTAAATACAAGAAATGTTTGAATTACACGAAGCATCAAATTCGACAAGTATCAATACGGTCAACTTAACTACAACATCGACACGGCTCCATGCGCTGGCGGCTTTTCCTCAATCATCCCGCCCTGGAGAAGTCATCCGTGTAGATCGCCTGGACTGCTGGTATCCCGGTGGACCGGCAGATATTTACGGCACCGTATTTTTCACTACTTGCACTGCGAATTCCCTTTAGGAATACCTCAACTTGTCGACGCTGAATCCACGCGTGACCATCATTCAACACACCCAGTCAGGTTCTGTCGCTCACTTCCAATTTTTGTCGAACTTCGCGCACTGACCTCAACGACCTTAAGATTCCCTGCTTGTCGAGAGAGAGAGAAATTGACTTCCGCGCGAATTTGAAATTAATTAATGAATCAGTACCGTAACAAAGGGTACAACATTGATAAGTTGTGTTATGATTGGTTCATTATACGCAGCAAAGGCATTTCACTTTTGGGGACTCCTGTACGATCGAAGGACAAAGAAATTGCTGATCGTTTGAAATACAAACATTTTACGGCATCATCTGGATGGTGGCAAAGATTTAAAATGTTGTGATAATATCAAATTTAAATCAATCTCCGGGGAAGGTGCAAGTGCCGATTCCAATGAAGTTGCCGATTTTAATGCACGGATTGGATCTATTATAGAGGGTTATCTCCCTAAAGACATCTACAACGCCGATGAAATAGAAAAACCTTTCACACTAAAAGGTGATAAGTGTCCGGGCGGGAAAATGTCGAAAGAACGTTTGACGATTTTGCATTGTATTATCATGGCAGGTGCTAAAGAGAAACTGTTAATTATCGGAAAATTATCTCGACCCCGGGTATTTAAGAAAATAAATAACTAATTTGCCAGTAGTTTGGCGCTCTAATAGAATGCGAATATGCGTAATATTAAGTTATGGTCGCATACATTTTTCCAGCTATTAAATAAATCTGGTTCAACATTTTAACTTCAATTTGTGGTCAGGCACTGCGCCAACTTGACCAAAAAAATAACAACAGCGTGGACAGTCATTAGTAGGTACACCAGCACCTCGCAATGACGGCGTAATTGTTAAGTGAAAAACGCCGGTAAGTGAATGAATTAATCGAATGGTTAAAAGAAATTGACAGAAGAATGAAACATCAAAAACGCAAAATTTTGATGTTTTTGGATAACGAAGCCTCTCATCCACGTGACCTCTCATTAAACAATTTAAAAATTATATTTCTTCCCCCTAACACATCATCATTTTGTCAACCACTGGATCAGGGTTATTATGTTTGTAAATGTTTGTATTTGTTATTGTTATTATTGCAACCACATACTAAACGGCAACACCGGACCCATATGCATGTCACTAGGACAATCTCCCATTAGCGGTATATCATCCGTTAATCTTAAGCTGTTGTTTGTTCTCAAACATGGCTTTTCTTATTTCTACTTGTAATTGTGTCAATTATTTTGTAATGCAAATGAGTAATTGACTTATCGTAACTAGGTCAGCTATGTACAAAGCAACTGTGTGGACATTGCAATTTTGAATAGCCGACTAGAAGAATTAATGTGTAATAGTCAAGTTCAAAATCCTAACATAACAGAAAAGAATCTGACTAATCAATAGTTTAATTATAAATAAGTACTACCTCTGTTCCATATTAAATGAACCATTAGCTATTTTAAAAAAATCCAAAATAAATGAGCCATTTGATTTATTTATTTATTTTTGCAGAAAGTTAACATTTATATAAAGTGGGAATAACGCTTTGTTAACTATGAAAATTTATAAAATTATTAGGTATAAAACTATAACGATATAGTAGTAAAAACAAATTAGTTGCTATTGTCACGCTCTGGAATGCCTTTTGCAATAACAATAGCATCCATTTTACAACGAATGCTAACTGGTAGCCGTTATTCCCGACGAAGTTTTGCTTTTGACATGTGTGCCAGTTTATAATTGTTATTACCACCACAATTCATAATGCTCTCCATAGTTATTTGTAAAGAATGGAATACGTTATCCGCAGCAGTTCTTTTAACGTTCTGAAAAGCTGTTTGCACTACTTCAATAAGTTCGTCAATATTTTTGGGTGATTGTTGGTATTGGATAGATTGTATGGAATTAAAAAGTCCTAGATCTAGAACGTTGAGATCGGGACTATTGGGTGGTTGGTAACAAAAATTGATATTGCATCCACCGCTATGACATTCGTCAGTCAGGCCTTGATCTTCAAAGTTTATTAAATGTAGTCTAGCATTATCGTGCTGAATGATATTTTTCATCCCAAGTGGCCATTTTTGTCTTATAGCAGGAAGTAGATTATTTATTAACATTTCTGTGTAAACGATTTTTGTAAGTTCCATAGTTTTAGTAACCAAAGTTCCTTTTGGGTGGTTTTTGCTGTTACGGTGTGCTGGTTCTTTTGCAACGAAAGGCCATATTCCCAGTTTTCCATCGAAGTACTGATTTTTATGCACATCAAAACGTGGTCGTCCAATAGCAGCCAGACACATAACTTTAACCATATTGGACTTACTATTGACATGACGACTAGGCTCTGTTTCCTCAGGAAGTAGATAGAACTTCTGATTTATTTTGGAAATGTAGAACCATTTTTCATCGATGTGAATGTAATCAAACATGTCTTGAAATTGGCCATTATCTTCCACAAACGATAAGCAATGTCGCAAACGTTTTAACTTGTTATTATTTAATAAAGGTTTGAGGGCATTGGAATGATGTTTTATTTTTCCATTTTTTAATAAACGCCATAATCATGTTGGAATATCGACTGCATGTCCTAATGAACGCAAAGTAGTTCTGCGGTTCACTTCAATATTCCTCATTATTAGTAACTTTTCCTTGCGTTCAATTGGTTTGCGGCTACAGTTTCCTTTTCTTTTAGGCTTCACATTTACCGGCTCTTTCTTTTTCATAATTATATTCTCTTGCTCTTGACCAAATTCGTTTAACTGTCGCTCATGATATTTTGCATTGCGCTCCTACCTTAGTTACAACACCTTTCTTTAATCTGTGATTCGTATGATTTTGTAACAGAAAATGCAATATGGTTTCACGGGTTTCACTTTTCAAATTAACTTTTCCCATGTTTAAGGATAATAAAAGTGAACAAAGAACCAAAATTTAACACACAGTATAGTTGTAGCTGGTGCAATTTCAAAAATGCCAAAAATTGACAATTTTTCACAACTCGCAGCTCAAAGACACAAAAATACTAAAGTCATATTCAGTGGTAACTTGATTAATAATTACCAGAAGAATATGTTTATCAAAGCCTACTTGAAACGATGTTTAGTAGTTTGTTATTTTCAGCCAAAAACTCAAGTGGCTCATTTAATATGGAGCAGAGGTAGTACTGTAATTGGAATAAGTTATTACTGCTATCAACCTTAAAGGTAGTCAGACCATCAAGTAGGACAATGTGGAAATATATATAAAGAAAAGTCCTGACTCATCAACGCACAGAGGTTCCCTTTATGATGTTTACAAGGAATAAGGAAGGATATTTCGAAATTCAACCCCTAAAAAGGTAAAATTGGGGATCAATCCAGTCACTAATATGTTTAACGCGTCTCAACCATCTCAATTAATAATCACAACTATCGATGAAGATCAAACCCCTGCTCTCATCAAAATGTTGTTTACGGTAAGAAACTTATGAATTTAATGAATTTATTATTAAAACGCCAGAATCGGTGTAAACAGGAGTTAATTTTATTATTGACGATGCTTGCAACGGTAAGTTGTTGATTATTTTTTTACCAATTTAAGAATATTTCAATATTTAAGGGAATTCTCGTTACAATTACGATATTATTGCATTGTCAAAAGTCAAGGAACGGAGAAACTGTAACTTCCGGAAACCAACTTATAACAACCTTTGTTGATCTTATCATAATTGTATTACGTTTTAGGCACCATAGTTAACTACCAGATTTATTACACATGGATTGATACCACAATCCTAGCGGTTCCGATTGTAACTGAGTTTATTTTAAATAGATATGTAATATTTTCAATATTATGTTTTATACACTTAGTAATATGGACGATTGTGACCATTCTTCTCGTAGGCCCATTCCGCTACAACTTATCATCCAGTTAGGAAGATGATGAAATCGATATGATTTCGATCAGTGACATATAGATTAGTGACGAAGCAGGAAGATAGAAGGTAGGTCACTGCAAAAGGAAAAGAATAACCGGACAATCGTCAGACGAAAATGAACAACCCACAACCGCAAATAGATTTCAATCACTCCCTGTTGAAGACTGTAACAGTAATCAAACGGAAAATGACACATCGAATACAGAGGCCTCCCGCCCTGTGCCACAAAATCGTAAACCACTCCCAATTTATATCTACGGAATCAAAGATTATAATACCGTGGTGAACAATCTGGCTAATGTTGCTGAAGAAGATACTTATGAATTTAGGACACCATAGTTATAAGGGGGTAATTTCTCCCAAGATTTAACTTTGTTTGTCATGATATTTGTGACTCGTGGAACCAATCATGATAAATTTGTTAAGAAAATTGGAGACCAGTGGGTGTCTATTTTAGAGCATAAAATTAAATCTTACGGAATAACAAAAAAAGGGCCAGTCTCTGCAAAACAGACTTATCAATAGCTACAATGACTGCATGCGCTCCACACATGGTTGTGGAGTACTATATAAAGGGGTTAGGGAAAAGTTATGCCAAGACAGATTATTTTAAAAAATCTTACAAGTGAATTTAAACACAGTCTTCACAAACTTGATATCCCCTATAATATCACCAGGAGTTCCCTACACGGAAAAATTCATCAACTATAGTAGCTATTACTTGATTTAATAATAAATGAAAAGAAGCATAAGAAGAAAACTGATTTTCAGAAAATACTTGATGTGGTTAAGTTCACAGATGCATCAATCATAAATAACTTAAACTTAAATAACATTGCGGAATGTAGACCTACAGCCAAAAATATGGCATCAGTAACTAAAACCATTCAACGATGAGTTCGAAGTGGAAGTAAAGACATGATGATTATATGTAGATCGACTAGTGTCATGCGGAGCTAACGGACACAGTGGATTACTAACAGAAGGATACGCTAACTATGTTTACAAGATAAGGACGGAGGCTTGCCTTGAATTACATAGAACTGGTTGATATGTAACGTACGAAAACACCCAAAAGCCTCATTGTTTTCATCAGATCAAAGTCATCGAGCTTTTCACAAAGACCCATACAGTAGTCGGGTGGACTGACAATCATGGGTATTGTGGGTCTGGCTCGTATTCTGATCCATATGGAAGGCGGGATGTAGTTACATTAATGGTACATTTATCTCTTAGAATTCAAAGAAAAACTGCCATAGTTTTATCCCGTAATATGAAGCTACAAGTTGGTAACGGTTCGACATGTGCATATGAAGATGAAACATGTGAAGACATATTAGACGACGAATTTTATTACAATTTTCGCCAATCTGACAGCTGTAAATCGAGTTTTCATCAGGTTCTCTATGAAGGAATGGCTACTTACACATCAAGAAATGATTCCAGTCCAGAACACAAAGGAATTTATACAGTTGAATCAAAATCAATTGCCTTTTCGCTGTTAGTTAAAGGTAAATATGAGCTTTGTAACTTAGATGCATACATTACAGAGCATCCAAAATTGATCATTATAAGAGCAACAGGATCATCATTCTTTTATAAAATAATAGTTGAAACTAAGTATTTAAATCTATTAACATACATCAACTCTAAATTTGCTTATATGCCGCATCAATTAGAAACCAACTTCGAATCACGTTATGCATCAGTGTTAAGTCAAGATTGTGAAATTAAACGTTCTACACTCGAATCGTACCTCACTATTTTTATGACCAGTTCTCATTAGTTTGCCTACTTATATTATAGTAAGGCAGGCTAAACTGATACGCTTTTAGGGGAAGTTATCTACCTCTCACAATGTCAGGCAGTTGATGTATCAACAAGGAAAACAGAATCATGTTTCGCTCAATTACCAGTGTTTTACAGCAATAAAAATATGTCCATGTCACCTCGTACTCATTTACTTCAATCACTGGGTCAGGAGTTGAAATGTAACAGTATATTTATGCCTCTTTACGAAATTGAAAGCAAATGGTATGCCTATTACCATGAAGCGTACAATATACCTGAACCAGAAACATTATTACCTGATATTCATGACCAGTGGAGTTTATCATCCAATGATCACAATAGCGTGTAATGGGATATACGATCAATCTCAGTTAGATAATCTACGTCACCATCTTATGTATGGCCCTGAGAGACAAGTCACGCAGACTATAATTACCAGATCTTTCATGGGTCAATCTTTTGATAATCAAGGAGGAAATTTTAAAAATATGATTAATCAAGACTAAATCGAAGAAGTTACCATTCAGTTACATGAGAAAGTTCCATATTCCAAGCATCTGGACATTTTTTGTATGCAAGATCAAGCCATTTATATGTACAAAATACTATGAATCTACCTTCTGGGATGACATCAATAGAATTCCAAAAATTTGTAAAAGATGGTTTCTTTAGTTTACAACAAATGAACACATAATTATGCCATCCTAAAAAAACGTTCAACTAAATATGGCAATATTATGTTGCTCCCGGGGTATGCAAAATATCCCAATAAAAGGATGTTTTCGAGCGGACGTTCTGATGTACCAAAAATACTTGCAGATAGTATAAGATTGAACCGGTTTGTATAAATTCTACGCAATTTGCATTTCAATAATAATGACTCCATTGACAAATTGACAAATTGGATTCAACGCGGCGAAAAGTTTTGATAAGAAACATATAGAAAATTTTCGGCAACATCGAAAATTATCGATGCGTTTTATATCGCTAAAACAAAAAGCGGTCGTGCCAAGGCACAGTTATTATTAAAGACAATACTATAACATTTAAGGACTAACACAACCATCCTCCTCCTGTTTGTTCGGAAACAATAGAAGTGCAAATTTCACGGAGGTCTCAATGAAAATATTTCAATTGATGAAAGCATGACCCTTACTGTGGGAAACATTACGGCAAACAATTTACCAGGGAAAATCCCATTAGATTTGGTTTTAAAAATTGGGCATTATGTAGTAGCGAGGGTCATATGATAACTTGAAATTTATAATGGCAAGGGAGAGGAGAAAGAAAAAACATTTGGCGTTGGTGGAGATATCGTATGCTCGTTGATAAAGGACGCAGAAATACGTCCTCGTAAGGATTATAAAATCTCTTTCTGCACAATTGTTTCTTCACTTGGCTGATCATGGTTATTGCGCGACTGGAACCATTCAAGATGGCATAAATGGCAAATGCCCTCTAACAGAGAAGTCAAAGATGCAAAAAGAACGTCAGCGGGCTTCAAATTGATATTGATAAAAAGATAGCTATGGTAAGATAGAAAGACAAGGTAGTATCTTGCATTACAAATTATTACAATGTGAATGCAGGCACCTGCTCCAAATATGCGAGACGAGAGAGCAACAATTACTGTCACTCACCCCAAAGTATTTGTAAATTACAACAAAAGGGTGAGTGGTGTAGATAAAATAGATCAGTTGATTGATGCTTATCGCACAATAATGCGCCAAGGGAAATGGTATTGGTCGATTTTTTGTTACCTATTAGGTGTGTGCATGGCTGCTTATGAGGAAAATACACAGTATCGAACCTCTTGAACTTCCGAAGGCACCTTGCTAATACTTTTCTCACTTCGCATGACACTGCGTCATTCAGAGAAAAAATTATTGTTGCACCAATATAAGAAATTTGTTTCGATGGTCGCAACCATCTTATAGACTACGTCCCAAAGAAAGAACGTTGCCGATATTGTGGTAAAAATGCCCATTTCCAGTGTGTCAAGTGTCAAATTGGATTGCACCGAAGTTCTGTTTCGCCGCTTATTTATATTTTTAATTCAAAGTCGCCAGTTGGCATAGCAACCACTTAAACGGACGGCGTTTTTTTTTTGGAATACATGTTGAAAAATTCTGCAGACTTTGCTTTTGTTGTCTATTATATATTATTAGGGAACTTCATGCACTAATGGATTAAATGCAATGTAGGGGTGTGCTTGCCATGCAATGTTAGTGATCATACACAGTTGTAGCTACAATTTTGCAATCAAAACATTCGATAATTGAAATGTTTTTGTTTATCAAATACAATGATGGGAAAGACTCGCGATACCATATGGTGGTGTGGGTCTATCTATAGAAAGAGCGAGAAACCAGTCAAGCAATGAAAGTAAGAAAACTTGAATATGTCGCCCATGTGACGCGACACCCAGATCGATAGAACATCCTACATCTGATAATGTAGGATAAAATCTCCGAAAAAATAGGACTCGCACGGAGAAGAACATCTTGGCTTCGAAATCAGAAAATGGTTGAATAAATCAACATCCCTGTTCTGATCTACTGACAAAAGGATTGTCATAGCCACTAGATAGTCAAAGTCCGTTAATGGGCATGGCACCACAAGAAGCCTTAAATACCCAAACAGGTAAATTATTTCCGGAGACCAGGTGAGTGATGCAATCACATTTGTGTTATTTTTATAAACTGGAGTTCACTTGGGGCTAAGTTAGCTCTAGCAGGTTCTCCTGATTTTATTATTTTCCAGTGCCCCATAGAATTCTATCTTAAGTCGAAAATCTGCAATATTCGGCCGCGGAGATGTAAAAGTCGGAAATTTTCTCACAATAATTTATGGGGTCATCTAACTTCCGTACAATAAACAACAAACATCAACGCAATATCTCTCATCTCTAGCAAGATATTTTTTAACGTACTCGTGTTTTTGGGTATTTGGGTATGAGATATTTCTAAACCATTTCGTCCAGGACAACTCCTCTGAATGAGCCACCAGTACAAAGCTACCTCAATTTCGATACTGATTAGCAATGTGAATTTTATCAATTCTTTATATCAAGGGTCAACAATGATATGCAACGATACGAGTTTTCATTCAGTAAATTGCAGACTATTCTTCAGAACCTTCATTAGTTAGATAGTTTCCCCAACTGATTAGAAGAGTGACAATACCTTATACACATGTTTCTTGTTGGTTCTTGAGGTTGGTTACTCAATCTTAGACAGGGTTAGTCGGATTTAGGATTAACAATAAAGGAAAATAACCGCAGCTGAGATATTTCTTCTGAAGATGATAGGACTGAATAAACTGACAGAACAGTTTTGGCATAAATTGGTAATTATGCGTTGTACGAATAATGTACATTAACGATTGACACAAAGGTTTGCAAAGAAGTATGTTTTTCTCGATGAAATTAGAATATTCTAAATTGTTTACATCGAGCACGTTGCCCAACCTTCAGACCACGAAGGATCAGGACCAGTAGGGTGTTAAATGCTTTGTGAGTGATGCTTTTCTTTCATTTTACTGTGCCTTCATCTTCATCTCTTCTTACGTTATGACTAGGTCCTGTTACTTTCAGCTATTGTCATTTCATGATTTCCTGGGAAGTGGAGACTGTGTTTTTATAATGTTCCAGGGATAAATTTATTTGCAACCGTAATTTAGATTTTTATTTAATTAAATCCTTACTTCTGGAATTTTGCAAGTTTGAATTGTTAGTTTGACAGTTATTTCTGTCAGGAGTTTTCAAAAATATGAAGTTTAAACATGTTTTTTGTATACAGCATATTGTGATTTTTGAATAATGGGTTGCGTGCATTGGGCGCATGCATCGGAAAGTTACGTGAATCACGGTGTATAACGAAGTATAACGAATTTTTTAAGTTCACCGCGACGCTTCATTATATGGAAGTTCGATTGTATAAATTATGGAGTTTCTTGTCTTTGTCAATTTTAGTTTCCTTCCTTTTCAATGAAAAGTGACATTCATTCTGAATACTATAAACTTTGCATTTTACCTAAAACCATGATCTATTTATTAAGGGACCCCTTAGCGGCGAGATGTTAAATTCAAGACTCAGCAACGACGATGCATTACCAGCCGATGTAACAAAATCCTATTTAATAATGGTAAGTGGAAATACAGAGCGATTTTTGTGCATAACGGTTAAGGTAGTATTAGATGTTGCAATTTTTCTTACAAATCATTTTTCCACAATACATTTTTGCAAATTTGTAAAAAAAAATCGTAACAGATTTAAAATCGCATGGGTTTTTCTTTGACATGTCAAATTTTTAGTAACTTCTAGGGATTTTTCTGAAACGTTGTGCTTGGCATTTTTCAAACGCGCCAAACATAACCACAATCTCAACATCATAAGTACATAAATAAATATCGAGGTTTTTTTAAAATACAGTAGTTTTGTGTTTTTCATTCAAATATCAACTACCACCTTTCCACTTGTATCTTGCCATGGTACAGCACCAACTGTATTGAAGTAGGTTAAAAATTCATTTCGTATGCTATTGGCCTCACAACGGTTACCAGAAAACAGGTCCCAAATCACTTCCCAGTGTCGTGTTCATTTCTTCGGTATTGTAGCGTCTATAGGTAATGCTTTGTTTTCTTAAAAGGTTGTGTAAAATGCAAGCAGCACTCTAAACCTATTGACTAATATTCCAAACACAATCTTAACAATTCTTCTAGCTCTACTCAAACGATAATTATATATTCTTTATGTGACTTAGGGCTGATTGCACCAACGTTCCTTAACACACTACTTAGTAAAGGAATCTGTTACGTCCTTGCATTTGCCCAAGGACGTAGCTCAATCAGGTAGCCCGGTAAGGGTGCGTTTGAGCACAAAACCGGCAGTTCCTCAGAAGACGTTCGAGCGTAAAGTCACAGGCAACGTCGAATAAACGAATTCAAATGTCTGATTTGTATTATTAACCCAGCATAAAACAGTTTCGGCATCTCCAAATATTAAACGGCGGTCGAGCTAAACAGTTGGTCCTTCGAGCCGGATTAATAAACAAAGCAATAAGTTAATTCTAAGTGAGTGAACTCAACATACAACGGAGGGCTGCGGACACAGAGGCCCACTTCCCAATCAAGCTACATATCCGGAAGGCAACGAATACTTCGAGCCGTTCCAGGAAGCATAAGGCGGAGGTCAGCGGACAAAGGTACGTCCCCTCCCATTCATAATTATTCCATACACGTATTCAATCTGAGTCACATAAATCGCTTTAAATTTACAACAAAATGGCCGAATTGGCGAGGCTTACAGCGAAGCGCGGTCAAGTAAAAGGAAAAGTAACAAGAATAGCTAATTTCTTGAAAGCCTTTAACGATCGAGATAACTTAGGTCTTTTAAAATTGAGACTGCCCGCGTTGGATTCGGCATTGCACGAGTTCAATGAAATCCAGTCCGAAATTGAGTTATTAGAATCAGACGAGCTAGTAGAATCAGCTGAGCGAGACGCGTTCGAAGAGCTATACTTTCTACTCAAGGCAAATATAATAGAAATAATCGATCGCGCCTCGAAGTCCGTAAAATCTCAAGACAAGAATTCAAGCGGTAACGGTGTCGAGCACCTAAAACTACCCGTGTTAAATTTACCCACCTTCAGTGGACAATACGCAGAGTGGCTGTCTTTTTATGACACGTTCGACTCATTAATCAACCAAAATAAAACTCTAAACGATTGCCAAAAGTTCCATTATCTAAAATCGGCATTAAAGGGCGATGCGTTGCAAGCAGTCGAATCATTAGCCATATCCGCAGCAAATTATGCAGCTGCATTCGAGATTTTGAAGGAACGTTACAATAATAAACAACTCATAGTACAAGGGCACGTTTTTGCAATTCTCAATACACCCAGCATGCCGAAAACGTCGCATGCTGCAATTAAGCAATTAGTCAATACAGTTACGGGTAACATTGAAGCGCTCAGGGTATTGCAACTACCTGTCGAACAATGGGACGCTCTCCTCGTACCCCTAATAACTGAAAAACTGGATTTTGCAACAAGAAAAGATTGGTAAGTTACCTTGACAAACGACATACCTAAATTTACTGCCCTTACAGCATTTTTAAACAATAAATGTCAACTTTTAGAATCTTTAAATCAAGCAAGCAATGGCACAAAATATTTAGGCCTTTCTAAAGAACGAGGCGGCAATGTAAATTTAGTGTCCAACAAAGTCACATGCCACTGCTGCAAATCAATTAGTCACACAATTTCTAACTGCCCCGAGTTTTTGAGATTAGCGGTAATTATAAGAATAGAATTCGTGGAAACATCCAAGTCATGTACGAATTGTCTAAGGTCGAATCACCGGGTAGCGACATGCAGAATCAACAGCACTTGTAAGGAATGCAAACAAGGACACCATACTCTGTTGCATCAACAAGCGGCCGGACCAAATATAATCAATTATTGCCAGAAAGCTATGAATACAAATGCTGTGTTACTGTCGACGGCGATAGTCCTCGGGCAAGGGCAATTATCACGAGTGCCGTGCTTTGTTAGACCCAGGGTCGCAGGTTAACATAATCACCGAAACATTCGCAACTAAATTAAATCTAAGGTTAAGGCAGGTTGATGGCCCCATAGCAGGAATTGCGGGTGTCACGACCAAAGTACACTCTGGCATAACAATTCAAATTAAATTGCCCTTTAACGATTTCTCGTTCAATATGAAATGTCTCGTTCTAAATACGATAACGGGTAACGTGCCGACGAAATCTATACCACGGTCCCGATTCGAAATCCCTAGAAGAGCGATGTATTGGAAAAAATCACCGGATTCGGGCAATGAACTAATTTACACTGCAATCTCCAGGAACAAGTTTCCTATATAATGCAAAATTTACATTGCGCTGACAATTTAAATTTGGACCAAAATGACAAGTTTTCAAAACTTAGGTCTCTCTTTAGTTATCTCAATGAAAAATTTATTGAATTGGCACCATCTGAGGAATTTCACAGTGTCGATGAATCTTGGTGCCCTATTTTGGACGACACGGAGCAAAACAATTTATTAGAGGAAAACTCATTAGATGGGGATATAAACTGTGAGCAGGAACAACCAGATTAGGATACATCGAATGGTTTGAGGCTTATCAGGGTTCTTCAACGCTTCTGGATCCAAAATATAAACACCTTGGTTTAGGAGCAAATGTTGTTTTAAATTTTTGCGATATTTTGACGCAAAGGAAGGGCAACTTGAATTTTCACATATTTTTCGACAATTTTTTTACGTCGGTTCCACTTCTCACCGAACTGAGCAGCCGATGACTAAAGGGCACAGAAACTGTCAGAGAGAATAGGGTTTCCAACTGTCCAATAAGCCATAGTAAAACGTTGAAGAAAAAAGAAAGAAGGTGTTTTTAATATGCGTCTGTCGAAGATGAAAATATTCTGATTTGTAAATGGCACGACAATAGTGTCGTAACTATGGCTTCAAACAATAGCTCCGTACATCCACTTGTAAAGGTAGAAAGATATTCACAAAAAGAAAAAAAGAGGATAACCATAGATCAACCAAGACTAATCAAGCTTTATAATGAGAATATGGGTGGCGTCGATCGTGCAGATCAGAACATAAGTTTATATCGGACTTCAATTAGGTGCAAAAAATGGTATTATCCATTGTTTTGTCAATGCCTAGACATGGCGCTACAAAATGCTTGGCAGCTCCAAAAGCAGAATGGTGGCCGATATGATCATTTGGCATTTAGACGATCGATTGCTCAGGGGCTGCTTGAAAGCTATAAAAAGAAAACCAAAAGAGGTCCTACTCGTGTAAGTGCCAATTTGCATGAACATACTATTGATCATATAATAGTTTATCAAGAGAAACAACGGAAATGTGCTGTCTGCCATAAAAAATGTAATTTTTTTGTAAAAAATGTGATTTAGGCTTGCATCCTAAAGAATGCTTTTACATGTATCATTCGAAATAAATGTTTGTTTCAATAAATGAAATATGTGAATCAATGTGTTTTCGTAATACAATAAAATGTGGTTGAAAAGAATAGCAGTGTGACATACCAGGGTCCTTTAAAAAGGACGGCAATTATTTCGAAAAGGAAAAAATATATAAATAAATAGTATTAATAAAGTTTGTTTTAAATGTAATTTTACCGGTAAAAATGCCACCATATTTAATTTTAGGTGAAAAAAAAGTTTTGGTAATACGTGGGTTAATAAAGTATTTTTTTTTACTGGAGAAATGGTAGTGCCATTTCTGTTTTCGGTAGGTTTCTGTTTCTTTTATATACAATGTGCAGGTTTCTGTTGTATCCCCGCGTAAAATTGTGCCAAAACTCTGTTTTAGATCATTTCAAATGAGATGCGATTCGTCGGTCTAATCACACGAACGGCGTAAAGCAGGTATTGTTTAACCCATTTCAGCCCAGCGTACTTAAATGAGTACAATTTAGTTTCTTTTTTTGAGCACCCTCTACTGCAAATTTTTTCAATATCTTGTTATTACAGGAATCTATAATGAGGTATGAATAAGAAACGGTTATTTAATTGAAATTATTTTGGCAGTTGTCGCCGTGTAATAATATTGAAAACAGCTGATTTGAAACTAGTGCATGATCACCGGTTTTTGTTATCTTTTTACTTTTCTAAAGCTATAAAAAGTTCGCAGCTTATGATTTGTCTTGCCTGATAAGCATAAAAGTAAATTATAATATAAGTTTTATGAAGTGATCTACCTGTACGGTGTTATTTCGTGCTAAAGGTGAGTGTACTCATTTGAGTCCATTGGGTCCAAGAGCTAACAACTACTGTTGTTATTTCTGCAGAATTGCGTAATCAAAAGAATGGATTTTCTCGAAATAAAACCTTTTACGTTTTATGCGAAACCTTTCAAAAATCTGCAGCGAGCTTTGGATGATATATCAACTGATAATCATCAGGACAATATTGAAATTATCCTAATTCCACCTGATGTAGACGCTCTAACTGATGAAGCGGAAATTGACGACGATGATTTGAAAACTCAACAACTTCCAACTGATGTACCTGGCTATGTCGAAGTTCATTATGATACTGATAGCAGTCATGACAGTGATGATGATATTCCATTGTCCATAATTCGCTCCAACTTAGCCGACACGATATACATCAGTGATGACGATGTTTCACAATCTCCAGCCCCAAAGTGCAAAGCTATTTCTAAGATGAAGAGAAATACGCTGGATAAACCTAAATGATCTGATGAAAAAATTGATATCACCATACCCTCTACGGATGGTTACACAAACAGATTACAAATTATGAAAAATAAAATGCAAGGACTAAATCCTGTAGAATTTTTTGAAAAACATTTAGATGATTCTATAATTGAGCATATTGTGGACCAAACCAAAAGCTACGCTATGAAAGCCGGTAGTCACGAGTTTTCAGTTACCAAAGAAGAAATCAGAATTTTCATTGGGATTTTACTTCTCAGTGGTTACCACAAGCTCCCAAGGGAACGGCACTATTGGAGTTTAGACGAAGATCTGGCTGTGCCAATTGTGGCCAAGAGCATGTCCAGAAATAGGTTTCATGAAAAAAAAAAAGACATTTACATTTCGCAGACAACAATAAGCTAGATAAAAATGATAAAATGATAATGAACAAATTGAACAATTGCACGAGGAGCTCTCAATGGACGAGGCAATGGTTAAATATTTTGGACATCATCCATCCAAACAATTTATAAAAGGAAAACCTGTACGGTTTGGGTATAAAGAGTGGATGTTGTGTAGCGCTTCTGGATATTGTTATAGCTTTGACACGTATTGTGGCGCTAAAAATAATACTAATGTCAAAAGGGAAATGCCCTTAGGTTCTCAAGTGGTTTTAGATTTATTGGAAGATGTTGAACCATATAATTTTTTTTGATAATTATTTCAACAGCTTTGATCTTATGCATAAACTGCGAGAACTTGGATTTCGTGCAACAGGAACTGTCAGGGAGAACCGCACAAAGCACTGTCCACTGAAAAGCGTAAAACTAATAAAAAAAGAAGACCAACGCGAATATTATAAGTATCAGTACGAAAAAGACAAACGTCTACTCTTTGTTAGGTGGAAAGACAATAAAGTTGTAACCATGACTACCAACTTTGATGCTGTTGAACCATTATCCAAAGTAAAAAGGTGGTCTTCCGTAGCTAAAGAAAAATTTGACGTTCCACAGCCCAAACTTTTTAGCCATTATAACAGGAAAAAAATTGTATTGATGTCTTTGGACCCATATGTTGAATGTTACAATGATAAATGCTTGGAGACTATATTTATTGGTCAATTCAAAAGAAATGGACTTATTGCAGTTTATGAGGAACATTGTCGGACACTATTTACGATGCTTCGATAAATCGACATATTCAAAAACCCGACCAACGGAGTCAGTACCAAGAAGCATTGTTCAACATTCAGGAGGACATTTTGCAAAAAAACATGAAAAACGGGCAAGAAGAACTAAACAGTTACATCGCAAATTGTGTCACTTGAAAGCAATTTGGATGTGTCAAAAATGTAATGTAACATTACGTGTCGAAAAAGGTTGTTTCAGAATGTATCACAACTCGAAATAAAAATAAAATATACATTATAGTATTAGACCCATCATACTCAATTGAGCACACCCGTTTTTTCCAAAAAGTTTCTGAATTTTTTTATTTTTTGCGTAGTTCACGCCAAGTGACATATTTTCCAGCAGGGTGAGCAAAACAAAAAGGGGTTCCCAAAAAGGATATAAGTATATAAAGTATATAAAGTATTGGGATTAAATGGGTTAAATCTTGCAAGGTCAGTGACGAAACATTACCACATGACTTGCTCCATGCGCACAAGTATTGAATCTAACCTCAAAAATTCTCCTTAACATTTTAAGGAAGCGATACACACGACTTAACTTTAAGGAAAAATTGAGGACTCCTTAGAGCCAAGGTGCGTTGGTGAAACAGAGTTTTGCCTTAAGTTGATTTAAAGGATTCCTTACATTTAAGGAACATTCGTGCAATCAGCCCTTATTATTATAAAAAATTTGTATTAAAAAAGCAAATCAGTTTCATAAACATACAAACTAAAGTTACTTTACCATTAACTTTTTAACTTGTGCAAACTAGCACCCAAAATATCCAGAAGCTTAGAACGTTG
This sequence comes from Dascillus cervinus, assembly GCA_949768715.1. Classification (NCBI taxonomy): domain Eukaryota; kingdom Metazoa; phylum Arthropoda; class Insecta; order Coleoptera; family Dascillidae; genus Dascillus; species Dascillus cervinus. The sequence continues at coordinate 17,729,489 of OX458320.1, forward strand.
TATTTGTTCTTTATCTTTCACTGCGGTGCTTTAAGATCACAATTTCATGAAAAACAGAATGTAGCAACAGAAGTAATTCGCCAAAAACAAACAACGAAATACCGTTAGTTCTTTCAAAAATTTCCACTCTTTATAATAATACTTACTTACAAGCAATAAATTAATAGCAAGCAATTCATCGCAATCGAATGAAACAGCTTTTTCTTTTAGTCACTGTTGCTTTCATTTTTTGTTCCGAGCGGTTTTATTGTAGTTCGTCGAGACTTGTCGGAGCATCCTTGAATGAAGCAAGTGGTCCTCCTTGCTCACGTTCATCAGCTCGCGGTCGGTTTACTTGATTTCAATTATAGCTGTAATAAAGTGAAATTAGATTAATTCAATAAATTTCAAGTAATCTAAATTGCTATTCATTTTCGTAATTAAATGGAGTTTAATTTTATAATCAATTTTTTCAGTTACCACGTACTTATTTCGACAATTTAAATTTATATGCAATTCATTTAGCAAAATACAAATTCCAATAACGTGTTACTGTAAATAACAAGCCGCCATAACAATGCAGTTAACCTATTAAAATAATTTGCAACTTTACTCAAGGAAAAAGAAACTTTTTCGACAATAAATAAACAGCAAGTAACTATCTACTATCATTATTATTGTTAAACATTAAAACTTACCAATAAAATATGCTTTTAAAGAATATTCGAATCAAAATGACCGAATTTCACAACAAGCATCAATACCACACCCAAACCGACACAAGATCAGCGAGAGTGACAATTTATTGTAAATTGTTGGCGCACGAGTGTGGCGTCGTCAGTAACATGATACTGAACTATATATAGCCGGAACAGAACCAGCGCAGCGGGAAGGTTTGAAAAGCTGTCACCACGGCCCTCGGGGTCGGTTCATCGAAACTATTTAATAAATACGCGGGAAATGTTGATATAAGGACATCAGAAGGCCAAACGAAACAGTTATTTGAAAATGCTTAACTCGCAAAATCGATACGTTATCTACTGCGTTCAATTAATTTCGTTTATTCTTCACAAGTCTCATATTGGAGACGGTGTGAAATTTTGTAAACCTTTGTTTCAATACTTTACAATTTTAACTTTTAATTTTTTCAAGTTTTAAGTGAAAATCAGATAATATATAATTTATTTATTTTTTCCGAATTATTGCAATGGAACAGATCGGGTTGATTCATTTTCGCTGCTGTGTTCTAAATTGTCCCAATTTAAAAACCGTTGTCGGAAGTAATAAAAACAAGAATTTTTTTAAACTTCCATCTGCACCACAACGTAGGAAATTATAGTTGAACATTTTAAATTCACATTTTGATTATTCAATAATTGCAACAAAAAAGACAAACTTTCGATTATGTTGAGATCATTTTACCAATGATATATTTACTAATACATTAAAAACGCGTTTACTTTGTTCCGCGATACCTTCACTCACACTCGGTTGTGCTAAGCACAGACAGTAAGGCGATGTTGAGTAACAACTAGCTGTTGTTACAATACAAATTGCGAAAGTTGTTAATTGTTTTTACTATGGTCAAATTTTAGCGCAAAAGTCACACCAGAAGTACAAGCTGTATTTGAAATACAAACTGCTGTAAGTGACGACGAAATAAATGAATTACCAACAGACAGTGCTGTTTCTCATCAGCAAAGTGGAGGAATCTGAAGAGCGATTTGAACTCAACTTGAAAAAAATAAAATAAAATAAAATAAATAAAATGCCCCGTTCCGTTCGGCTATTGCTCACTTACTACACACACTCCTAATGTCACGTGATTCACTCTGTATCGCTCCATACTCCACTCTACTTCAGCTCCAAATACGCAAGCCGAACGCACCTAATATAGAAAAGACCGTTTCAGAATTTTTGAAGTTGCATGGGCACATTTTAAACGTTAAATAATTCTGGCTATTTTAAATAAAATAAATTTTATTTGGTTTTCATATGAATTTTATCGCAACATAATGCATTCAAAATTGATAGAAGATACTTTAAATTTTGTTGTGAGAAATTATATTTTGTATTTTAGTAATAATAGTAATGTTTCAAAATTTGGTTGTAGAATATGATAAATTTGTTCTATATAGATTAAAATCCAGTATTCAAAAAACTTTTTCCTAGAATGCAAGCTTTTGATGCCTGTATTTCTAATTATTTGAATATACATTTCTTCCGCTCACCTTATTTATTGTTTTAGTAATTCATTGTTTTGTGTTTTGCACAACGTGTCGGTTTACGTTGTTTTTTGTATAATATGTTATATTTATGTTAATTTACCTACATTGTGTTTTACAAAATATGTTATAATGTTAGTTTACACAATATGTTATATATGTATGAATGATATGCATGTTAATTAAAGAAATATTTAATTCAGAGAGTTTTTAATTGCGTAGTACCTATCTGTGTAGGTAAAAAATATGAATAAAATTTATTTCAAATAACCCGCTGTTAAATTTTAGTTTAAAATTTAGCTGTAGTGGCGCTGTACGCATGCTTCTTTTATTGGTGGGAAACTATAGTAAAAGATAAGCAAAGGTTTACTTCTGAGCCAAATAGTTCGATTAACTGTCATCGAGGTCGGTGGTGCCAAATACAGTAGAGCGTCGATTATTCGAACTAATTGGGACCGACTACCGTTCGTATAATCGAAAATTCGGATGACCGACCAGTCATAGTTTATGAGCACTAAAACGCTCAAAATGATAGAATACAAACATATGTTGAACAACAAATAATATTTCAATCACATTATAATGTAATGTAATGGCAAAGTTAACGACGATTCGGATGATTGACGTTCGGATAAATCAAATCGTCATTCGGATGATTGACGTTTTGGATAATTGACGTTCGGATAATCGACGCTCTACTGTATATGTATTGCAGCGGCAATCTGTTATCTGTGGTTGCACATGCATAGATGGCGGTAGCAAACGTTCCCATTTAGTGGCTCGTGCATTTGCCTTATTATTTACCGGGTTTATATCGGAGCGAGTAAGCGGATTAATAGGCTTTAATCGGCTTACAACATCTCGATATAAACAGATGCGGCTTACAATAACTCGGCTTACATGATGAAATCTAAGCTTACGTATAAGTGCGATTGGACTTGACGAATGCGATTAGATGAATTTCGTCTTCGATATAAACGCGATTGGATTACACATGCGCAGTTACGGAACTACAAATGACATGCGCAATCTTTAAAGCAGCTACATTCAGTCTAAGCGGCAAAAATTTAAGCTGCAGAAAACATTTAACATTTAAATCTGTAGATACATTGAAAGCATATAGGTAAATTAAAAGTTTTCAGTTTACTTTTAATTGACCGCGAAAATAAACTGGTTCAAATCATAAAAATACGCCTCATGTAACACGTGTTGACTGTAACCTAATGTGAAATTAACTAGGGTACTTCACAGGTTGTCCAACGCAAAAGACAAAGATAACGTTATATTCTGTCTTTGTGTATCGGTCAGTTTAATCTCGTTGTAATCCGAAACATAACCTAACAGGATTGCAATTTTCACCGATATAAACAGGCAGTTTAAAAGTTGGATTTATTTCATTAGGCCGCTTACATGTAAGTGGATTACATGCGTACGATATAAACCCGGTAACTATCTGTGGTGCATTGGAACGTGTGTTTTGGTGGTCAAATAGTAATAGTCGGAAAATTTATGTATAGATTTTTATTTTTATTGTTCCAACCAAATAAACAAAATGTCAGTAAGACCGTGCTGTGTACCTAATTGCCACAATAAAACTGCTCCACGGTAAGTGAAATATATTTAAATTTTTCTTTCAATATGAATTGTAAACCTAATTGTGTAATACGTATTATTTATTGTTTAGGTATAGTATACCAAAAGATTATGAATTACGAAAATTATGGTTGCAAAGAATTAAGAATCCGCTGCTAGCTACTAAAAATGACTTGAGGAACTACAAAGTATGCGGAAGTCATTTTAGCGAAGCTTGCATAAATTTCAACGGACGGTTACTAGCATTTTCAGTTCCAACATTAAATTTGCCAGGTACGAATTTTATTACTATACTAATTGAAGGGGTGAGTGGATAAAGGTGTCATGTACATAAACCTAAGTTACGAGATATAAGCATTTGAATATAATTTTTTGATACCTTTTTCCCTATAACATAACAACTTTAGCATTTGATAATTCGATACCTAATTGAAACTGAGCTTCCAAAAATTTATCAATGAAAGAATACTACAAAAGAAATTGTTTTAAATGAAAAAATCGATTTTCATAAAAATGTTACATGACACTTTTATCCACTCACCCCTTCAATTTTATATTGATAAATTAGCTGACTTGACATTTGAGATTTCGGTGTTATCTTATGCAGTAGAATCCCGATTATCTGAGTCTCGGTTATCCGAGCGACCCCTGTTTTTTAATTGTTCCGTGTTATTCGAGCTGATCCTGAATTCTATCCGAGTTATTCGAGAAAATTCGGAGAAAAAGTTGCATGAGGCAAAAAATCGTCTGGCATTGTGATTGTTTTCATTACTTAGGATTCCACTTCCGTTTATTTCATTCAGGGCACTATATGAAGTCAGTTACATATACACTACCATCATAGGTACATGTCCATAGAAATGTTTGAACTGCTAGCTTCGAAGAAGCATAAGAAAGTGGTAGTTACTCTAGCAAAAAAAATTGAAGCATTAGAACGTCTAGATAGGGGTGAATCAATTAAAGTTATTGCTAGTAAATATGGTGTAGGCAAAGTCACAGTAGGTGATTGGCGAAGAAATCGAGATAAAATTAAGCAATGGCATAGTCTACAAGCTTCGGGATCTGGTAAAGGAAAATGTATGAAAACAGGTGACTACGAAAAGGTTGGTGATATCTTATATTTATGGTTCACACAACAGAGGCAAGGGAATCCATGTGTCTGGCCCTATATTAAAGGATAAAGTCCTATTGCTTAATAAACATATTAATGATGTTACTCCAAATTTGACAACGGACACGTTCACTGCAAGTGATGGTTGGCTCGATCGCTGGAAGAAACGCTATGGAATTCGACAACTAAAAATCTGTGGTGAAAAACTTTCTTCAGATACAACAGGCATTCAAAAATTTAAAGACGATATCCACAAAATGCTAGCAGAAGAAGGTTACTCAACCGATCAGATCTACAATTGTGATGAAACTGGCGTAAATTTAAAATTGACGCCAGCAAAGACTTTGCCTGCTAAACAAGAAGCTTCGGCCCCTGGGTATAAGCGCAGCAAAGAAAGACTGACTGTAATGGCTTGTAGCAATGCATCTGGGAGGCACAAGCTTCCTTTAATGTGCATTGTAAAATCCTCAAAGCCACGAGCTTTCAAAATATAGCCCAAGGAGCTATTTACTATAAAAAACAGAAAGCTGTCTGGATGGACAGAACACTGTTTAAAATTTGGTTTTATGATGAGTTTGTGCCCAGTGTAAAGACATTTATCAGAACCAACGATCTTCCTATTAAAGCAGTGTTAGTTTTAGATAATGCACCATCACATCCAGAAAAAGCAACGCTAAAAAGTGGAAACATTACCGTTAAATTTCTTCCAGCAAATGTTACAGCTTTAATTCAACCGATGGATCAAGGGGTTCTGGAAAATCTGAAGAGGAACTACAGACGCTCTCTTCTACAGCATGCGTTGGAAAAGAGCGAAACTGAAGATCTAATAAAAATTTTAAAGAATATTAACCTAAAACATCTTGTTTATTGGTTAGCTGAAGCTTGGAATGCTGTGAAGCGAACGACTTGGTCGAAGATTTTGACTGCTCGGGCACCTGAAGAGGAGGACGATGATGAAGAAGACATCAGTTTATATGAATTGATGACACGTCTAAGCGGATGCGAGAAAGTGTCACCAACCGAAGTGCAAGAATGGATTGTAGCTGATGATCCTGAGCAAAGTTTCGCAAGTATTAAATCAAAATGATGAAAATGAATCCGGCAAAGAAGATGAAAGTAATGGTGAAGATAACGATCAGCTGGCATCTCATGGAGAAGGCCTGATGGCATTAGAGACTGCTTTACGATATGTTGAACAACAAGAAGCTACTCCTTCTGATGTTCTGCTTATTAAGCGGTGGCGAAATATTGCAGCAAGAAAGAGGTGTAATTGTGCAAAACAATCCAAAATAACATTGTATTTGTCAAATTAATAAACTTACGTATACGTATGTACATATAACCATTTAACATTCGCTAATTATTTAAGGTACTAAAACTTACTTTACATTAAAAATACACAAAATGCACACCGTAATATATATTTACTTACTGCAAGCCGAATAAGGTCTGAGGGTTCGGGGGTAACTTTTAAGAAATTCTAAAGCAATTTATCTATTGTCAGCTTTAAAAAATGTCGGTAATAAACCAATTTGACGGCATTCCCTCTATTGTGTCCTCTCGTTCACTCCAAACAATAATGGTTTGATCCAAAAAGGTTCGAGACTAGCGTCTCCGCTATGTAATAAAAATTCCGCAAATATGCATCTTGTTGCTACGGGGATCACATTGTATGGAACTTATTTTAATTGATTCACGATTTATTATTCTTGTAGCCAAAGTGGTAAATCAAGATTATGCGCGAGCGAAACGCGTGAATCCTCGTTTTTCACTTTTTCGAGAATTAAATGAAATAACAAATTGTCCACCTAATCACGATCGCGATTATTAATTTTAGTAGATTAATAAGTGCCTCTTGAATATTTTCAACGTAAATTGCGGGAAAAATAAACATAAAACCGAATATTATCAACATTAAAATGAAACGGGGCGGTAATTTCTACGATTTTTAGTGATAATTGGAAAGGCATAACAGTCGGTTAACTGCTGTTCAGTTGAAATGTGTTTCTTATTTTTTAAAAATATTTTTTAAATCTTTTTAAGAAATATTTCTTAAATGTTTTTTAAAAATATTTTAAAAATATAAAGAAATCTGTCATAATAATATTTTTTAAATATTCAAAACAAATATTTTAAGAATATTTCTTTGCTACTAGGGTAGGTAACTTTAAGAAACCACACATTTAAGCCGTTTTAAATATAAATCAAATCGAATTATTCTAATCGTCTTCTTTTGGTTATTGACAAATTGTTTCATTGTGTCAAAATGATCATTAAATAAACACAACAAACAAACAATCTAATATTTCTTGAATATACAAAAATAAATATTTTTCTCGTTATATAAATCTAATATTTTTTGAATATGCATGAATAAATATTTTTTTCTTGTTATAAATCTAATATTTTTTGAATGTACAAAAATAAATATTTTTTTTATTATGTAAATCTAATATTTTTTAAATATGCATAAATAAATATTTTTTAAATATATTTTAAAAATATTTTAAAAACATTAGAAATATTAGAAAAGATTCGAATATTTTTTAAATATTTTATAAATCTATATAAATAAAAATGAAATGTGGTGTGTTGGTAACGCGATAATTTAAGAACGGCTCGACAGTAAAATTTACGTAATACTTCGAGACAGGTTATGACGGAAAGAAAATGTTTAAAATTGGCCTAGAAAATTTAAATATTTGGGAAATATGAATTGCAATATGAAATTTCCCTTTTACAAGTGGGCGTGGCCAAATGTCATTTGACAACAGCTGTGAGTGGAGTGATTCTTTATTTACTTTCATTTTGATTTTGTTGTTTAATCGCATTACATTAAGTTTCAGTTGAATTGTGCTTCTGGTAAGTTCGTAATTAACACAATTTAATAATGTCTCCGATTCGACGATGTTTCCCATCGAAACCGATTGATTTGTGGACCAAATACAAATATGACATGTCTGAAAAACAATACGATTGTGATGCAATGAGAGAAACAGTTCAAGCGAACGTTCCGTTGTTGAATCGGCAACAAAAATATGCAAACGACACTCTCATGAAAGTTGTGAACGATGAAACTGGAGAGATTTTCTTCTTGGACGCTCCCGGTGGAACTGGGAAAACTTTTTTGATCGTGTAGCGGCGGCTGTATTATTAATAGCGCGATAATCAAGCGCCCATAATAAAAAAAGATGTTATTATTATTAGTCAATTGACGATCGATAGAAAATAATTTGTAATAAATAAATCAATCAAACATCGAGTTAATTACTACAAATTGGTGACCCCGACGTGATTTGAAAAACATGTTAAACGAACAACAGCCACCGCCGCTATCAGAAGGCCGACAAGAGCTCCCGCCGCCATCAGAAGGCCGACAAGAGCTCCCGCTTTATGCTTCACTGGATCAGACTTCAGTACAAGCGGCCCCGTTTTGCCCAACAAATCCGGACCTCTGGTTCCGCTTGTTGGAGGGCCAATTCCAATGCAAACGGATGACGAACGACACGACCAAGTTTTGGGCAGCTCTCAATGCCATGGGAATTCAGTACGCGGCTGAAGTTGACGACATCACGCGTAGCCCCCCCGAAAATGATAAGTATTTAACCCTAAAGACTACGCTCATCCATCGTCTCACAGGATCCGCCGAATTACGGATTCGCCGATTATTGGAACGCGAAGAATTAGGTGATCGGACGCCATCGAAGTTCCTGCGACATTTAAGGACTATAGCGGATATTCAGGTTCCTGATAATGTTATTAGGTCCCTGTGGTTTCAAAGACTACCTGCAAATGTGCAGTGTATTTTAGCTGTTCAAACTAATAACACACTCGATCAACTAGCCGAGTTAGCGGACAAAATCTGCGAAGTTATGCCACAACCCACAGTCGCCTCCATCGCCACACCGCTTTCTCACCAGCAGGTATCTGTTACACCTGTACTTGGTCAAACTGCAAGTACGACAGCTGCCGTCTCTGCTCCTGCATGTAATACCATCGACAAACTCGTGAAACAAATGGAGGCGTTGACTCGTCAAATGGACGAACTATGCAGAGATCACCGTCGAGTACCATCACGTACCCGTAGTCCTAGTCGAAATCGACAAAGCAGTTCGCCTTCACCTTCTGGTTTGTGCTGGTACCACAAAGAATTTGGAACTCGTGCTAAACGCTGCCGTTCCCCGTGTAAATTTTCGGAAAACTTCAACAACCAGTAGTAAGTACGACCGAAACTGCTGGTATCTTCGCGAGTGGTCGTCTTTTCTTGACAGATCTTTCTACTAAATTAACGTTTCTTGTTGATTCTGGCGCAGACGTCAGTATTTTTCCAAAGAAACTTTGTAAATGGAATCGCGAGAAAACAGAATTTTCACTCTATGCCGCCAACGGTACAAAAATTGACACTTTTGGAACAGTAGTGCTATCCCTTGATCTCGACCTTCGTCGGAAATTTCCGTGGACATTTCTGGTTGCTTCTGTCGATAAACCAATCATAGGAATCGATTTTCTCAGTTTCTTTAATCTGCTCATCGACGCCCGTCATCGACGCCTGATTGACGCCACAACCCGACTAACTACTTCAGGTACCCTTCCCAGCAACCTATCAGTTGGAAGCATTAAAACAATTTCAGGAGACTCACCATATCACAGCATCATTTCCGAGTTTCCTGAAATAAGTCGACCCACCTGGCGATCCACTTCCACCAGTCACGGTGTGACGCACCACATCGAAACGACCCCTGGCCCACCGGTCACATCTCGCCCCCGTCGCCTCGCCCCAGAACGACTTTCAATTGCCCGCAAAGAGTTCGAGCACCTCTTAGCCCTCGATATCATTCGTCCTTCAAAGAGCAATTGGTCCTCCCCCCTTCACCTGGCTATTAAAAAGAACAATGAGTGGCGCCCCTGCGGAGATTACCGTTCACTAAACGTACGAACTGTGCATGATAACTATCCTATACCGCATATTGAAGATTTTGCTCAAAATTTATACGGAAAGTCAGTGTTCTCAACAATAGATCTACTTCGAGCATTTCACCAAATTCCCATTAATCCAGAGGACATTCCGAAGACAGCAATAACAACACCTTTCGGTTTGTACGAATTCGTATACATGAGTTTTGGTCTTCGAAACGCTGCACAGACTTTTCAACGATTTATCGACCATGTCCTCCGCGGACTTGATTTTTGCTATTCATATATCGACGACATTTTAATCGCGTCCTCCTCGCCTGAAGAACATTCATCGCATTTAAAAATCTTGTTTAATAGGCTGAAAAAATTTGGTGTGATTATCAACCCCTCAAAATGTTGCCTGGGTCAGCCCGAGGTCCTGTTTCTTGGCCACACTGTCAATGCGACAGGATGTCACCCCCCTCAAGATCGTGTGGAAGCTATCCGCGACGCTAACGTCCCGACTACCGTCAAGCAGTTGCGTCGTTTCCTTGGAATGATAAATTTCTACAGGAGATTCATTCCCAATGCAGCATCTACGCAGGCACCACTGAACAATCTTTTGACGGGCCCAAAGTCAAAAGATAACCGCGTCATCGATTGGACTTCCACAACACTTACAGCTTTCGAAGCTGTCAAACAATCCATCATCAGTGTCGCTTTGTTGGCTCATCCTTCACCAACTGCAGTTAGATCAGTTATGGTCGACGCATCGGACTTTGCCATAGGAGCGGTGCTCCAACAATACATCGATGACGCATGGCAACCGATAGGCTTCTTTTCTCGAAAATTATCTCCCACGCAACAAAAGTACAGCGCGTACGACCGAGAATTATTAGCTGCCTACACCGCCATCAAGAAATTCCGTCATTACCTCGAAGGTCGAAAATTCACACTTTATACGGACCATAAGCCGCTGACGTTCGCTTTCCAACAAAATTTGGACAAGTGTTCACCACGTCAATTCCGGCACCTTGATCTTATTGGACAATTCACTACAGACATTCAACACGTCAGTGGCAAAGAGAATATACCGGCTGATACACTCTCGCGTCTCGAGTCCATTAGCACGAACCCTGTTAATTTTGCTGACCTTGCTGCAGTCCAAGAAACAGATGTCGAACTTCAAGATTTGGTGAATTCCAACCAAAGCTTACACTTCGTCAAGATTCACTTTCCTGAAGTCAACCGCGACGTTTTGTGTGATATCGCAACCGGTAAAGCCAGACCAATTGTACCTAATGCATTTCGCAAGAAAATTTTTGACAATCTACACGGGCTTTCACATCCTGGTGCACGAGTAACTACTAAATTGATTACATCTCGATTCGTTTGGCCTTCCATAAATAAAGATTGCAAAACCTGGTGCCGACAGTGCATTGAGTGTCAAAAGAACAAAATTTCTAGACACGTTAAATCGCCACTGTTCCCCATTCTTCCACCAAATGCTCGCTTTGAACACATTCATGTTGATCTAGTGGGCCCTTTGCCGCCGTCTAGAGGAAATTCCTACATTTTAACTTGTATCGACAGATATACAAGATGGCCAGAGGCTGTGCCCATTCCAGACATTTCCGCCGAAACCGTCGCAATTCATCTTTTGCACTGCTGGATAGCTAGATTTGGAGTACCATGTCGAATCACGACTGATCGAGGTAAGCAATTCGACTCCAACCTCTTCCAGAGTTTATCTCGACTAGCAGGCATTCAGCATCTCAAAACCACTGCGTACCATCCACAATCGAATGGGATGGTCGAACGTTACCACCGTGTGCTGAAATCTGCTCTCAAATGCCATGGTCATGCTAATTGGGTCGAATCATTACCTCTCGCTCTGCTTGGTATTCGCACTGCATTGAAAGAAGATCTTGGTACCTCAGCTGCAGAGCTCGTTTACGGTACTAGCCTTCGATTACCAACCGAACTTTTTTTATCAACCCCACCCGAATCAACATCTGAATTTGTTCTTAGACTACAAGAACATTTTTCAAAAATCCGACCAAAGCTTCCACGATTGCATACTCAATCGCCTGTTTTCATTTGGAAATCTCTTCGTACGACCTCGCACGTTTTCATTCGTCACGACGCAATACGGAAACCCCTTCAGCCTACCTACCAAGGCCCATTCCGTGTCATTACCCGAAATGAAAAAACGTTTGAAGTAGATGTCCGTGGACGTACTCAGACCATCTCAATTGATCGCCTCAAGCCAGCTTTTGTTGCTGCCGATGAAGTCATCTTCAATGACACTTCCAAACCTGCTGCTAAGAAGGACAAGCGCGTGACGTTCCAAGCGCAGCCAGAATATTTTTAACATTCTTCCGCGCTCTCACTGGGAAGGGGGTGATGTAGCGGCGGCTGTATTATTAATAGCGCGATAATCAAGCGCCCATAATAAAAAAAGATGTTATTATTATTAGTCAATTGACGATCGATAGAAAATAATTTGTAATAAATAAATCAATCAAACATCGAGTTAATTACTACAATCGCATTGATTTTGGCAACCATTCGCTCACAGAATGAAATTGCACTTGCATTTGCTTCATCAGGAATTGCAGCTACGTTGTTGGAAGGTGGTCGAACAACTCATTCAGCACTCAAGTTGCCGTTGAATTTGAATATCACTGAAACTCCAACGTGCAACCTTTCAAAGAACTGTGCGATGGCCAAAGTTTTGCAGCAATGCAAATTGATCGTTTGGGATGAATGTACGATGGCGCATAAAAAGTCTTTGGAGGCATTAGACCGAACGATGCAAGATCTATGAAGCAATCATAACCCGTTTGGTGGTGCGATGATTCTGTTGGCAGGTGATTTTCGCCAAACATTGCCAGTGATTCCACGGTCAACGTCACACGATGAACTTAATGCATGTTTGAAGTTGTTCGTTTTGTGGAAACACATCAAGACACTCAAATTAAGTATCGAGTTGCAGAACGACCAATCTGGAGAATTATTTTCAAAACAATTACTGGACATTGGCAATGGCAAAATCCCCATTGACATTTCGACTGGCTGCATTACATTCCCCATCGATTTGTGCCAATTCACAAAATCAAGGATCGAACTCATTGGAAAGGTGTTCCCAAACATATCCCAAAATCACAAAAATCATGATTGGTTGAGCGAACGTGCTATATTGGCTGCGAAAAACATTGATGTCATCGAATTGAATTTCAAGATTCAAGGTGAAATTGCTGGCGGATTGATGCCTTACAAATCGGTGGATTCTGTAACTAACCAAGATGATGTCGTCAACTATCCCGAAAACCATCAGTTTTGTTTATTTACGCAACTAAAAATGTCGTGTATCAGAAAGCATTACAATGAACAAAATGGTGATTGAAATTTGGACAGGAGATGACAGATACCTTTGGTATCGACAAAGGTCTACATCTGGCAATGGCTTCTTCATTGATATCAATAGTATGCAACTGGACAACCGCTGGATGATACCTTACAATCCCGTTCGTAGCACCAGAACGGAGGACCACTAATACGGTTTATAAGGAAGTAATGAAGTAGTTTATTTGAAATTTCAAGTTTTTTGTTTAGAAAGCCCACATTACTGGATTTAATAGTTTAGTGTAAAGCAAAATTTTAGGGTCACTTCAACAACATTCCATCGCACTGAACAAGGGAAGAAACAAGTAAGACCTTGAGCCTCGGAAGTACTTTCCTGTCCAGCCGTTGACCGTTTCATCAGGAACGTTTCCGTATTGGATCAGCCGAGAACGTCTGGAATACGGATTTCTATCGAATTGCACTGACATCAGATCAGAGCCAGGATAGCGATTCCGAGAACGAGTTATAATATTTTTGTATTTTGTTCATTTCCAAATTAACTTTATAAGATTATGAATATTAATTTCCGAGACATTTTCAACTTTTTACTTAACATTTGGTTAACGAAATGGCTGGCCCCTCTACGTAAAGCGATGCGTAGCGTCTCTGTAGCGGAAATCATTTTCTAGCATTATATTATATTGTCTAGCATTGCATTAAACGAGCACAAAACACGATGTTGCTCGGTTAACACAATTTATTATTTACATACCTAAATATTAACGATACTAAAAGTTATTTCAATGGTAGTCACGAGTAATCTATATCAGCGCCGACAACGTTAAATTAAATCAAAAACAAAATGGTGATAAGTAACAGTTGAACTTTGAAAAATAAAACTATTATGTGGAAGAAACGCATTTATACTGGCTACTGATTCACTGACATGATGTTGATGTTCCAGACCGTATTTGCACGAAAGAAGAAAAATAAGTAATGAGAAAAAAAATGAACCACTGCGCCGTACAGTTGGATTTAAAATATTAAAAATAAAAAAGAAGTTTTGGTTCCACTATCGTCTTCAGTAAGAAAAGAGAAAACACTCGGCTTTTATTTAGATTCATTTGGATGGCGGCTTTTGTTGCAATCGACATGGCGTTCTTGGAGTACAAATTCTTGGCGAGAATCACTTGAGTGGGACACCGCACTTCTTTTTAATCGCAGCATATCTATCTGCTTTGTTGCTAACAGCGCACAATACTCATTGAGGCTTCAAAGTTTTCTACACCTCTTCAAGCTTTTCTAAATTATCTACCGAAGGTGGTCTATGTAATTATTAAATCTATATAAAAGAAAAGTTGACTGACTGATGATCAACGCACAGCTCATACCGTTTAAGCTAGAAACGTTGAATGTACAATTATCTATTTAAATTAAAAAATTGAAAATTTTCGAAAAACTTGAAGTGCTTTTTATTGAAATTTGGACAGGACAATGTCTGTCGGGTCAGCTATAGTTAATAAAGTGTACTTTTCGACAATTTAAATACTTAAACATAAATAAATCAGCTGCAAATACACGTTTTTTTACTATTAGACTGACTATTTCTTTCTGTGTGTATGTATGTAGGGATGTAGCTTATAAATTCGGAAACCGCTGAACCGATTTTGATGAAATTTTCAGGAATACTCTAACATAACCTGGAGAGTGTTCCTGTAAAGTTTGGTGCCGATCGGGGGGGGGAGAAGTGTCCCAAAGTCACCAAATTTTGTACACAAGTGCATGTTAGTAGGGGGGATTTAGTTTGATGCCGAACGTGGGGGGGAAACAAAAATCGCACGGGGCGATTACTGAAACTTATTTTCGCATAGAAAACAGTGTCCTACAGCCACCAAATTTTGTACACAAGTACATCTTAGTAGGGGGCTTTCAGGAAAACTCTAAGTTTGGTGCCGATCGGAAAGGGGTGGGGGTTATCGCAAAACAAGATTTTTGCGTAGAAAAAAGTGTCCTAAAGGCATCAAATTTTGTACACAAGTGCATCTTAGTAGGGGGGTCTTAGTTTGATGCCGGTCGGAGGGAGATTAGCCCCAAAAAGAAATTCGCACAGAAAGAAGTGTCCCACAGCTACCAAATTTTGTATACAAGTGCATGTTAGTGGGGGGGCCTTAGTTTGATGCCGGGGGGGGGGGTGATTCTACACAGAGAAATATCCTAGAGCCACCCAATCATTTTTTCGCATAGAAAAAAGTGTCCTCCAGCCACCAAATTTTGTATACAAGTACATTTTGGTAGGAGGGTATCACCGAAACAGATTCTCGCATAGAAAGAAATGTCCTACAGCTATCAAATTTTGTACAAAAGTGAATCGTATTGGGGGGGGGAAACAGATTTTCGCGTAGAAAGAAGTGTCCCACAGCCACCAATTTTGTACACAAGTGCATCTTAGTAGGGGGGGGGCTGTCGCCCAAACAGATTTTCGCATGAAAAGAAGTATCCTACAGCCACCAAATTTTGTACACCGAGCGAAGCCGGGCACTTCAGCTATATTTAATAAATATTGCTTGCTACTAGGGAAATAGACCTACGGCGTTGCCAAGCGTATGGCCATGGCTTGATAATTTAAGAAGGCTGTGATTATAGATATCGTCTTAATTGATTTTACGGCTGATAGTTTCTTGATTGTTTAATAGATGATGCAATAAATTTACGTTTTCACATTGGTACCTAATTATAAATATTCTTGAGTTGTTTTATAAATAGCTTACGAAATTAGGAGCTAATATTTATGCTACGATTTTTTTAAGACGATTTTGTATCTGTTTTTACTATACACTAAACATTTTAATTATCAACCAATTCTTCCGTAACAGTGTCATCTTCTTTATAAATCTTGATAGTTTTGTCCACTTCTGTTGTTAATAAGGGCGAACCTAAGTGGTTAAATATCATTGACAATATTCCTGATTCACTGCCCATGGATCCAGGTTGAACCGGAGCCTAGCCAATTAACACGTTTAGGATCTGCGTTGTTAATAAAAAGTACCAGACAACAAAACAAATAAACCACGATCATGTACGGTGACGGGAAAATATTTAGAATATTATAGAAAAAAAGACATATATGATAAAAGATTTTTTTAAATCCGAAAATGTACTAAGGAAGTTGTCAGCATACACAAATTTGGTTCCATGTCACAACAAATAGTAACGTATTTAAATCTTTCCAATACCAGGGAATTGACGGGACATTGTTTTAGAAGATCGTCAGCCACGTTGCTGGTGAGTGGGTGCAGGGGGTGATTTAACATCCTTAAAACGGCTTGGAGGATGGGGTTAGTGTACTAACTGCATGTATTGCATCGGTACTACAAAAAATGAATTATCTTTGTTGTTAATACAGCATTTTGATTAAAAAACAAAAGTTTTTTAAGTTTTCCAATCATGTATTCATTGGAAAAAGATTAAAGAAATTTAAAGAATAAATACTAATTGCTTGTTTACTTGTTTTCATGGCACATATACCCCCTCCAGTTATTTTCATTTTTCGTCCAGATTTTAGAACCGAGAAACGCCACCTTTAGTTAAAATTGAATAAAAAAGCAATTTTGATTCAATTTATAATTTAAATCAAAGGCAGCATCAAGTGGTAAGTAGAATTAGTATTTTTGGTTGCATCTAAAAAAATTTCAGAAATGGACCACCATTGATTGTCTCACGTTGTAATATTACTGATTACTTAATTGTATCATAAATTACTTGTCGTTTTATAGTGGTAAGTTCAACTTAGTGATTGCTTCAACAACAATGGTAAGTAGCTAGTAACAACACGATTGTACGAAAATAATTATTTTAAAAAAATTATGGTTTTTGAAAATTTCTGACAAATAGGCTTCCTGGAATATTTTGAATTAAGAAAACACATTTTAAAATTAAATTTATTTGTTTTATTGTATCAAATACCCATACACTTGAGTCGCTCAGGAGCAGAGTGGCCCACTTCAAATTTGCCTTATTTGAGTCAGGTTGTATATCATATTCTACATTTGCTCATCTTTAAATTTCTAGTGACCCAAGTGAGATTCCTTTGTTTACTACGAAATAGGACACGTTTGAAAGGTGAATTAACCCAAGTTATTGCCTCGACACGAACTCTTATTTCTTCTATATTTCAAAACTCGTTTTTTTCACTGGGGCCACTCTGCTCCTGAGCGCCTCAATTGTGTAATTTCAAACAAACTAGTAATTATTAATTTTAACGACTGTACTTACGAGATACTATGGAGCAGGTGCTTTAATATTTTTGTAAAATTTGTATACATTAAATAAACGGACATTTAAGAATATATAAAAATATATGTTATATAGATTTTAATTCCAAGGTCTAAGATCTATTCTTCCAATTTTCTCACAGGATGTTACTTGATTGCTGAAAGTTTGCAAAGTAGTTAGTAATTTTTCAATTTGGGATCAATTTTAATTCACAATCAAAAACAAGGTTAGAAAGTCAGTAATCCATTTGGGAAATGTAGGAGATCGAAAATGGTGCATGTAGTAAGTAGTTTAATAACAAGAAAAACAAAGTAAATTCTAACATAAAATAATAAGTACGTACATACTATATGTAAGCGAAATAAGTACATTAGTTTTAACTGGTACATAAGTAACAAGTTGTACATACACCTTCGAGAGTTCAACAAATTATTGAACAAAAATACATACAGCGCGGAACAGCCAAATCGAATAAATTCAGTATCTCAATTATTGTGCATATTTATAAGAATCTCAAAACACGTAAAGCCAAAATTTCATCCCTAACCTGAATCTCCTTCGAGTGACAGTTGTAACCCCCAAAATTTTAAATAGAAAGTAGGGACTTGTGATACCTCATTTGAACGGTATCTTCATGCTGCATTCAAAAATGCTATAGTTTAAAAATCTATTGCAAAAATTAACAGCAAAAAAATGCATCTCTTTAACGAAATTCGATACAACAAACTAAAAAATGAAAAACTAATAGCGCGAAGTTGTGTGAGTTATAAATAAAAACGCTGACTGTATTTAGATTACGTAGAATATTATTAAACTGCATTCGACGGGCCACCTGTAAGCAGCCAAACGTCTGTTGGTGTCTCTATTAAGCGGAATATTGTCTCAATTAAGCGTTAAAATATTTGGTTTTCGTTTTTAAAGATTTGTCCCAAATATACGGCATCGCCATTAAGCGGAATCAACTGTATTATAAAGTACTTTACATACTTCGGCGAAAGATTTCCTTCTAGCCTTGCGCTGTATCTCCTCGACGTTTTGAGTCTTGATCATTTATCTCCGCACTTGACTGTAATAAGAAATCTTCCACCTCGATATGTAATACCTAGAATATACAGGTTGTATGTATATTAACCCTTTAAAAACGGAATTTATTTTCGGTTACACAGCGGATAAAATTTATTCTGATGTAGTTAGGCCGGTGTCGCGTATGTGCGACATTCGAGAAAACCGCTACTTTTTGATTGTGACGCGTATGGACGACATACGTGCTTAAAGGGTTAAGTGTTCACCATTGGTAACTTTGTTATTATTGGAGCTACAAACTCAGTTAAATTAGCAAAGAATTGGTTTTTTCTTCGTTGATTACCATAAAGAAAGCAAAAAAACAATCGAACGTCAACTCACGAAAATAATATATTTTACTATACTTTGAAACAATTGTTGAGCGTTACGAAAATTACGATCACATGATGGGGAAACCGGTAGAGAAGGAGAGTGCGTCAGAGGTGACGCAACTTCAACGCATGCACTAGAGGGCGAAAGGTAAAGCGGCAGAGATGGAAGATAGGTACGTAGCTTAGCATCATAATCAACAGCAGATTTACAGGCAGAATTCAGAAGACTCAGTCTCAACAAATTACAAACAGTGGGACAACAAATACTTGACCTCATGTCTAACAAAAAGAAATTTTGGTATTTTTACTCAATTATCAAAGTTTAAGATTGCACGTACCAGATTTACAAGATGAAGTTGCAAAAAATTCCACGTTATTGGTACTGACAATGAGTGAACTTGGTTGAAACAAGGCAAAAAGGTGAAAATACCGAATTTCGATTGTATTGTTACATTTAAAAGAGAAAATGAGAGAGCCGCTTGTGTAGCTATTTACCAAAATATAGCTGGTCAGTCAATCAATTTCACTCCACAATTAACTATACCTCTTCGACAAATGAAAGCAAGATGTGCTGCAAGATGCCATCTTGATAATGGACAATTCGTGTTAATTATTGCTGTGTATACACAGGCTGGGGAAAAAGTATGGAAACCCCTAGAAATCTTGGGGGATTAGTGAAAACAGAAATAATCAAAGTCCATACCCTAGGTAATTTTCAACGAGGAATCCAAAGGTGACCTTGAATTTAACCTTGAACCTTATTTCAAGGTCATTTTGAGGTCAGCTTTGTTTGGTTGATCAGGATGGTCGGATTAACTTTTAATTATTGATGTTGAAGTAAACTTTAATAGTCAATTCGGATGAAACTGTTCTGCGAGGTCCCATGATAGCGTACTTTGACTATTATCTAATCCGTAGAGGTGACGTTAACCCCAGATCTAAACACATACTTAAATTTAAAATTTTTCGCTCTTTTCGATTCTGGCACCAAAAATGGGGGTTCCCATTTAAAAAAACATAGTTGACCTCAAAATGACCTTGAAAATGAATTTCAAGGTCAAATTCAACGTCACCTTTAGATTCCTCGTAAAAAATTACATAGGGTATGGACTTTGGTTATTTCTTTTTCCACTAATCCCCCGAGATTTCTAGGGGTTTCCATACTTTTCCCCACCTTGTATATCACCGAACAGGAAGCTTGATGATATTATCGAATTCATTCATCATGGGTTATTACCATTCACACCAGGTGGTGCAGCATTATTACCAATGATAATGAGCGGTGACTTCAATGTCCAGTTCTCCAAACCGGAAAGTCAACCTCTCGTTGACTTTTTGGCTAGAGAAGTCAATTTAAAAATCAACAATAATGTCAATACCCCCAACAATTGATGCTATATTTTCTAGGAATTTAGAACGTATTAAATCCCAAACGTCTGTGTCGTATTTTAGCTATCATAAGCCAATTATTACTATGATAGATACTGATAATTCTGCGGATAATGGTTCATAAAAAATGAGAAACTAATTAAAAATATATTTGAAAACATTAACTTTGAATTATTTTTTTCATTTGAGATCATACCCGCATTCTTGCTATTCTCAATTATTATCTCTTGTTCAATAAAGAGATACTAATAATTTATCTCTATCTATACCTAATAAGCAGGAAGTTTCACATCTATCGCGCGTGGACTCCACGCACACACTTTCTTTTACATATTTTGAAGCGATGTTTAATTCTAAGTAAAAAAGTTTTAATGCACTAGTACTATTAAATTAACTACCTAGAAGTTACAAGCAATTGAAGTTTTTATTTTAATTAACTAGAAAAATCACGTAGACAATGAAACAGTTTTAATTAATTAAACATAAATAATGTGTCAGTTAATATTTTTAACGAACATTAACGTGGTATATTCACTTTTCATTAGTTTTGGTGTGATTTAGTAACAACTTTGTTCAATGTTGGTTCCCAACATGACATTTTTTCATTTTGAAAAATGTAACATGTTAGAAGCATATCTTGTGTGCGGCAAGAATTCAGCGAGAGCTCGAGATTATTACCAGCAAACAAATTCAACTGTATTTTTTGAGACTGTATAGAAAATTTAAAAGTAACGAAACAGTTTTCTTAAAGGAAAGAGAGAAGAATAAATTTGTAATTAGTCAAAAAGTCGAAAATAATGTGATTACGGATTTTGAGAATAATCCTAGAAATTCAATACCAGATGTTTCAAGGGAGTTAAATTTAAGTTTGAACAACATTGAACGGATTTTACAGCAACATAAAATGGTTCTTTATTGTTATCGTCCGGTACAAACATCGCTTGTGGGCGATTTAAATCGAAGACTAGCTTTCTGCTACTGGTATTTAAGTTACTGCCGACAACATTTCAATAGTGAGTTTCATTTTCTGAGGACCGATGAATCGAACTTCTCAAATTTTGAAATGTACAACGGAAAAACAAATCATTTTTGGGCTCGCGAAATGGGATGAAATGAATTTAATTTCAAGGCAACAAATCAATTTCCAATAGGATGGGGCCGGCCCATAAATATCAAGGAACAACCAGTTTGTTAAACAGATTTTTTATAGATAATTGAATAGGAACTAACGGACCCGTACGTTGGCCACCACGTTCGCCAGATTTAACTCCTATGGATTCTAATCTGTGGCGGTAGGGGCCATCCATAAATTACGTCACACGAATTTAATGATTTTTGGAGCTCCCCCATCCTTATCACAGGTGGTACATTTGTGTGATCCCTTCCCCTGGTGTGACGTAATATATTTTGCAATTTTAAATTTAAAAATAATTAAATCAAAACAGTGCTTCCAAAATTATTTATATATTTCTATTTAAAATCGTTTTTCATAAAATCAGCAATAAATCAAAGATTTTAGAAAATTTACAAAAAATAGAAAATCAAAAGTGATACAAACAAATTTAAACCTTATAATAATATTGATAGACTTGGTAATATTTTAAAGTTTTTCGTTAGAGTTGAAGTTTAGAGTCTAACTTTAGATTTATACATGTGACATTACGAAGCTCATGACTTGTCCCCCCCTTGTCACACGATGTCACGCTTTGTTGACCCCCTCCCTCCCCCTTAACGTGTGACGTAATTTATGGATGGTCCCGTATGTGAAAAATATAGTTTATAAAAAGAGACTATGCAACAGTTACTGAATTGGAGAATAAAATTTTAACAATATAATTGAAAAATTTTGAAAGCAGCGCGCAGTGTTCAAGAAAGGGCCCAAAAATGTGTTGAGCAAGAGGGTGGCATTTTCGAACATCTATTATAATTCCTTGGTTATAAAATATGTTCTTCTAAGCTTCCATTCTCAGTGTTCTGGGGAAAGAATGTTTCAATAATTACAATTTTCAACTGTTTCATTGCATGCGTGATTTTTGTAGTTAATTGAAATAAAAGCTTCAACTGCTTGTAACTTCTTGTTAGTTAATTTAATAGTCTGCCCTGCTTAGGAAGAAGGCAGTAACTACAAAAATATGAAATTCGAGAAAATCGTAGTTTAATAAAATTCTTTAGATGAACTACGTGTTCAGCCTAAATATCTTTGATTTTATTTGTGTCAGGTATAAAACCAACTAGTTAATCTACTTATAAGATAAAAAACTTTTTCATCATTTTATCATTTAACGGGGTTGGGTACGCTACGTAGATTCCATAAGGATCGAAGTATTACATAAGTATACTTTTCTCGAGAACCGTTCAACGGATTTCAACCAGATTTTTCACACATTTAATTTTACGTCTTTCTGAGCTATTGCATAAAGGATTCTCAATTTTTTATATTTTTTATACTCAAAAGTCGTTATTCAAAAAAGAAGAAAAAATTACACTGAAGAATTTTTGTAAGCAAGTTCCAGAAATAATTTTTGAAATTCCTCTACTCAATCGCTTCAGATATACATGTTTTACGACACAAAAAAATTTCAAGGCTCTAGCTTTCATTTCGTAGCTTTCGTTTTGTAGAAAAATGTACCTAAGTGGAAAAAAGTTTACTTTTCAGGAGAAGTGAAAAACTAACTGACGCTCTGTGTAAATCGCATGACCTTGCTGTCTTTGTCCTCAAATTTGGAGCACTTTTACTAATCATAGAACTCTCGGACTAGATATTTTTGCTTAGAAAATATACTGCAGTTATTAAATGTACAAAAATTTTCAAAATTGCATTTTTTTAATTTGTCCATATCCGACCCTTTTAAATACATCTACTGCTCTTCTACCATGTAAAATATTTGGGAAAAAACGCATCAATAAAGCAGTATATACAAGTTGCTGCATTTCTGCCTTTTACTGGTATTAACTACGCTACAATTAAAATACTACAATACAATACCATGGCTACCATTGTTGCAAGATTAGTAACCATGGTAATAATTGGAGATATAAATTAACGTCGCTTTCAGAAACCGGGCATCACAATACATTGATTAAAGCTAATGAAAGCAGTAGTTGAGTGCTCGATTGTAGATACTGCCTTTTTACCTTGTAATAGCACTCAAAATTGAAAAGGCAGTAACGCTATACAGATATAGATCACGCATAGACGAAGCCAATGTTGCCCATATCTCAAATTTCATATTTTTGTAGTTACTGCCTTCTTCCTAAGTATGGCAGTAGTACTAGTGCATTGAAACTTTTTTTACTCAGAGTTAAACATTCCTTCGAAATATGAAGAAAAAAACAAGGCATTTCATCTAAAAAAAAGTTATTTTCGTGAATATCTCGAGCAGTTGACGTTCGATTGTTTTTGTGCTTTCATTATGGTAATCAGCGAAAAAACACTAATTCTTTGTTAATTTAACCGACTTTGCAGCTCCAATAATAACAAAGTTACCAATGGCGAACAATTAATTTAATACAACCTGTTTATATGATAGAATTAGATATAATTTATTATTTACCTTCTGGAGATTGGAAGAAAACTGTTGGGCGCAATGTTTACAATCTTATCACTGTTGTCGCATATTATTCGAGACAAAGTGATATTTTTAATTTGTTGCAGCTTTTCTGAAAAATAATATATTAATAATTACAAATTATTTTATTTTCGCATTTTACACTTTAATAGTAATTACGAATGTGTTTGATTCTGAAATATGGAATGAATTTATATCATAACATAACGTTACTATTAAGCTATTAAAATAGGACACTGGCAATATTACAAATTTTTAGAATTTACAAAAAATAATTTAATTATTAAATCTCCTAATCCCTTATCTATCTAATTTACTATAACGTACCTGCTGAAAAACTGTGGGGTTGTTGTCCAACTTCATAATAGAATCTATCCCCAAATTTAAATCGATAAAACTGTTCTGTAATTAAACATAAAAATGTTGGTCCTAGATGTGTTCCTTCCACATGCTCTTCTAAACTGGCACCGACATATAAATCTATGTCCTTAACCGATTTATAAATTTTTTTCAATAACCTAAGATTCTAAAAAATAATAGGTAAAATAAAAAATAGAAATGAAGTAACTGACTTGTACCCACTTTCCGATTGATAAATTGTAAATGACGAAAACGTTTTACATTAATTCCAGTACATGCATTTAATATATAATAATATGGTGGTAAACCATGATCTCTGCCCCGCATTATGTCAAGTGAAATTAGATCTAAGCCAGGTGGCGCTTGATCATGAAACAATCTATTTGTAAGCTAAACATAAATCAATTTCATATTAAATACAATCGGTATGTGATAAATTACTTCGTCTGTAACATATCGGTCTAGTTGCTGCATCGGCTCATTGATTAACCCAAGTAATAATTTATCATAATTTCCATCTTGTTCTACAATTACTGGACGATTCATCCAATCACTAAGTTTAATACGTTTAATTGGACATCTTTTATAATCCAACAGGCTAAATGGAAAAAAAATCAAATAAAATTTATTTATTTTATTAACTTATTTATTTTCACCTCATAACGCTCGGCACTCCTGAGTGTCCAATTCTTAACGCAGCTGTTGCGGCACTAAGAAATGTACTGGGATTTATACTATCATTATAAATTGAATGACCTTTTGTTTTGGAAAATAAATTGAATTTTTGCATGTTCTTATGGCCAATTAATAGTGGTAACCATTCGTTGTATGTGATATGTTGATATTCAGCAATAACAACACTTCTCGCTTCTTGATATAAAGTTTCATCTTCCCATTCCGGATGTAAAAGGCTTAATTTCCGTGCAAGTCGGTTATGCTCACGAAGAAACATAATATGAATTATTGTTAATCCAGAATTTTGATTTACTCGGCTATCACCTGTAAATTGTGGAATAGTAGTTTTGAAGGAGTTCTCCAGAATAAATTACCGGCTTCAAAACAAGGTTCAGAAGAATTGGGATTTTGGCATGCAGTTTTTATTTTGCGTAATGGCAGAAACACTCTTCCATCTGATGATGTACTAATTCGAAGTAAGCCATTGGTAAATACGCGAAGATTATTTGCCTCTTCTGGGGTAGATCCGTAAATTTGTGATCCATCCAGTATGGCTGTTAGTGCATTCAACTACGAACGGATTAATATATCTTTATAAATCAAAATTAATATTAGTTGACTTAAAGAGGATACATAAGTACAAAACTCGCTGAGCCAGCCAATATAATTACCGGATTTGTCAAATTTGCTATAACAAATCTGTTAAGATAGAAAAGTTCAATTCTTAGATTGGCTGTGGTTCCGATTACTGTTCAAGGTTGTAAGGTAAAAAAGTGAATAAAAAAAACACAGTCCACTAAACGCAAAAGGGGCATAAGCATATTTTAATTTTGGTAAGATAAGATTCCTGTAATCTAAACTTTTATAAAAATACAAAAATGATGTCATGTTGTTTTCCTTCCGCTCGCTACGCCTATTAGAAAATAGAACTTTTCGGTAATACGGTGTCCTGGGTAATTCACGAGTTCTTAGACATAGTTTAGACGCTCAGTCTGGCATCAGTTTAGTTCATGACCTTGATCGTGAATAGACTGATTGTAAACTGATGGACTGATGAATGATAATACACGTTCAGTCCATTCTGACATAAGTCTCCTGTCGAACGCTGTTGAGATTGCATGTTTTTTCATGAAGACGATGAATTTTGCTAAAGAAAAAGCTTGTATTGCAGTAATACTAGCTACAAGAGAACGCGTAAAAAAGAAAAGATGGACTAAACCATGGTTGCAGAAAAGAGATCATTACTCGTATTTGAACCTACTGATGGGAATGCGATTGCGTTCGCCAGGACTGATGAAAATTATTAAAATGTTTAAATGTTCATCAGTCCAGTTCATCAGTCCGTCAGTCAATGCAATACACGTTGATTCTACTATCAGTCTGGGTCCGTGAAGTTGACACCTGATGTGGAGGTACAAACGATGAAATTTATACCAATCGTTTTTACTTCGTTTGTACCTGTTTGTAAAGGGGCTTATCCATTTATGATGAATTTTTAAAATAACACACTGTCATAAGTCAATATAAAATTTGTATGTTGGATCACATTGGGAACTTACAAGTCTTGTTAGGATTTGTGAAATACCGTGTATGAAACACAATCAAGTATGTACCTGTCGGGGTATTTTATGATTGCAGCGGTTCCGTACAACCAACGCTATACTACGGACGAAGTTTATACAAGTTAGGTGAAACTTTCCAAAGTACCGATCATTAGGGAATATTTCTATTGCACTACAAAAATCCGAACGTTTGGTATTATTGGTGGAGTCAGTGCAACAGTCAAAATCTGTTGAGACTACAATAAAAATATTAAAAATTGTAAAAATATTCTTCATTCTTACCTCTCGGAGAAAGGGTAATATCATGAACTACAAATTGTCCCCACTGTAATGCCATGAAAGGAATAATATCGTTTTTATTTTTATATGGAAACACAGTAGTTGATAATAATCTGACTAACGGAAGTGGGCTTCCGTTGCTTGCGCGACGCAATGCAAATATTCCATCATCGTAAAATACTGGAAAAATTCTGGAAACTGTAGTGTTTGCCATTCCCCAAGTAGGATGTTTCAAATTGTTACAGGAACCATCTATAGATCGGTATTTTTCTAAAGGATTACATCTAATTCTTGAAAACAGCCTAGAAAATTCATTATTCATTATATATCCTTCGCACTGTACGATAAGCGAAACCCGATCGAAATCAGCCCGTTAATGCAAGCCTGCACATAACAATTTAACCATAATACTCTTGTTTGCATCTATTTCACCAGATTTAGATATTTTAATCATAATAGAAAATTGTTAATTCATTATTAAAATCATGTGGTACAGTTTACTCAACTGGCATTAGTTGCTTTACAGAATGTTCATAACTGGTATAAGTAAATAGGAACTAATTTTTGTTTAACAAATTTTTAAAATCGGTCAATTTCCATAAATACATTTTAATTTCAGAAGGGTTGAATGAGTATTCCTATGAAATATTATTCTAATCAAAGATAAAATTTATCCCTTACATTTTGAAACATTTGCGCTACAGGCGCGTCCAGACTTAGTAACAAGTTATTGACAACTTGTTTTCCTGTACCACTGGAAACTTTTTAGCGTGTATAGGATTCGCCGTTGACCCAAGAAAGAAAGAACGAAAGAAAGAAAGAAGGAAAGAAAGAAAGAAGGAAAGAAAGATAGAAAGAAAGAAAGAAAGTTATTAAGAATTTTTCGAAATTTCTGTGAAAAGCATCAATTTATATGCTTTTTCAACAAATTTTTTTAGTGGACAATTGTCGGTAAACATCAAACGTTATTTTAAACATCTGGAATACAAGTGTCACAGGTAGGTAGGTCCGATTGCATTTGTTTATGGTCGATAATAAAGTACTTAAACCATGAAGCTTCTGGGAGAACTGTATTTTGTATCATCGGTTGATGCATAAAAAAATTAGCCAAAGTAGCAATGGCAAATCAGAAAGACGTTTTTCTCGTGGCTGCAGCATGTGTAATTTTAGTGGTGCACAGAAGAAAGAAAAGAAAAGATTTTGGATTCGCCCATTGTTAAGGTCTCGAAATCGGTACAGTGGCAGTGACATGATCAACGATTTAAAAGCCGACGACATTGCTCCGCTTACAATTAATGGTGAATTGTGGTGCGACGGAAGTTTTAAAAATTTTGCCAGAATGTCAAGCACCGATTTTGAATTTTTAATTAAGGAAGTGGGACATAAAATATGTAAAACGATTTCCAAACTAAACTGCTACAGATGCAGTTAAAAGATTTTAAAATAAGAAATTTATAACCACCATAAAATTTCTCATAACACACAAGAATTGGAAAATTTTGCGATATTCAAGGCTGCAGCCCTTCGCTCTAGGGACGATTTGCACGTCAATTGTGGTTGCAATGTGATAAAAACCCAAAAATTTGTAATCAGTATAAAACTCTATTTTTGCTTTCGGTCAATTTTGTAGTTAGTAAATTTCAAAGTAAATAGAACGTTATGGTAACAGAGACCGAAAATAGGGAAAAGTGGCTAGAATTACAAATAACAATAAAACTAGGATACAATTAGTAAAATCGAGATATGGTACAGCATGATTAAGATTAAATAGGACTCGAGAAGCGAAGACCGAGTATGGTGGGTTGCATTGATTTCCCAAGATTTACATTGGAAGGTAGTCTAAAAAGCTCGTTCAAAAAATAAAAATCCGCAATAATATTATATTATATAATTCGGTGAGACAATCAGTTAATTAATAATAATGGTCTAAATCCAACAAAGCTCATATTAAAACGCCGCTAGCATTTTGATAAATTACATTTATATTGTAGCAATGCTTTTCGCCATAGCAAAATATTTTTTTATGGGAAAGCCTATTTAGCGGCCCATACATTATCAATATTATTGCGCCAAATATTGCACAATGTGAATATTGTACAATATTATTGATAACAAAATATATGGGTAATATTATATTGAAGGTCTAAAATAGGTTGCACAATATATTGTGTGAGTTCAAAATTGTTTGAAATATATTACACACACAGGAAAATGTATGACCGATATTGCGCAATATAGCTCATTTCCCCCGGTGTCGTCGCCCAGTGTATATGCATAAGACCTACCACTGATATTGACAAATTTATTACGAGATCCTTTAAAACATATTTCAACTGAACAGGATTTAACCGGATGTTACGCCTTTCCAATTATCACTAAAAGCCTTCTAAGAAATTAATGTATCGGTCGCATTTACATAGGTACGTATTTTATTACTATCCGTTATTTGCGTCTAATTTTTGTCGTCCCGTTTCATTTTAATGTAGAAAATACCCGGTTTTACGCTTATTTTTCCCGAAATTTATGTTGGAAATATTCAAAATGTAGTATTAAATTTATTAAAATGAAAATTTTCATTAGCTTAGAAAATTCGATTAAATCCATGGAAATCATTGAAATAAATATGTTAACAGTTTTTAGACACGGCTGCACTTTACAAAGTTTCGTGATCGTGTTTAGGTGGAGAATTTTTTATTTCATTCGGTATTGATTCTCAAAAAAGTGAAAAACACGAGGGTTCACGCGTTTCGCTCGCGCATAATATTGATATACCACTTTGGCTACAATAATAAAAAATCGCGAATCAATTAAAAAAAGTGCCATACAATGTGATCCCATAGCAAAAAAACGCATGTACAAAAGAATTTCAAAGTTTTCATAAATTGTTCATATTTATGGGCCGCATGGATCATTCAAAGTTTTCAAATTCGGCAAAGGATTTTTTAATGTGAATTATTCTGGCGTTCTCACATCAATATTTCGCATCCATCTCGATATTTAAATAAACGAAACGAACAATTTCTGGCGAAATTTATTCTTAGAATCATTATTACATATCGGAGAGACTACCCTCAAACATATGGGTTGATCGAAAAATCGTTTTGGTCCCTTCGATGGATGCCTAGTTCAACAGAACCCATTATTTATTACTTCGTGTCACTAATTCTTTTTCCAAGAAACTAAACCCGGATTGTGCACACGTGTGTTGACATTCTAATAATCGTTTTAAAAGATTTTCCAAGACAGTCGTACTCAGCCTCTTGATATTAAAAGTGCATCCATAAGTGAATTTGTATCCGAGATACCGCAAGACTATTATTTTAGCGTTTGACAATTCATCTCATTTACTGTTAGTCAGTGCTCTTTTTGTAAAAAAAAGGTGGTGGAACGCTCAACAGGGCGATTTTATTTAGACCAACAGCTATTTAAAACAAAATCATCGAAAATAGGTGGTGGGACGCCGTTCCCAAGCGTTCCATGACAAAAAGAGCACTGCTGTTAGTGCTGTTTTTTGTGGAAAAAATTGTGGAATATTAGGTAAGTACTTAATTATTCTTCTATCTAAACAATATTATATACTGCAATTTGTTTTTTTTTTTTCATCGATCTGTTACTACACCCGACTCAGCAGTACCAAGACTCAATGGAGTCAATAGGACTTGACGTCGAATTTAACAACATGC
Organism: Dascillus cervinus; assembly: GCA_949768715.1. NCBI lineage: Eukaryota > Metazoa > Arthropoda > Insecta > Coleoptera > Dascillidae > Dascillus > Dascillus cervinus. The sequence continues at coordinate 17,759,821 of OX458320.1, forward strand.
CCCTGTCCTCAGTGGAAGAATTAGAGCAGTTGAATGCCACATTGAAAGATCATACATCGTTTACTAAATTGGTAGGAATATTTACAATTTACTGTTAATATATTTTTACAATTATATGTTATTTTTTAGATTGATTTTTTTTTGTTCTAGGCGGGGAGGTTGCCCACAGAACAATTATAAAAAAGTTACTAACTAATGAGGTCAAGTCAAGTAAGGAAACATAAGAAATCTTTCCTTATCCTTAAAAACGTATACAATGCGATTACTGGTAAATGTACTTACATAATAAATTAATGTGAAAAATATTAATTGCATGACATTTTAGCAGCAACAGGAAAACGCCACCAACAGGTAAACATTGATGAAATTAAAAAGTCTGGCTTCCGTCAAAGCCAGAAGCAGCGCTGCCAGGTCAAACCGGTCAATAGAAAATGAATAAATGTATTGTATTATTATTACATTACAATATATTATTTTGAATATTATTTTTTATAGTTTTAAAAAACATTTCAAAAATATTTCCTCAAAACGTTTACAAAATATTTCTTCAAAACATTTACAAAATTTTTCTTCAAAACATTAAAAAACTATTTTTTAAAAATATTTAAAAAACATTTTTATGAGTGATAAACGGAACAAGCCTTAGGTTAAAAAGAATCCCTTAAAAATATGTTCACTTTCTAGAACTTCAACTTCACACAAAAAACAACTTATAGGTATTGTTAATAATACACGCAGAGCACAACACACACTAGAAGGTTTTCTAATGAAATGAACAAATATATCATCACATGCATTTTGTCCATTGTTTTTGAACAGAATGCACTTTGAAAGTATAAAGGGACTGGACTAAATTCCGTTCGTTTGTCTAGATGGTTTTTCCGCTTTAATAACACGAACATTTAATGCCCATTTGACCGTCCAAGTGCTTATAGAAAAAAACACCGCCTTGACCTTAAGAATGCAGCGCCGCCTCTAATTCAAATATGGACAAAATGGACAAAATGTAATTTGTAAGTCTGTTTCTCACATTTTATCACATACGAAAAATATAGACAGATTTTAGAAATGGTAATTTTGGATTAATGAAATTTTAAATTATTATGTATTTCATTAATTATTTTTTGTTCAAAATCAATACTTTCTTATCGTATTAAGCATATTGTTTTCTCACCCCTCCTTTACTGAATCTTGCGAAAAACATCTCTCTAAAAAATAAAACTGTCTTTATTTATATTCAATTGATTCACACATTGATTGCAAAATCATTACCTTCAGAACGGCATCGTGGACATTGTATAGTTGATGTTAACAAAGGTTTTAAAACACAATTTGTACATTTTTTACCAAAACTCTTTGAAGTTAGTAACGTTAATAATACCAAGCAATTTAAAACTTGCTTCATTTTTTGTTCTTATGCGGCAAGTTTTATTAAAAATTTTAACTTTTTATAGGTTTTCGGAAAAACGATACGTACTATCGCTCATAACTTTATTTAAATATTTAGGAATATGTATGAACGCTATCGTTTTTTTAAATATAACACAATCTAAACTACAATCGCTATTTAAATATGTAATAAAATCAGCAATATTTTATCTTTATCTTACAAAATATTCGTTATTAAAGTAACAATATACAATAGGGTAATAAAACCTACTGCCAATTTCAATTATAATTATTATTCCTTAAACAAATGCTTTATATGAGATATGGCCAGAAAATTAAATCGGTTTGACATTAAATAGCATGGCTAATAAAGTAATAACAATCAACGTTTATACGGTTTACATCTTCCATCCAATTATTTTTACATGCGTCTAACGATTTCCATTCCCGCTTTTTGTACAATATTACATCCATTTCTTTTACAGACTAGTTTATATGTTTCGAAACCATTGTTTATTTGTATTTATGACTTGTTATATTTTGTGTATAATTTTATAAATTAAATTAATATTAAATCCATTATTTATTGCGCTTTTTTATTGCCCTTTATTGAAATTAGTTTTATTAATGTCCGTGTTTGGAAACCGATATTAATTTATATCTCCAATTATTACCATGATTACGATTGCTACAACAATAGATAACCATAGTAACCGGGACATTTAACAGGAGATATAAGTTAATCGTTTTCAGAAACCGGGCATTAAAGGTAGGTAGGTATATTATTATGTTTGAAGTAATGGAACGCTGCTGTTTTGTGTTGTAACAGATGATTGGACTGAAATGGAATAATATATTCGTTTGGTTAGAGTTTCTGTAAATATTATATTTGTTGCTAATTTTTGATATGATCAAATCTAGAAAATTTATAGATTGTTACTTACAATTTTTGTTCCTTTTTTCCATGACAATTTTTTTTAAAATCTTTTACTTTACATTTTTAAAAGTTCGTCACGAATTACATATTACAATTTACAATTATAAAATACATCTTAAAACACATTTTTAACAAACACATTTAAAACATATGTCAATTTATACAATGATTATCATCATATTAATATACAGGGTGGACCATCGTATGGCATTTTTAAAATTTAACCTATTTATAACGGTCAAAAAAAGATGAAAATTGGAGGAAATGATCTTCAATTTTGATACTACAACATGGCATAATTATTTTTTAGAAAGCAAAATTGATGTGAAAGTTGACTTTGATAGTGATTTATTATCAAATTACTAAAGCTATCAGTTTGTATTTTCTTTCACTGCATCTACGTAATGCGTACATTATGATGATATGCAAAGCGGAATTTAGATAGTTATAGTGATTGAATAAATAGAAATATTAAATAATGTAAAGCAAAACACTCTTATTTATAACCGAATTCTTAAATGACAACCCTCGTTAACTGGTGTGAGGCTGATTTACAACTGTCCTCAGTAAAAGTGGTTCTGAGGTACAATCGACACGAGCTGTGAGTAGTAAAATCCAGGCCCGTACTTAAATCTTCTATGGAATGTAAAACTCGCTATTTTTAATTTTTGAAAGTGAGTCATTGTTAAAACAGCTTTGGTTACTCAGTCACTGCTAAGTCAAAATGCCTAATATTGACCTACTTCTGCTGCTAATAATTATTTAAAAAAATATTGAAATTCTCTTTAATTTAGGCATACAAAATTGAAAATTGGTTAATATTTACGTTTAATTTTAAGGAAAACTCGAACTGTGTACTATTCCGGCCACCGAAATGTAAACGATTTTTTTTAGCAACTTGATTTTTGCTTCATAGCATAGGCGTCCTAAAAGAATCAGACAAATGTCAATATTATTTTGTTTATGACAAATATTATTTCACCAAAGACACTGGATAAAGCAGCTTTAATCTATGGAAAAATACGGAAATTTGTATCAGGTGTCGTGCACATTTCGGGGGCCGGAATGGAAGCGGCGGCCGGGGGGTAGGTATCCCTCTTAAGTGCTAGGAAATAGGATTTACTTGAAAATTTGCTTGCCTGCTGTTCTTTTAAGAATTCACCTGATTGTAACCAAATGTTTAGTTTAGTCTTGAACTTCCAACAGTCTGATCGTGCTTTTGAGTTGTGTAGTTTTTGTTAAGTTTACCTGAAAGCTATTCTGAACAGTAATTATGCCTTTTCAATATTCATTTGAAGAAAAGACTGAAATGTTATTAATTTTTGGAGAATGTGGCAGAGACGCTACTCTGGCCGCCGACACTTACGCCGCGAGGTTTCCGCAAAATCGCGCTCCAAATCATCAAATTTTTAAATCGTTAGTGTCTTCTTTACGTGAAAGAGGAACTTTTCAACAAAATACCAGGTCGTTTATCAATCCAATTGTTACTCACGATGTCAACCAAGCCAGGGTGTTAAATTTAGTTGAAAATAATCCCCACATTGCTAGCAGAGAGATTAGCTCTCAAAATGGGATCAGCAAAAGTAGTGTGCTTCGAATTTTGAAAAAACACGCATATCACCCGTACCACCTGGAACTTCACCAAGAGTTGCATGGTGAAGATTTTGCAAATCGAGTGGCTTTTTGCGAATGGGCAGAGGAAAAAATCCGGAATGATGAACATTTTTTTGAAAGAGTTGTGTTTACCGACGAATGTTGTGTGAAAAGTAATGGTGCGGTAAATAAACACAATTTACACTATTGGGCAGTACAAAATCCGCACTGGATGAGAGAACAAGACATCCAAAATCGCTGGTCCCTTAATGTCTGGGGAGGTGTTGTGAACAATAGAATTGTGGGGCCGTTTTTTTTTGAAGGTCCATTGAATGGTGAGAGATACACCACCTTTTTGCAAGACGAGCTAAATGATTTGTTAGACGCAATTGTCCCAGTAAATCAAAGGTTTCGGTTGTGGTTCCAACAAGATGGAGCACCTCCACATTTTAGTCGAAGAGCCCGGGAAGAATTAACGCTCCAGTTTGGAGAAAATTGGATTGGTAGGGGCGGACCCATACCTTGGCCAGCGAGATCACCTGATCTTACACCACCAGATTTTTTCTTATGGGGTGCCATCAAAGAACGTGTTTTCCGGGAGAGACCGACAACAAGAGATAACATGAGGGAAAGACTAATTGCCGCCTTCCGCGAATTTAATGATGTGAATGTTGCGGCTACCGTTCACGCAAATTTTCAGAGACGCTTGCGACTTTGCATCGAACAGGAAGGTCATCATTTTGAACATCTAATGTAAAATAAAATAAATTAAAATTCAACTATTTGTTCCTTTTATCTAAATCTGATTAACGAAAAAAATTTAAGTCCGGTCCTGAAGTAAACACCAGCCTCGGCTCGTCAGAAATACCTTTTTTGATTTATGGTTGGTTTACAGCGGGCATTGTGAACGCACATTTCTTGCGGACAGAAGTTACAGCAATAAATCACTTATAATTTCCCGACAAAAATCACAAAATCTCAATTAATTTAAAATCAAAGGTTCCTATCAAATTGCAAATTTCGGGAATACATTCTCCATAATATTTTTAATGTAATTATTAAAAAAAAAAAATTGGATTTCTGTTTTTTTTCACTTTATAGCGTCCCGACGCTGTTTAGAAACTTAATTCAAAAAAATAAAATTACCATGGTGTAGTGCTTTAATTGAAGATTGTTACCTGCAAGTTTGAATTTTTTTAACAAACAAGAAATAGGTTAAATCTCCAAAATGCCATACGATGGTCCAGCCTGTATGTATTAGTGACGAACTTTTTAAAATGTAAAGTGAAAAGTTTAAAAAAAATTTGTTATCGAAAAAAGGAACAAAAATTGTAAGTAACAATATTAATTACATAACAAGGAAAACTCGATTTAAATTTAAAATTTATAGAATTGTTGGATTCAATTTCAAGAATTTCGGCAACATTATCATTTAATATTACATAAATAATAATTTTGCTTAATTAATCCACATTATAAAACTTAATTAATTTAATTTATTTTAACGCTTCGTTTAACAGTAGTTAAGTACTTGGAACGCACCTAAACGTTTAACGAAGTATTACTGTATTTCCCGTTTTTCTTTTCTTAGGTTGACCGACCTGTGCACCCATCTATACTGCCCTGCTAAGACAAGACGTCGTATCGGAAATTATAGAAGTTGTAGAAAAATCAAAATTTGTTAATCATATTGTGCCAAACGAACGCATTATTGTTAGGAACCTGATTTAGCACATTCGTATGCAATTACAAAACAACTCAAGAATATTTATAATTAACATAATGAAAACGTAAAAGCGATTTGACAACGATGTCATCATTTTTAGGCGTTTAACTCATTTTTCAGACATGCGCAATAGTTGCTTATTTTATGTACAAGCACAGCAATATTACCCCAATGAAAAACTTCAGTCAAATTTAGCTCGTGATCGTGATTAGCACTTTAAAGTAAGTAATGTAAGTTCGTAAATGTAAAAAATGTAAAATAAATAATCTTATTAAAAATGATCATTAAAAGCGATTACCTTCGAAGATTTCTATAATTTTCAAATCTTTGATTTTAATATTTTTCTTCGTACCTCTGTCTCTTTCAGCTCCTCGAATTCTTTTTTCATTTCAATTTTCTAAATTGGTTTTACAAACGCTGAAAAATAACAGTAAATATGAAACTGATTTCAGTAACGTTTCCATGTATTAACGATTCAATGCTGAATAAAATGTAGTAAAATTTTTTGAACCGATGTCGTTTTTAAAATTTCGACTTCGGAATTCTTTGAATTATTTGCAATCATGAAAATTTCAACAGGTAGACGTAATTATTTATATTATTTAAACGATTATAATTGATTTTAATTTCCAATCATAAGGTAAGTGCCGTTTGTTGACCATCTTTATTTTGACAATGTATTAGTAATCAGCGACCTCTAAAATCCATAGAATTATTAAATTTGTGTATTTCGTTACAATTTTAATTGAAATAAATACTGAATACAGAATACTGAATTGGCCACTTAAGGAACGCTTTACAGTTTTTATTCAATTATTCAGTAAAAGTAAATATTAAAGATATGACACAGTTCTTAACATAGAGTGGATAAATCAAAAATCAAATAAAATTCAAAATTCTTCTTAAATTATTAAGTCAAATTAGCTAAACATACGAATTACTTTTTGTTTTCTAAATTCACAATCATTGGCCACCACATTTGTGTTATTGGCCATCCTAATATCAGTCATTGGCACAATAAGAAAAAACACTTCGAAATTGGAATTTTATTTTATTGACACGTTTTACACAAAATAGAAAAAAAAAATATTATACTTAAATGTATTATACATATCGTGTATTTTGTATTTCAGGCAATAGTTTCTTGGCACTACAACTTTTGCAATAGAAAATAGTCGATGTATCTGTGTTTTCCAGTATTTTTAAAATGCATTTATTATGATATGTTCTACTACAAGCCTTACATTTGATTCCTTCCATTGTAGGGTTTAATTACTTTCACGCAAAGAAAGCAAAGACTTCCTGTAGCTGCCAAATTATTCTTGAAATGAGAAGATTTATTGTTCTCTTGGCAATTTTTATCCACTTTTACACCAAATACTTGTCGATTATGATTTTCTGGAATAATTTTTACACATGATAAAATATTCACTCGGCTTGTGCTTATGAAGTAATACGATTTTAGGCATTAAAATGACAGAGTATCTATTGAACATAAAACAACGTACTTTCAAGATTTACGTGGGAACACATTATGTCGCAAGGTCGCAAAAGGATTAATATGCAGTTACGTAGTTATTTAATTAATTGAATAAATAAGACCACCCCAGTGTTATGAAACAAAGTGAAACAAAAAACTTTAATTTAATTTAATTTAATTTAATTTAATATTATCAAATTTTTGCAAACTTAAATTAGTGCCACTTACTTCGTCGGCTAATCCCTAATAAAATGTTGAACACTGGACACATCTAGGAATATTACTACAACCGAATTTTTTCCGGAAGTTACAGTGAAACAACAAAACGAAACCGTTACAAATCTTAAAAATTTGCAAAGTCGGGGGAAAAAATTCGTTATACGAAAATTTTTACTTCGTTATAAGGGGTATAAAATGCATTAAAAACGTTTCCAGGGTGAAGGTTTCCCAAAAAAATTCGCTATATAGAGAAATTCGTTGTAGGGAAGTTTCACTGTATTTGAAAAAAAAAACAAATATCTAATTTATATTTATATTATATATTTAATTTATATTATAAAAGGCTTCAGTTCTTCAACGGAAAACAATAGCCCCTCTCTTCTATCCAGAATAGGATTTGTTAATTGTGTGACCAAATTTGCTCGCGGTATGTATACTTCACCTCGTAATCAGGCCACACAAACTAATTTTTAATTTTCTTCGAACGTCTTAAAAAGTTTATCTGTATGTTTGGGTCGTCAATTACTGATGTAACTCTCCCAATGTAATAAAATGCATTATTTCTTAATTTGTATTTTTTTTTTACGTTTTTGATAATTTTGGAATTTTATAAATGTTAGTGCAAAAACACTTAATAGAACAATATATATCCTATATAATATTGATGGCACTGCTCGCGTATGGCTTCGACGATTTCAGCCGATAAAATTTACTTTCGAAGAACTGGCTCACCGTCTACGCAGAGAATATGGTTCCAATATTGCAATGGCGGACCTTACCGCTAAATTATATGACGAAAATCATAACGGACGCCGAGAAGCCGCTGAAGTTTTCATTCTTCGAAAACTGCAATACAAAAATCGTCTAAATCTGACGATAAACGAAGGAACGCTCGTCACGATACTATGGAAGCAACTCGACATCGACCTGCAACGTGCGTTAGCTTCATGCTTGCCGAGCAACGTTGAGCAACTTATAGAAGCGGTCAATCGAATTGAAGGATGCGGACCATCTCGTCATCTTCCACCACCTTCCAACCTCCCATTTAGTAGAGCAGAAACTACACACCGACGAGCACCGATTTGCCGCTACTGCGAACAACGGTACTATCACAGTGATTGTCCCGTCCTACGAGAACGGCATCAGGGAAACGGCCCATTTCTGGGACCAGGCCGCAGGTCACCAGAGTAGAGCAACAGCTGAAAGTTATAAACGCGATCGTCCAACATGGGGAAGTACCACGTCTACGTATTACCGTGGACGGACACGATTATTGGGCTTTGGTGGATAAAACAAGTCGACGATCGCGAAATAACCCTTGTGATAAATACAGTGAAACCGCGAGTATCAGGAACGCTTAAAGTGCCCTATTTGTTATCGGAAGTGACATTGGTGTCTGAACTCGCGGTGGTGGATAACCTTCGCGAACACGTTATTTTCGGGTACAACTGGCTAAAGGGGCAGAATGCTGTTGTCGATATCAATCGTCACTGTATCCATCTCGGCATACATGTGTAGATACACGTAGATCACGTGATTGCACGTGCCAACTTTCAGGAATCTAGGAGAATTTTGACGTTTTCGTTATTTTTGAGTCCGCGCCCCGTTTGGAATAATGCTGCACTGGTCCAAGGGTGTCAGTAGTAAACAAAATAAATTTTACACTTCTGTGCCCCATAAGCTGTCACGTATTCATGGAATGTAAAATTTTTGAGATTAGTTATAATGGGCAGGTTTGAGAGCACACTGAAACCGTACTAAAAATAGGGAGTTTTTCAATAATTTTCCAAGTTTGATTGCTCGCCGTGTGGTCATTTTTCATCCAATTGGATCAAACAAAAAAACATAGTAAAGAGCCTTTAATACCCATTACAGTGCCATATTATTTGTTTCGATGTAACCAGTGAATCAGACAGGAGCGCACGAGACGTAGGATAACAGCGAAAACAGTTCATTTGCGGTTTAAGCAATCAAAGTGGTGAACTTCAAAAAATCCTAGCTCATAAACTATTGGTCCTAGAGTAGCAGTCTCGGTTCGATTCTGAATGACAAATGAATGTCTAGTGGATGTCTAATGCCTGTCGTCGCCCGGAATTAGATGTATTGTAGATATCTTGTAGGCGAACCTGTGTTGTTTAAGAATTGTCTATCGACATATTCTTTGATATTAGTGGCGAACATTGACGAGAGTAGCTAAGTTTTCTTCAGCTTCGAAACATTAAATTAATTATTGGGCCAAAAGCAAAAGTTTAACATAAATACTAGCTCTGCTTCTACTTCCTTGAAGACCTGCACCGGCACTTCGTAACTTGCAGAAAATAAGGATAAACAAAATAGGAAGAAACTTCGCTGCGCATTCGGCAATATTCGACATAAATAAAAATATTCAGCTGGTAAAATTGTAGGTTTAAAGTATGTATTTTGAAGTATTCACAGAAGTTATAATTTCAGCATTACCTAGTTATAAAGTATTAAATCAATGTACCTAGTTATAGTAATTATGAATAAAATTATTTTCCTAAACATTACTCTCTATTTGATATTTTAATATTTTGAAACTTTCTCATTTTAGTCACATTCGCACCTAAATATTCTCTCAAAGATTTACACATTTATGTGTAACGTTAAAGAGAAAAAACACATTTTATTCTTAGAAATTATTCGCGATGTAACAAACATTCAAAGACATTCCAAGTATTTCCATAATTTGATTTTTCTTTTAAATGCGAAACAATTGTTTTTGGTGATGTTCATAAAAAATATGGTTAATTTCGATGTGAATTTAGGTGAAGTATGTCGCATTGTAAACCTTTTTCAGCATTCAAGCAAAAATTACGCTGTAAGGTTCAAAGAATATAAGAAACGAACCGCAATAAACCCATAAAACCCATAAAATCTTTCTGACAAATGTACATTTACACGCTTCTTAAATAATACTCTTGTTCAATATGTTCATACATAAACATATTTAAACCAATTTTGCAAGAAAACGGGAAAGAACTTCCATTACTGGAGAATAATAAAAAAATAAATCTTCGACAATATTGTACAACTACCAGCTGCAGTAATAAAATAAACTATAATCGTTATAGGTAGCTATTCATACTGGTGGTCACTTCATTGTACGATTCACTAACTTGATGCCTACTTCGTACTGTTTTATTATTAGCGTTAATTTTGCAGTTTCGGTTTGGTTATGGACTAGTAATTTGTTTCATTGAGGTGATATAATAACATCAAGTGTTAATTTTTATTATTACAGTTGATTTTGTGATCTTTTAACGCTTCAAAATGAATGCAATATATGGTTATTATATCAATTTGGAGGAAGATATGCAACGTAAAACTGAACTAAAAATTGAAAGACGATTTTTAAGAAATAGATGTGAACCTTTCAATTTACCGGATTGCGAGTTTAAAAGAATGTGTCAGTCTCATATAAATGAGGAACTAATATAATTCAAAATATTAATAATTTAAAATTACTGTTGTTACAAGCATACATTGTAACCTAACTACAAACCGTTGTTATGAAATAATTAATATCTCTTAATTGATTAAAAAATATGCATTTAAAATATTCCAATAGAATGATCGAGTAAGTTTATTTTAAATGCGAGAAAAATGTTAGATGTAACTTATAAAATATTAGTAATATAAACTTCATTTTGTTCACAATTCTGCAAAATATGTTTTTATAACACATTTCATACTTCCTTTTCCTTTATGTATAGTCAAAAAGCCAAATTTTAGATTTTCCAATATTTCATCGTTTTGACCCAGATGCCGTCCTCAAAGCAGGTAAATTTTGTTTCCCGCTATTGTATGTGTTCACAAGAGGCTCAACCAGTAAGAAAGAACGACTCCGAAAAGCACTGTAGTTAGACAGAGGTAAAAAATTACAAAGATAAGTCAGTGTTTGCGAGGTGTTTTTACCGAGCCTTGGCTCGGAGGAGTCGAAAATGTACGAGCGTACACACAGGAAAGAGATCCATGGTTGATCGGCCGGTGCCGAATACAAATACTGTGAAATGTTTCCATATTCCGTCTAGCGGTCTCGGCCCGAACTATTCGAAAATATACGATTGTTCAAGCAACACACACGCGGTAAGTTAAAGGAGGAGATCTCATCCCTATCGGCTTACGGAGTACCGGTGCTGTTTTGGTGTTTTGTTGACGAATTGCAAAAACGTTACTGTTAAATTTTGAAATCATGCTAGATAGTAATAAATGTAATTACAATATCAATAAATGACCATCTTATTTTAATTGATTTGTAACCTTCCGTGAGCAAAATATATTTCGTCACTTATTAGGAAAAATCGAACTAAACTAATTATCGAAATATAACATATTTTTGCGATTATTAGAAAAACAATTCTAAAACATATTTAATTTGTCGAAATTGAACAAGATATTTACTGAAGAAGATATTTATATTACCAAGTTCTCGGCTGTTGTAAAAAAACCCTAGGCAGAGTTTGTTTACAGAGTTATTAATTAGAGATATCGGCAGATATGTTGCTGCTTCGGTTAATAACGTCGGCTACCATCGACATCGCATAAAAAAAAATTATGTAATTCTGTAAACTGAAATTCAATCTCCAAACTAATACCTAATCTATACGAACAACATATTGCTTTACCCAGTCAAGTTTGTAAATCTCTATTGACGAAAAATAAGGTAGAAAAAAATTTTTTTCTACGAAGGTGTCAATGTTACCAAGCGTTACGTTATAGCTTACATACATTCATTAGAAATTATCCTTCAAATCCTTCGTGTTTCAAAAATCTTATCTTTGATAAAATGGTATGTTATTGGATTCCTTTAATACGTAGCTTCATATGGCTAACAGCTTTTACAAGTAACACATAAAGAATTACATAATTACAAATTGGCTTCATTATTGTCTGTTAACACCAGTTTTGTCCACCACCTTTCCCATCAACGTGTAAAACGAGACACAAAATTTTGAGACCTATAATGAATTATTTTCATCAAATTCATCCACACTTTTCCAAGTTTCATCACCTGTACAAGTGTATTTAAACTTATATTTGCAAAACCACCCGCTGTCATCGCTAGCTCTTCGTTTGATTTTTGAATAATCAAAATTAAAGGCTTTCTTAACTGTAACTCCAATATATTGTACCAAGCACTGCCGTATGCTGCAACAGCACTATGTTGAGCCTAAAACAAAATGAAGGCGTAAATGACGCAATTTATGATGAAGTTATTTTACATGATAAGTTAAGTGGTCACTGAACCAACAGTACAGTGCAAGTTGGAAAAAAACTACGACAGGAATAAAGCAACATTGAATTATTTGTGCAGGATATAATTTCTGAAAATATTAAGTTTTATTTATATGCTTTCAAGGAACTCTAATCAAGTGTCTCCAACGATATAGTATAAGAATAGTAGATGATGATTTCACTACATTTCACACTTTAACTTTACGATAGTGGGACATTGATTTGATTCAGTTAGTGTTACTTGAAAAGTGTTCCTTTTAAGAAATTATTTTATAAATGCTACCATCGTCAAGGCAGAAAAACAGGCAGCAGTTGTCGTTGATAATACTTGAATTAACATGATATACTGAAACACCTTTGTCAATTCTAACCATACCCTGCAAGAAACGATTACGAATCATTAGTTTTCTATTAGTTATTAGAAGATTTGTATCTTACTCGGTTAACATACTGTGTTGGGCCACGTAGTTATTTATAAATCGCTGCACAAAAATATTTTTCGGTACTTTTTGGTTAGTACAATTGAAATCTACAATTAATTTACCATCATCATCCGACCCGACAAGTTCCAAATTCGAGTTGATTATTTGAAACTGGGTCGCACACATTACAACTAACGTGACAAACAACAAATCCATGCTAGCCCCAAATATACCGCCGAACATAGCGGTGCCAACTTCCCAGAAGTAAATCAGTTCGTATAAAGGACTCGACTTCGGCATAAAATATAATGGAAATGGTAATTCTCGACCACCTGTGATTAATTCTACAAACACAAAGTCAAACAAACCAACAGAAAAAACAAAAATGTAGGTGCAAATAATTCTGCGGATCAACTTTGCTGAATTGTTTAGCTTAGATTGCACTTGGCTTGCAGCTACTTTAATCGGCAAAAATTGGAACCATATTTTCGGGCATGTGATGCGGCTATGCCACGCAGAGGAGGAAAAAATGGAAGAAGACCAATGTACTGGTGGACAGATGAGATCGCCAGTCTACGGAGGGTCAGTCTAGCAGCCAGAAGACGACATCAGAGGGAACAGAGACGCATGGACGCTGTAAACCTCGCGATTCTGAAGGAGGAAGCGAAGGCAGCCAAAAAAGCACTGGTCACAGCGATCAGGGCCAGTCAAAAGCGCTGTTGGGCGAATCTGTGTGAGGAGGTTGACTATGACACCTGGGGTCGCGGTTACAAAATTGTAACCAAAAAACTGATTAGGAATAATTCAATCCCAGGGTTATCCGAAAGAATCGACCAAGTGGTAAAGGTTTTGTTTCCGGAAAGAGAGTTACTGAGAAGGGAAGAAGATTTAGTAGCGGAAGATCAACCTGCGCCGTTGATCACCAATGAGGAGCTGGCAGAGGCGGGCAAGAGCCTGGGCAAGGGCAAAGCGCCGGGTCCAGATGGGCTGCCTAATGAGGCATTAATAATTGTAATACAACACCAGCCAGACATGATATTAAAACTCCTCAACAGGTGCGTAACAGAAAGCACCTTCCCGCGATGCGCCAAAGAAGCGAGGTTAGTGCTCCTTAGGAAAGGAGTGAAACCTCTTGAAAATCCATCCTCGTACCGTCCATTGTGCATGATAAACACGTGGGCGAAGTTGCTTGAAAAAGTTCTACAAGCAAGGATTCAGCAGGCAATCCTGTGCGCAGGCGACCTTTCCAACAGCCAGTACGGTTTTAGGAAAGGGCGGTCCACTGTAGATGCAATCAAAGCAGTACAGGGGATTGTTGAAGAAGCGCGGAAAGGAACGTGGCGCACCAAACAACACTGTGTAATGGTTACCTTAGATATACGGAATGCATTCAACTCGTTGTCCTGGGGGGAGGTGCTGCAGGCGGCAGCGGAATGGAATTTCCCGTTGTATTTACGAAAGCTCCTAGCGAGTTACTTGTCGGAAAGGAAATTAATAACGGAAGTTGGAGATGTGGAAAGGAACTGGTGGCTGTCATGCGGCGTTCCACAGGGGTCGGTATTGGGGCCGACGCTGTGGAACATGGTTTATGATGATTTATTACGCCAGAGAATGCCCACAGGAGTGAGTATGGTGGCTTTCGCTGATGATCTTATAGTATTAGGGGTGGAGAAAAAGATGAAGCAGCTGGAAGTGAACCTCAATCAGGCATTAAAGACCATAGCCAGATGGTTGGAACAACACAGTCTAGAGGTAGCTCCAGAGAAGTCCGAATGCATGGTGCTTTCGGGCAGGAGGGCGTACATCCCCCCTTCCATAAAGATAAGGGATGTCCAAATTGCCAGAGTGTCTCGAGCTAAATACTTGGGCGTCATGCTTGATCCATCGTTACATTTTACGTCACACGTAACAGACGCGTCAGCACGTGCGGCCAGCATGGCCAACTCGCTGGTTAAGCTAATGCCTCGCATAGGAGGTCCTCAAGGTGCAAAGAGAAAACTATTGCTTAGTGTTGTCAGCTCAATCGCACTATATGCTGCGCCCGTCTGGAGTGTAGCAACAAGGTGGGAGCGAGTGAGGGGAGTCCTCATCAAGGCTCAAAGGCCGGGACTCTTAGGAGCCATCAGAGCCTACCGAACAGTTTCGAACTTGGCGGCTGGCGTTCTTGCAGGGTCACCTCCGTTAGACTTAATGGCGGAGGAACGTACCAAGGTGTACGAGAGAGGCAGAGGTGCTGACAAGCAGGCAAAGAGGGCAATTAGTATGGTGGCCAGAGTAGAAACCATCACCGAATGGCAGAGTAGATGGGCAGGTGGACAAGAACGCTAATCCCGGAGGTGCCTCCTTGGATAAACAGGAAGCACGGTGATCTCAACTTTCACGTCACACAGGCACTCACGGAGCACGGTTGCCTCGGAGAGTATCTTCAAAAAATCGGGAAACGAGACACGCCCGCATGTCAGCATTGTGGCGATGAGGTAGACGATGCGAAACATGTATTGTTTGAATGTCAAGCGTGGACAGACCAGAGGACTACCCTTATAGCCAAACTGGGATGCGCCATGACAAGCGCGACCATCATCGGAGAAATGTTAAAGACGGAGGATAACTGGCATGCAACAGCACAGTTTATAACCGAGATCATGATAGGTAAAGAGTTGCTAGAAAGAGAAAAGGAGGAGGAGCAACAATTGTAAATTGTAAAATTGGAGGACAAATAAAAATGGAGGGAAAGGAAGCTAAAGAAAGAGAAATAGAGGAATAGCAGATAGGCTAGAGGAGGGAATGCTGAGCGTTAATGTTTGTGGGATGCACTTGGCATCGAGAGCAGCACAGTCCGAAGTAATGCGGTGCAGTTCCGGGCTGTGTGGAGCTATTAAGGGGTGCGTTTAGTGGGTAGCGTCCCATTTAGGGGAACCCCACAGTACCGGGCAAATTTCAACTTAAGCCTGGTCTTACACTAAGGAATTTCAACACCTCTATAAAAAAAAAAAAGGTTAAGCGTTTATTCTGTTCAAGTTGTGGTTGTCGACTTCAAGGGGGGGGGGGAGAATTGTTACACCCACTGTAGTCCGATGTAGACGACAACCCAACTTAGTAGTTGGCGATGTGAGTTGTTGCCTGGGGGAACGAAAAATAAATAGCCAGTCTGTCAGTTTTTCCTTCCAGGAAAAACAAGGAACAGAACGTTAAAAACGTTTCTTATTGTATCTTCCATTGTCCTGTGAAAACATATATTAAAAAATGCTTCCTAAGGGAGTTACTCAAAAATCAAACGTGACCACGGAAAATAATTTGTTTGTCATCAACACAATTTTTAGCAACCTGTCAAATTTTCTTACAAATAAGTTTTGCTTTGCATAAAACATCTCAAGAACTTCTTCCAATGTCGAATGTGCAGAGATGCATTTTGTTTACGGCCTGTGCAACGCCATGGAAGCTTGCGTGAATATTCCAGGCGCTATTCAAATCGCCGACTACCGCATTACAGTACATTCAGTAATGTTAACATAAACTTTCGGGAACACGGATTAGGTGGTAGAAGAGGGTCTGAGCGTGGAATACAAAGAAGAGTAAATGGTTTGCAACAACGTAGAATTTTAAATGCTTTTCGCGAAAATAATAGATTAAGCATTCGTAGAGCAGCTCGACAGATAAACATAGCAAGTACTATAATTTTTAGAACTTTAAAACTCAACCACTATTAGGGCATATCATGCATCCCGAGTACCATCTTTACTTACACCCAGGCGATGAGGAGAGAAGAATTCAATTTTACAGATTTTTAAACCACCAGCTCGAGCAAGATCATTATTTTTTAAGTAAAATTATTTTCGTCTCTAAACGATAAGTCAGTCAATTCCTAGATGATGAACATCGAATTGTAAAGTTATAATAAAATGATCACGTAACGCAAATCAATTTAATTTAATTTAATTAATTTTGTGTAAATCGAACAAAAATAAAAAAATAAAACAATGAAAAAACATATTAAACTTCGGTTTTCTTCTGAAACTTTAAAAAGTTCGCGTTTCCAAGAAAATACCGCAGAAGGACCAGATCAAGATTCTGGAGAAACTTCAGCCAAACAAGGTCGTTTTGAAACAACAGAAGATGAACTGGACGTAACTGGGAAGAGGTTGATCCCAAGGGAAATGAGGATTAAGTTCCGTAGATGCTGGAGGAACTTTCGGCAAGGTTTTAGCTGCTAATACTAGTGGGTTACAACGGGTTGTAGAAGAAGAACAGCACCAAGAAGCAGTGATTCACGTTGTGAAAAGAACTCCTGAAAAATAAGAATTATCACAGAGGCAGAGAATGAACAGAGGCTGAAACTAAATCGGCTCCACAAAGTGGGCCATCGTCTTCAACAGTAACTAGAGGTGTAGAAAGATTACGATTTAATTAATTAATGGCGAAATAATTTTCTCCCTTTTATTGTCGCTCGTTAAAAGGAAAATTATTACCGTTCAATTACGACAGAAAAAATGATTTTAAAATGATCAAATGTGAAATCAATACAGCCGGCGCCGGCGCCGGCGCGGTGCTTGAAAGAGAAACCTATATAATTCGAAAGTAGTTAATAACCCTCTCTCGGTTTATCCGATTCCTTCTTTTTCCGGAAGCCACAGCGCTCAAGTGCACAAAGATAACGTAAAGCATGTAATTAATAGTAACTGCATTAATACCACTTTTACCCGTAGGTAATTTCCAATATTATCGGCATTCTCTTCGGCATTCTCAATACTAACTGAAGCAATCCTTTGCCTTTATGAATTTAATGTCCTTTCACGATTCTATCTCATCAAATTCAATATAATTCCGCACATTTACGATTAGCGAAAAAAATGTGAAAATGGTTCGCGAAAGGACGAAAATTAAAAAAAAACGTAACCGCGATAAGAAACAAAAAAGTATCAAATTGCTTGAGAAAACGCTGCCAAAAACTTAATTCGAAAACATCCGGATAATGAAACCATCATTGAGTGCAGTGGGATTTCATTGTCTTCCATTGATATTAATGTGAGAAAGTTTCATGAAATCCGAGACAAATTGGACGAGCATAATAGCGCGACACATGCACTCGCATATTGTTATTAAAAAATAAAACATGTTTCCGTTTTTTTTTAGTGTTTTTTTCAAAGGTTCGCTTCAGCGCGACAGCAAATACAATGCTACGCGATTACAAAAGGGCAAGGCAAGGCAACAACTACTTCCAACACCGTGCTCAGCCTGGGGGGGGGGGGGCGTGTGTCCTAAACGGTCTTATACAGCCAAACCGGCTCTTTGACTGAGCACGGACGTTGCAGTTGGCGATGTTTTGAGTTGTCTTGGGGAAGAAAATAAACAACTCTGACAGCTTTCTTTACAAATGCTTAAACACACACCTATCGGTTAGAAGTTAGAAGTTTTATTGATATGTGAGTTATTTTAATTGTTCCAACCCGGTATCACTCCTTAAATTTAAATTTTAATTAGTGTACGTGAAACATGTCGACCTCACAAAAGCACGGAAATTTCATCAGGGAGTCGATGGGCAACAAACCGGTAACAGAATTAGCGGGGATTGGAGAAGTCCTCGGTGAAAGGCTGGCGTCGAAAGGATTTGACAAGGTAAGCGCAAATGAACGTTGCAAACAAATTGTACGATCAAATTGCAGGCATACGTCGTGCTAGGCCAGTTTCTAGTCCTAAAAAAAAATCAGGCACTCTTCGAAATCTGGTTAAGGGATACCAGTCAAGCCACTGCGAAGCAATGTGACGATTGCTTCCATTGTTTAAATTTTTGGTGCGCGGAATATTTGTAAATTAATTTTATATTGATTTTATTCGTTAAAAGCGGATTCTACTGTATATATAAAACCAAAAATGTCTCGGTCAGAGATATAAAAGTGTATCTTGGAAAATTCAAAAACCCATCGGGTACTGAAACTGAAGGAGAGTCTGCATCAAAACTGAAGAGATGCCACTGTTGCGAGAGGTCAAAAAACCAGGTAACAACAAGAAAATGTGAATACTGTCAAAAACATGTTTCCAAAGACCACTCAAGTGAATCAATTATTTACATTAGCTGCGACCAGGGCGTAGTCGATTCGGAATAGGTTTACATAGAATTAAGTATTATTAAATATGAGTGCATAAAAAAATCCTTTTTTCCTTGTTGTATGTTTGTTTATGGACACATAATAAATAAGAGTATATACAAACACAAGCTTTTTTCTATTAAAAACAATCAATGATTTAGTTTTAGATGATGGTGAACGAAGTTCACCTCGCGCGACCGGTGATGTAACTTTTTGAGGCGCGACCGGTTAAAGGTTAAGGTCCTCCGCTTTCAGCTTTAAACTATATCTGTGTCCACGCAGACCAATCCGTAAACCGCAACCGCAATTGCTACAAGTCCCGTACTCTAACATTTCTAATTATAAATAGTCAAATTGGGGCTAATTAAATTTCGATACAAAAACGCCGTAGGAGCATAAATTCAGAAGCATGTGACAAACAAAACACAGGGTGATTTTATTACCGATGAAGACGTTTGAAATACAGCACCATATGTATACCAACGTCAGTGTATAGTGCTACAGTTTTTGGGATCCTCATAAAAACTCCACCTACGGTACCTATCAATGGCGTGGGGCTTATTACCATAATACTTTTTTATCATGAAAGGTCAAGAAAAGATTATGTACCATTATGGATTTCTATAGCCCGAATGAATTATAATATTAAACGAAAATCTAAAGCTTTCAGCCGTGGCAATTATCTCTGAAAAAGATAAATTATCATACAAAACATTAACATGCAAAACAAATAATAACATGGGGAGCGAAAAGATTTTCTTCTGCTTTAAAACGATCGTCAGTGTTGATTTCAAAGTAGCCCAACTTTAAATTAAAATCTTATCTATTTACAAAAAGAAAGATTAAAATGTGTCGGGACGATTTTGTCCTAAAAAAAATATCAGATTTGTTGAGGTTAACGCTTGACCCAAATTGAATGAGCCTTTACACAAAGTGTTTCATTATGAAGAATGTGGCTCGAAGGACTAAAAAGTTTCACGATGAAGATACACGAGTTGTTACGGGATCTTGTAGACGTTATCAATTCACAAGACCAAAATGTTTCACAATCCGGAATCTTGCCTTGACTAATTCAAAGGATCAAAATTTTCTGTGCTTCGTGAATTGTGTCAAATTTTTCTATGTTGTTTATTATTTCAAAGTTTATATATCGCTTTTAAGTTTGCGAGCAGAACAAAGGAATGGACTTTCGTAAAGAGAGTATAATTCTTGTTATTGTCTTCTATTAAAAGCTTTTAATTTGAAAATTTATTAAATAATATGTCACGGACTGATAATAAATTTTCGTTTCTTAAGTGTAAAAAAACAATCTTTTAAAGAACAAGTCTGTGAAAAATGTTTGATTAAAAAACAATGAAGCTTTAATGAGCCGCCGCCAAAATGTTTCCTGCACATTCCCTCAAAACTTAAACTTTTATCGGGTCCAATGAACTTACCCCAAATTTTTCCGTGTCTTATCAGTTCTTATCAAGCTTTCAAGATGTTTCAACTGTTTCCATTTGTGATCAAGAAAGATATTACAAGCCTTCCAGTGGAAATTTCCACAACCATCCTCAGGTAAGAATTATTTTATTTATTTATGTATTTATTGTTGTTTATAATTTGTATTCTTTCAGGTATCTCGATTCTGAATCGTTGATTAACGCCGCCAGTGTTAGCCGACGTTGAATGAAAGTCTGCAGAGGCGATTCCGTGCTGAAAGACCGAATAGCCAAACAGATGAAGAAAGAGCGGCGGCTCCTGCTCGAAGTACGGCCCAATTTCAGCGTGATCCGACCTGATGGTGCCCCGTACTTTGGCCGTAACGTTCAGACGATGGTTTACGTAAAGAAAACCCAACGAAAAGTTTCCGTTTTTCAATACCAGCCGCAAGTCTTGAGGACGGTCCCGTTCACGGTGGACCAGCGACAGGCGACAGGGGGGCCGATGCGACGAGTGAAAGGAGTTCGAGTTGCTCCTTATAAATCAATGAGAATTTGAATATTGACAAATTGTATTTTTATTGACTAAAATTTATAACAATTGTGATAAGGGTTTATTGTAAGACTGAATTAATATTTTAATGTTTGTTATCATGTTACGAAATAAATTTATTATATTGCAATTAGTTGTTTTTTATTTTAATTTTCCGCGTAATCTCATGATGTGGGAATTTGGCTCCACAAAGCACCCTAATGTGAGTGAAATTTGAGAATGAAGTATTAAGAGGTAATTAATTATTTGAATTGTATTATGAAATCTGATCAATTTAAATAGTTATGTTATTAAAACAATTAAGTAATACAGTCGAACTTCTCTATAGTGAACTCCTCTATAATGATTTTTTTCTCTATAATGATGTTTTTGTCAGGAACGTGCATTTTTGCACGTTTTGCATATAAAAATACCTCCGTATTATGATGTTAAGCCTCTATACTATAGTGATTATTCTTTGAGAAATATTACCAACATTCTCGGGGAACGAAATTTTCGGTAATAAAAAATACAATGGATGTATTGAACATCTGTTTTTTTCTCAAATTCCGACAACCTACCTGAAAAATTTTTAGAACAATTTATTGAAAATCCCTTATTTATGGAAATTTCTACCCTCACCAAATGCATTGGCTACATTTGCATTTATACTTTTGCACTTTAGTTTCGCTTCAATTTTTGTACCACACGCATTTTAGAACGTGAAATGGCGAAACGAAAATGTTTGAGTATCCAAGACAAATTAAAGGTGTTGGAAGACGTTGATAATGGTGTAAAGCAAAAAGACGTTGCCGCAAAATTTGGTATTGCTGCAAATAGCGTATCCGTAATATTGTGAAAAATCGCGAAAACTTAGAAAAGAAGTTAATTCGGGACGAAAAAAAATGAGGCTGTGTACATATGAAGATTTAGATGAAGCGATGTTAAAGTGGCTACAGGTGATTTGCGCCCAAAATGTTCCGGTGTCCGGGCCATTAGTAAAAGAAAAAGCGTTGGTTTACGCAGAAGCCTTGGGATACTCAAATTTTCAAGCAAGTAACGGATGGTTAGACAAGTTTAAACCGAGACATAAAATTTCCGAAAAAGTAATTAGCGGCGAAAGTGCTATAATTAGTGACCATAGCTGTAACCAATGGTTAAAGTCGGTTTTAAAAAAAATTTTGGACACATATCCTAAAGACGTCTTTAATGCTGATGAACCTGGGTTATTTTTTAAGTGTACGCCAAATAGAACTTTAACGTTTAAAAACGATAAGTGCTTTGGAGGTAAAAACAGCAAGGAGCGAATAACTGTCATGATTGGTGCCAATATGACTGGAAGTGAAAAAATGAAGATTCTTGTAATAGGTCGCAGTAGAAATCCACGTTGTTTTAAGGGCGTCAAATCGTTAGAAGTGGATTATGACTTCAATAAAAAGGCGTGGATGACCAGTCAGATTTTTGAAAAGTGGTTGCTAAAGTTTGACAATCAAATGGGCAGAGAAAAACGAAAATTTGCGTTAATTATAGATAACTGCCCAGCCCATCCTGCGCTTATAAAATCAAAATGTAAAAACGTCGAATTGATTTTCTTACCACCAAATCTAACGTCAAAATTGCAACCGATGGATCAAGGAATCATAAAAAATTTTAAATTCCATTATCGGAAAAGGATATTAAAGAAAATTATGACCGCCATTGAAGAAAATCAACCTACACATAATATCATAAATCTTCGGACGTTCATATCTGAAATAGCAAAAGTATGGCAATTTGAAGTGACGGGGATTACAATAAAAAATTGTTTTGGCAAGGCAGGGTTTATTAATTTAAATTTGACTAATTGGGAGGAAGAAGATAACCTTCAATTGTCAGAATTGAAGAAATCTTGGGAACAGCTAAATGCGTTGGACATTATTTGTGATGAAGTGGAATTTCAGGATTTTTTAAACATTGATAAAGATGTGTTAATTGCTGAATATCCTGATGACATCGAGATTTTGGAAAGTGTCAGAAAAGACAACGAATTGTCTAATTTGGAAGAAGAGGATGAAGAAGATTCTATCGAAAATCCTTCCAAAGCCGAGATGGTCATGGCATTTGAGACTATTCGCCGAGGTTTGCAATGCCAAGAAAATGTTCCAGAAAGAATATTCAACGCATTAAACAAGTGTGAAACGTTCTACGAAAATAAAATAATTTTTAAGAGTACTGTGCAATCAACTTTAGATGGATTTTTTCTTCAATAAGTACATGTTGTGTAATATAAATCTGTATGTATTTCTTAATACGGAAATATCATTTCAAACAATAAATAAAATTTAATTTTAATTTTTTGTTTCATTTTGAATATCGATTGTTTTTTAAAGTGACTGCCAAAACTGTAAAATTATATGTGAATTCTCTATAGTGAAGTTTCTCTATAGTGATGTTTTTTCAGGGCTTTTCGAACATCACTATAGAGAAGTTCGACTGTATATAGTAACTTAACTCAGTCCTTTTAGGCCTATAGCTGCGTTTCCACTCCTCTGTTTTACTCTTTTCCCTTGGATCTTCTATTAGTGCTTCTTCTCATCGTTTTTTCGATCTCCCTCCTCCTGTATTGTAATGCGACGTTTTCTCGATTATTACCTTCAGCATTCTTCCTTCCATCCTTTCCATGCGCCCCAGCACTGCAATTTTGTGGCATTCTCTCTCGTCTTCACTGTTAAACACCGGGATGACCGCTTCCCAGCTCCTAGATATTGGTTCCTTCTTCCAAATTCCTTGAACCATTTAATGAACCTTGTCACTTAGCCCTTCTTCCCCAAATTTCAGATTTTCCGCCATTGTTCCATTACTTTCCGAAGTTTTGTTATTCTTAAGTTGATTTATTATGTTTAAAATTTCATTTTTGTTTGGTTCCTCATATGGTTCCGCACATTTTATATTCTTATAATTATATGTTACAGAATTGTACGTTTTAGATGCTCATTGGTAATTGGAGTCAATAAATTGCCTGAAAAAACAGCTCGTTCTGCCGGACTCGCTGTTTAATCGGGGAAATTTATTTCATTCAACTAAATTTTCGATAAAAACTACTTTATCCGTATGAAAGGAAAACAATGGTGCAATAACAAGTGATAATATTTAGCCTAATTTATATTTTGCTTCCCAGGATGTTTAATGGTTAAATGAATACAGCTCTAAATTTTAATAAAAAAATGGGTAAATCGGATGTGAATAGGCATTATTAATTTGAAATATATGGATGCACAGATGGGTACGCAAACCTAGTAACTGATAATAACTAGTTAAAGCGGGCTTGTTTTCAGTGCGTTAATTAAAATTAAGTGAACAGGGCACTGTTCCGGCAGTGGAATATTTTTAGATCGAATATTGAATGGTTGATTAATTTTTTTATCCTCCATTTTTTGAATAACCATAGCATTTTTATATAGAGCATGAAGACGCCTTTCAAATGAGGTATTGCAAGCCCCGTCCTCCCATTTAAAAATTTGGGGGTTGCAACTGTCACTCGAAGGGGGTTGAGACTAGGGATGAAATTATCATTTTACCGGATATCATGTGATAGACTAAAAATGACGTGTTTCGGGATTTTTTCTCAATATGCAGAATAATTGAGATAATGAATTTATTCCATTTGGCTGGCGCTCCGTTTCGTATTCATGAAAATTAAATGTGCGATAGAACTTTAAATTTTGAAACAAAAAGTTCATATAAACATATATCATTGAGATTTGCGAGATCAATTCGAATTGAGGACATCTGGCTTGGATGCCTTTGGGAACGAGATCGTCAGAAGATATTTTCCAGGCAGAGCCCCTGCAATATGCATTTGGCAACCAGAGTGCAAGGACTCAACATTACAAGAGGATCAAAAATTCGCGCAACTTCTGAAAGAATGGCGCGATTTGTAATTGACCGACCGGGCGCTTTATGAATAGCGTACATGAGGTGATCAGATTGAAAAGCCCATACTAGGCTAAGAGTATTATCGCGTTAAATAGGACCGGATACGTCTGGTATAGATTCGTATAGTCGCGATACGGTTTTGATCCGTTCATTTCCGCAATTTATTGTGAAAATTGTAAAAATTTGTGAAACGTCAAATTTTCCGATCGGAGATTTTTCGTAATTTTCACTCGCGAGGCGTATTTGCTGTGATCGTTGGGAGCGGATACGTTTAATTTAATTTTATAAAGTCGCGGCACGGGTTTGATCCGTTCATTTTCAATAATTATCGCATAAATTGCAAAAATTTTGAGAAATGTCAAAAAATTATTAAATTTATTAACTAACTAGATTTTAATTTTTTAATTTTTAATTAATTATTTTCTGAGTTATACAGGATTTAGGAAAGGAAAGAAACAGGAGTCGAAAAGTTCTTGTTAAAGAAGGAATGACAATAAGGTCATTGACAACAAAAGTTGTCCTTGAGATTCTCGACGTTGAGGAGAGAACCCGTCGAGAAGAATTAGCGTCTGCCATAGAAATGGCGGCTAATTTAGAAAAGAGTTGGCAATGCGGTCTGTGATGATAACATAGATTGTTTCATCACGGTAGGAAGGGATTGTTCCGTTACGGGGTATTTTCTGGACATGGATTTGTGTGGACAGAAATTAATAAATTTAGTTTTTACTCGTTATATTTTTCTCCGAATGGGAGTATTGAGGATTTTCGAACACTTTAATTTGATCTTTCTACCCACATACAAAGGATAAATAACCCGCGTTATATTCTAGGGGGAGATTTAAACGCCAAGTCGGGTATGTTTGGTTCGATGGTTAACAACGAAAGGGGAAATATTTTAGAAGAATGGACGGATACGTTAGATCTTTCTGTCATAAATGTCGGTGATACACCTACTTTTGTTAACGCGAACGGTTCCTCTTTAATAGATATTACCCTTTCGTCAATAGCTGTCACCGGAATGATATTTGACTGGCGAGTCTGTGGTGACATAATCAATATAAGCGATCATAGAACGATTATGTTTGACATACAGACATTGAATAATAATAATCGGTCGAATGAGATTTTATCGCCTACTGGATGGAAGGTTACTTCGCTAGGTTTAAATAATTTAATATCTGAGGGTCAGATACCTGAAGATATTAATACACCTAAAGATTTAATTAATTACATCACAGGATTATGTAATAGTAATCTTGTTAAACGTAAGCAATCGCGTCATATGCGTCCGCCAGTGTATTGGTGGAATGACGATATCGCAGATAAGCGACGTCAATGCCTCGCATTGAGACGCATAATGACACGTGCTAATCGTAATCATAATATAGATCCTCAAATTCATTTTGAAAATTTTAAAAGGGCGAAGAAATCCCTAAAGTGGGCGATAAAATCGGCAAAACGAGCAGCTTGGCAACAACTCTGCAAGGAAATAGATCAGGATCCATGGGGCCTCGGGTATAAAATTGTAACAAGCAAGCTCAAGCTTCGTCCACGCATTGAAATAGGTAGAGAGGATACCCGGGTACAGGTGGCGAAGTTGTTTCCATCTCATCCTATTAATGTGTGGCCGATACTTGACATGCCTCCGGAAGAGGCTCAAACTTTAACGGCAGAGAACGTATTGGATGCTGCGTCTCGGATCAGAGCGGGTAAGGTTCCAAGTCCCGATCGAATTCCTGCAGAGGTGATTAAATCTTTGTCTCTAAAGTACCCTGAGGTCATAGCCAGGGTACTGGATAAATGTTGGAAAGCAGGTTATTTTCCAAACATCTGGAAAACTGCTTTCCTAGTATTGATAGAGAAACCACGGAAAGGAGATTTAATCACATACAGACCGATATGTTTGCTCGATGTCGCGGGTAAATTGTTCGAAGGTGTCATTAAGGGCCTGTTAGAGAGAGAATTAGAGGATAAAAGTGTTTTGAATGATAATCAATTTGGAATTAGGGCAGGGCGATCTACGATAGATGCAGTCAGTAAAATTCTCGAAGTGCCAAATCGAATTAATCGATTGGCGTATAGTAATCGCGGTTTCTGTGCGATGATAACTGTTGACATACAGAATGTGTTTAACTCGGCACCGTGGGCAGGAATTATTTCGGCATTAAAGAGAGCTAATATCTCGGTTCACATAATAAGGATGATACAATCATACTTATCAGATCGTTGCATCGTTACTTCTCACGGAGAACGGATTAATGTAACCAGCGGTGTTCCACAGGGTTCGGTTCTTGGTCCAACCCTTTGGAACATATTTTATAACGATATATTAGAGCTCGATTTGGGAAAAGATGTGACACTCGTGGCGTACGCAGACGATTTAGCGATAGTTGTAGAGGCTAAATCTGAAGATGCGCTACGAGAGGAAGCACAATACGCCTTCGGTAGAGTTAAACGCAAGCTGGATGACATGGGGATCAAGATCGCCCTGCAAAAAACAGAAATGGTACTTTTGGCAGGGAGAAGGAAAATTAAAAGCTTATCGATCGATATCGACGGCTTTAGGTTAGATAGCTCGGATGCTATTAAATATATGGGTGTCTGGTTAGACAAAGATGTAAAATTAACGACGCACGTTAAAGAGGTATGTTTAAAGGGAATGAAATTAGCCGCGACGCTTTCAAGGCTAATGCCGAACATCAGAGGTCCGAAAGCTGGCAAACGCAGGGTACTGTCCTCGGTGGTAATTTCCGTGATTTTGTACGGCGCCCCTGCCTGGATAAAGGCCCTAAGATTCGAGCGTTATAAAAACATGCTCGATAGGGTCAACAGGAGGTTAGCCATTAGAATAACATCCGCATATAGAACAATATACACGAAGGCAGTGCAGGTGCTTGCCAGAATGCCTCCTTTGTGGATGAAAGCGAACGTAAGATCGGAAATTTATTTAAGGGGTAAAGATCATACCTCTTTGGCAAACGAATCCTTAATGATAGCTTGGCAAGAACAATGGGACGATTATCTAGGTTGGGCAAAAATTTTCGTTAAAGATATTAGAAAATGGTTCAATTGTAAGTGGGTAGAAATGGATTATTTTTTAGCACAATCCATGTCCGGACACGGAATTTTCGGAAAATATCTCAATTGTTTACTTACAAATTTGGTTCCTTTGTTCATAACAATATTTTTTTAAAAAATTTTTTACACTTATTACAATCACAACATTTTAAAACCTTCTTTAAAACATCGTCAAACACATATTACATTTTAAAAACATATTTTAAAAAGTCACACACAATGATTAAACTGAAATTTTTATTTTTTCAAGTTTCGTGCATCCATCCTCAGTAATCATTGCATACTCCAATTCGGGAATCTAGTTAAAATTATCAAAAAATTACTGTTAATTATTTGTTTTCCGTAAGTTTAAAAACTTAAACTACATCTGAACAACCGGATTCTTCAATAATCTGGCCAAGTTTCAATCCGAATTTGATAGTACTCGGTAAATCTGACCTGGTTTTTAGACGTCTCCCTCATTTAAGAAGTCTTAATTTCCCTGAGCGAGCCCTACATGATGTTCCTGAAGAAACAGAAGTGTTGACACACGTCCCAGATAGCACAAAGATACCTAAAAGATGTCAAAATTCCGGAAAGTCATCTTTCATAGAAGGCGTATAATCGACTAAAAGATGCCGATAAGATTTCTTATGTCACGGTTTTTGTCGTCCAAAAGATGACAACTGATATAAGTTGTCTTTCCGTCGACTTTAGTCAGATATTTTTTAGTCAACTAATATACATTATCTTTTCACCAACTGGTACAAATTGTATTTTCATTGAATTTAATTTCACAAGTGTCGGTAAAATTATCAATAATTAATCTGACACTTTGACCATACACTCAAAGTTTCTGCCAATGTGTCAAATTTTAGATAAGTTGATCGAAATTGAAGTCAATGAAAATACAACTCGTAGCAGATGGAATTTGACCCTGTTTCGAAGTAATAGTTGAGGATGCCTTTGCTTTGTTTTTCACATCATTAGAAATCATATTTCTCGTTTTTGATTGATCTATTTCACTTTTCTCCTCTAAACGTTGTTGTTCCCTTCCTTCTATTTCATTCTTTTTCTGCGCTTACAAGTTTTCTTTTTCGACATATTATACCTTTTTCCACTCACTTCTGGTTATGACATATGCGTTTTTCCGTATTGCGTTTTCTTTTCCTTTCAAGTGTTTTGTGACTAAAAGAAATTTTGTATTGATAGACCAGGCGGCTGAATCACAGGGCCATCCTCAAACTAGATTGCCGTACTTGTAATAGACTCAATTTCAGGACTTTTACTTGAATTCGGCATTTTTTCATTTGGAAACATATCAGTCACTTTCATTGTTATCAGCAAAATCATAATTTGTAAGATCGTTACTTGAATTATAAATTATAATTTTGAGCTTCTAGAAGCAGAATTTTCTTGAAAAATTCTTCATAAATTGTGCAACATAAGGAAGTCTTCAACGTTGTCAGTGTTATCATCCTCAAAGTGTTCATGTTTGCCTAGTTGTTCCTTGCCACCTACCTCCCAAAACTGTTACTATGTGAGCACAATGTGTGCTTCAACTTCAGAAGATTGAGCTGTCTTTAGCCTAGTGATTTGGAAAAATCGATCGCGATTGGATTCTAAGGGTAAAGACCGCATGCCTTAAAATTGTTCGTAATGGTAGACAGTCGAATCCTTTCAAAAACAGATTGCAAAATGAAAGCAACGTTTTCTTTTGTCACTTGATCTAAGGAATGTTCACGACGCTACCTAATCAAGCTTTTCTCCTGCCATTCTTCAACGGCATAATTTGTAGTTTAAATGTGATTTGTGCCAATCGACGAACTATGGGAAATTGGATTTTCTTATTTTTTAAATAAGGATGTAAAATGTTTCCAACGTACTCATAGAAAGTTTCACTCTTCATCATTCATTTTCACTTATACGTATTCCCGATATTGAGAAAAAACCAAAACAAGTGAAATATTTTGCTGTTTCTTAAGCATTGCGCAGCTTGTGTAGGTCTTTCGAAGCAGCAAAATCGGTTTCTTACTATTAGCATAAATCCTAACAACTGTCACCGTGATTTGCACTCTCGTTCTAAATAAACATGACTTCCAATCGCAACACCTTCGTTCCCGGTTGTGCAGGGATACGGATAACAAGAATGTCAGTGAGTAGAAAAACGACTCGAACGTAAGTTCTTTCGCTCGCTACAACCGAGATCGCCCTAAGGGGTAATGCTGTTTTATTTCTATTTTTTTTAATTCTACGACGAGCGTAACAATTGGCGCCCAACGTGAGTGCCTTTCTGGAAGAGAACTTCCAGCGATTCCACACCCAAGCCCAGCAAGCCAAGCATGATGTTGAGGAGCGCACGAAAGGATCAAGTGTCTCCAAGAACATCCACGGTAGACGACGTCGAGGCCGTTGTCGTTCCAGCGATGTCACCAACCCTTCTGGGGGAGGGTTCACCTTCAACAAACCCCCAGTGGCGCCCAACACCGACCAGCCAATAAATTGTGGCGCAGCTTATCCAGAAGTTGTCCTTGATTTCCACAACAACAACAAAAGGCGCCCAACAGCGCATATAATCCACAGACCAGCGTCAAATTGAACGCAATATTACAGAAATAAAAAAATTAATTACAGTACAATAGCGAAAATATGTTAAATATGTTAAAATTAAGGAAAAACTGTTTAAAACAATAGGGGCAGAATTGCCTAGGACGAGGACGCATTAGGGAACCAGTAAAGTGCAGGAAAGGTAACAGCACCATGGCGTCAAAGCCTAGGGAAGGCATAGGAGCAGGTGGCCAGTGGGTCATTCTATTGCCACCGTAAAAGTAATGATCCACGCAGGATCCCAAAAAAGCGCAGACTGTAGAGGCGGGGGCCAGACTAGCAACTGGGCCTGCAAGGCAGTTCGAGCTTCATTAAAAAGTGGACAGGTAAGAAGGCGGTGAACAGGGTCGTCAACATCATCAGGGCACACCGAGCAGTTCGGGTGGTCACGTTTTCCAATCCGATGGAGATGAACAGCAAAGTTACCATGGCCTGACAAAAACTGTGTAGCATAGAAAGAGAGAGAGCGAGACATCTCCACAGTACGAGTACCGGTTCGTTTACCTATTTTGATTTGTTATTCCGGCACAATTACCGAGTGTCCCGAATATTTCCTCGAGAGGTTGGAACGGTACTTCGTAGCAACGCAAGAAACGGACGAGCAAGAGAAAACACTCATTGCCGCCCAGCAACTTGCAGGACCCGCAAAGCTTGGTTCGCTAACCACGAATTACTCCGACCGACGTTCGGAGAATTTCGCACAATGCTCAAGGCTAAATACGGGACAGAAAGCAACATATCGAAGTTGCACGAGCTTCTGTATACAGGAGCCCATAACCGTGCCACAGAAGCCGTGGACGTTTTCCTACGTAGGAAACAGCTTCTGTGGTTGCGGGTACATGGCTCAGGGAAGGAACAGGAGATGCTAAAGGTTTTAAAGACGCAACTGGACGTTTCCATAAAGCCTTATTTTGTTGTGTCTTTGTACGACTCCATGGAGGCGCTCCTAGAAGCCGCCATAGCTGTGGAGGAGTGTTTACCGCCACCTTCATTACCGCTCAGTACAAGAGCCGTGACTCCTAGAGTCGTCTCGAGCTGGCGTGAACGCCCAGAGCCGACATCAGAACGTCCACTTCTCCCTTGGTGTCAATATTGTCCTGAACGACATTTTAATCGGGACTGCCCTGTCGCGAATCAGGGAAACTTCCAATCTACCAAACGCACAAACCTCGGAGCGAACGGCAGACACTAAAACGCAGCAGGTGAGTCTGTTCTCCGTTTGAATGCGCACATCAACGGAAAGCACTTGCGCGTTCTCCTCGACACCGCGGCAAGCGGAAACTTTGTGCGGTCCGGAGTGTGTCCAGCTCCGATCGTTGAACAACAAAGTTTCCTTAACCTCGCAGCTACAGGCTGTAAAGCTACCGTCCTTGGTAACCAGTGCTTCGCGATAACAATTAGTGAACAAACATATTCGTGTGAAGCCAGCGTAGTGCGCGAGTTACGGGAAGACCTTATTCTAGGCTATCCGTGGCTTAAACAAGTCGGTGCGACAATCGACCTAGAACGCGAGTGCGTGTATCTTGGACGCAACAAGCGCGATACAGTGTACTTCGTTGCACCAGACTTGAAGATGAACACTACTGCAGTGCCATCGACACTTGTGAACGGTTTTCCAAAACAGTTACAGCGCCGTTTTAGTGAACTCATCACAAACTTCAGTGAAGTGTTTAGCGAACGTGCGTTGACACAAACGAAGACCGTCACGCATGAAATCCGTCTCCATGACGAACGTGCCATCGCCCTCCGGCCGTATCGTTATAGCGAGGAAGAAAAGATCATTATTGATCAACAGGTGCAAGAGATATTATCGCAAGGAATCATCGAGCATTCCAGGTCGGCCTACTGCTCCCCGATCGTTGTGGTAAAGAAGAAGGACGGTAAACCACGTTTCTGTGTGGACTACAGAAAACTGAACACCGCCACCGTCGATGAAGCTTCGCCACTTCCAGCGATTCACGAGACGCTCAAGGACATCGGGACTGCGCGCGTATTTACAGTGCTCGATTTAAAATCTGGATATTGGCAGATCCCAATTCACGAGGCTAGCAAACACCTTACGGCTTTTGCGACGCCTAATGGGTCTCTGTATCAATTCCGCGTTATGCCTTTTGGGTTCAAAAATGCACCTGCCACGTTCCAACGCCTGATGTCCCAAGAGGTCCTCGCTGGATAGCTCAACCATTTCGTGATGGTCTACTTGGACGATATCATCATATACTCCAATACCTATGACGAGCACCTCGACCACCTCCATAGGGTCCTTGAACGCCTTCAGTTACACGAATTGTGTTGCTCAATTCCGAAGTGTCACTTTGGGAAGAAGGAACTGGAGTATCTGGGTCATATCGTGTCATCTGTCGGCAACCGCCCCCAACCACACCATCTGGCAAAGATTGCCGATACACCACCTCCTCGATCCCGCAAGGAACTTCGAGCGTTCCTCGGAAAATGTGGATGGCTCCGAGACTACGTTCCCAACTTCGCGGAAACTGCAGTTCCTCTGACCAACCTCCTGTCTGAGAAGCGGAAGTTTAAGTGGAGCAGCCAGGCCCAGGAGTCCTACACGAAGGTGCAAGAAGCCCTCAACAGTGCAAAACCCCTCAGTCGACCCGATCCGAAGCGCCGGATGGTGCTTCAGACCGATGCCAGTGACCTGGGAATGGGAGCTGTGTTGTTCCAGGAACGCGACGGCGGACGCGACATCATCGCGTACGCAAGTTCCAAGTTCAATACGACTGAGAAAAACTACCATATTAATGAAAAGAAATGCCTGGCCATTATATGGGCGACGAAACGCTACCGTCCATACCTGGAGGACCGACCATTTACTCTACGTACCGATAACCGTGCCCTCATCTGGTTGAACAAAACCAAGGACGACCGTGCGAAACTCACTAGGTGGTCTCTGCTGCTGCAGAGTTTCTCATTCACCATTGAGCATTGCCCCGGCCGTCTTAATGAGTTACCTGACGCACTTTCCAGGCAACCAGACGACACAGCACGCAACATCGATGTAGAAGACATGCAGCCACTCCTTCCACCGCCGCTACTGACCCCAAGACAACGACATCCGACTCCCTTGGTGTGTCAGCTTGAACAAATGACCGTAAGTCAGGAAGTTCGTCTCGCGCAAGACAACGACCTGGAAATTCAACGGTTAATAATAAAATGGCGTCAATTACAACCCTTGGACCGCGCCACGCTGACCGCGGCCGACCGGGGATTTTTGATTATTACATAGTGTGCGAGGGTTATCTTTATCGCCAACACGACGAAAAAAGACTGCTCCTCGTACCAAGCGAACAACAACCACGCATTTTATATTATTTTCACGACAGTGCACTCGCAGGTCATCCCGGCTCGGACGAGACGGAACGAGCGATCTCCGAGCAATTCCACTGGCCTGACATCTCCAACCGAGTCCGAAGATACGTCGCAGGGTGCCTGCTGTGCGCCCAATATAAGCGACGACCTCCACATCCCGCAGCACCGCAGCGTCCGCGTCAACCTAAACATCCATGGGCCACGGTCGCTTGCGATTTGATGGGACCATATCCGAAGACTCCATCCGGGAATAAAAATATCCTGGTCGTTACCGATCTCTTCACCAGGTGGGTCGAGGCCTGTCGACTAAAGGACACTCGGACCGAGACCGTCGCCACCTGTCTGGAAAAGGAAGTTTTCCAACGATACGGCTTCCCGGAAAGCTTAATCACGGACAGCGGGACGCAATTTAGCAGCCGAATGTTCCGACGCTGCTGCATCCGTTGGGAGACCCAGCACTGGGCCACTGCTCTCTATCACCCCCGTGCTAATCCCACCGAACGGCGCAATCAAGAATTTAAAAAAATTCTCAGAATCCACCTGGTTGGAAAAGACCCTGCCACCTGGGACGAACACCAGTCCATGGCGCTTTACTCCTTTCGACGACGTCGCAACGCCGCCACTGGACAAAGCCCTAGCCAGCTGCTGCTCGGCTACAATCTGCCCCTACCAGGTGCGTGGGACGGTCTTCAGCCAGTTCCAGTGGATCGTCAACAACGTCTGCAGCAGGCCCGAGACCACCAAGAAGACTACGTCCACCGGAGAGCTCCACCTGCCCGGCTCGCTCCCGTATTTCAACCCGGTGATCTCGTCTTGATAAAGAACTTTACTGGAAGACGACGCCCTTTCGCCCAAAAATGGACCGGACCGCACAACATCCTCCGACCAGTTGGTGACGTCACATACTGGGTGCAAATCGGCAACGCCCGCTGCAAATACCATGTGGACAATATCAGGCCATCCCCGCTGCTTCGCCAGTAAAATAAAAATGTACATTTGTGGATTTGACAATAAAAAAGATCTCGGTTGCTCGTGGAAGTCATGTCTCAAAAGGGGGGGAGTGTCACCGTGCTTTGCACTCTCGTTCTCAATAAACATGACTTCCAATCGCAACACCTTCGTTCCCGGTTGTGCAGGGATACGGATAACAAGAATGTCAGTGAGTAGAAAAACGACTCGAACGTAAGTTCTTTCGCTCGCTACAACCGAGATCGCCCTGAGGGGTAATGCTGTTTTATTTCTATTTTTTTTAATTCTACGACGAGCGTAACACAACATATTAAAAAATTAGAATACCTGAGCTTTTGCAAAGACTTGTATTAAATTGACTGGACTAACGTACTTTTTTACTGCCAACCAACAAAAATCAGGTCAAAATCAATTGATCACAGCTTATTGATTAGTCGGTAAATTTGACGATTAGATACTGTATCGATTCATTATTTAAGGTAAAATGGCAAGCAACGAGAATAATAATCAGTACAAAACAGCAGAAGGCTCTAGCTCAGATAATGATAGTGAAGACGATGTGTCTAATGATTCCGGTAGTAATGCAAGCTTAGTTGATAGTATCTCTCCATCTGCATCGTCTGCCGCGCCCGGTCATGTTGACGTTAGTTCTACCAACAATTTTCAGCAAGTGGTCACGATTATAAACAAGCTTAATAGCTGTCCTATTGAACAAGAGCCATTAGATATTGTCCCGGTTGAAGGAATTCTGAATGAATCATCGTCTCAATGTGTTGCAAATATGAACGACCCGGCTCCGAGAAACGTTGAGCAAAATCAAAACGAAACACCCACTTTTAATATTCGCTTAAATACTGAAGATTCTTTTCAGCAAGAAAACTTGCAATTAGAGATACCTGTTCCCGAGATCACGTTTAAAATTCCCACACATCCTGCTCCAAGAAAAAGAAAACTTCGTCAGCAAAATAACAAATTAACTAACAATGCACTGCAACGTATGCTGTCTTACTATTTAGTGAGGCGAGACAAAACAGTTGCCGTAGAGAGCAATTAAGTGCCGCCTAAAAAACAAAAATTGAAGAAAGGTCGCGTTGTTTCCTGTGCCCTAAGATTCGAGCGTTATAAAAACATGCTCGATAGGGTCAACAGGAGGTTAGCCATTAGAATAACATCCGCATATAGAACAATATCCACGAAGGCAGTGCAGGTGCTTGCCAGAATGCCTCCTTTGTGGATTAAAGCGAACGTAAGATCGGAAATTTATTTAAGGGGCAAAGATCATACATCTTTGGCAAACGAATCCTTAATGATAGCTTGGCAAGAACAATGGGACGATTATCTAGGTTGGGCAAAAATTTTCGTTAAAGATATTGTAAGTGGGTAGAAATGGATTATTTTTTAACACAATCCATGCCGGACACGGAATTTTCGGGAAATATCTCAAATGGATAAAAAAGGCGGATGTCGATACTTGCTGGTTTTGCCAGCAGGTAGACACGCCAGAACATACTTTATTCATTTGTGAAGAATGGGAAAGCATCCGAAGAGATGCTAGGATTAAAATGGGCCATAATATAGACCAGAATAATATTTCCGAGTTGTTATTTGATTCCGAGGAATCTTGGAAAACAGTAACCAACATGATGCGGGACATTATGCGTGGAAAACAGCAAGAGGAATTTCGGAGAGAGGAACTCGTCAGAGATGATGTGATATCAGATTCTGACGAAGATTGAAGATTAAAGGTTGTTAGATTGAGAATGAATGTATATGAAGTATTTTGAATATTTTTTTCTTTTTTCGACCCGTTTTGAAAGTTAGGGCGTAAATGATAAAAATTTGATAGAAACGTTAAAATTTCCCAATCGAAATTATTAGGAGCAGATAAGTCTCTTTTAATTTTGTTAAGTCGCGGGACGGATTCCATCAGTTCATTTTCAAAGTTACCGCGAAAAATGTAAAAATGTAAAATTTTTAGAAACGTCAAAAAATTATTCAATATACGACTTTGATCTTAAAAGTTAAAATTCTAAGCCTACTGGGTTTAAAATTTTTAATTTTTATTTATTTTATTTTAAATATTTTTTGAATCATATTTAATCAATCTTATTGAGTCATTTAGGTTAATGTGAAGCCTTGAAAGCCAGAGGGTCCATTACCAAGTCAAGGGATGCTTTCTTCACAATTCAATTTAAGATGATCAAGAAAGAGGGATAGAGTGATAGAGAGTGAGAATGATAGGTAAAGGGAGAAGAAGACAAGAAATGAGTAAGAGTGTGAGTGAAAGGAAACTAATAAGAGGCAATTTGATGATAGAGGGAAAGAGTGATAGAAAGTGAGAATGATAGGTAAAGGGAAAGAAAACAAGAAATGAGTAAAAGTGTGAGTGAAAGCAAACCAATAAGAGGCAAAAGAATGAGATCTAATGATAAGATGTTGATGGAATTAAAACAGAGTCACTCACCTAGAAGTAATACTTGATGTAATGTTAATGTGGTTCCCTGGGTGAGGAAGACGCAAAGGGGAGGAAGTTCGAAAGATTTACCTCCTCTACAAAAAAAAAGGCTAAGAGTGCAAGTGTGGTCGTGAGTGCCAAACTCGAGAACACCTGGGTGCCAATCACTCTTTGTTGGAATGTCCGAAAGAACCTGTGGACCATTCAGAATCCACTTATGTAACTTGAAGCAACCAGTCTCCAAAATATTTGACAATTGCAAACATATTTGACGAGCTTGCGCCAAATCATCCGAACCAGTCAAGAAGTCATCCACACAGGAATTCTGCATTATGATGCTAGAAATTTTAGGCAAAGAATTCTCGCATTCAATGCCTAATTGAAACAACGAACGAATGGCCAAAAATAAGGCCGAAGCAGCACCGTAAGTCACAGTATTTAAATTAAAAACGCGCAGAGACCTAGATGGAATCGCGCGCAACAAGACTCGTTGCAGTGATCCTTGGTTAGGCTCGACTACAACCGGCCTGTACGTTTTCTCAATATCGGACGATATCGCACAGACATACCACCGAAAACAAAAGCAATCGAAAATAAATCCTGTTGTATGGTAGGACCTACCATTTGAATAATATTGAGCGAATGGTTACTGGAAGTGGCCATTGCATCATTGCAACCAATTCGAAGCTTAGTACTGAGGATTTCCTCTTTTAATACTCCACGATGAGGGAGAAAATATGAAGAATCCGAAGAATCTGGGATAACAGATGACACGTGGCCTATATCTTCGTATTCCTTCATGAACATAAAATAATAAACTTTAAACAAAATTGGGTTGGCCGTTAAACATCTTTCTAAAGAAAAGAGGAGGTCTGGTCTTGTTTAATTCTATGTTTAGCTTTCTTTTCAGTCATGCCTTGAGTTATTTTGTTTGTTCATTTTTATTGTTTAATTACCAAGTTACATAATTTGTTATTTTGAGTTTAACATATAATCTTGTTAGAGCAAGCTGCACTCTGTGTCTGCTTGTGAAATAAAGCCTAAATATACAGTCCATTGAAAATATTGTTATTAAAAACGTTGTTTACATATTGTAACAGAACCCACACAACAGGTCTCTTTAAAATGCGCCTCGCAGGAATGCTCTTCCTTTGAAAGCGCTCGCTCCTTCGGATAGCTCTCAAGTTCCCAAAACCTCATAAGCTGGTCGGGAACTTCGCTTGGGCGATTAAAATGGCAATGAACCATATCGGTAGAAGGGGCTTCTATACGACCCGCTACTACACAATCAAAACGAGTTTTTTGCAATCGTGTACGATTGAGATCTAGTCTCATTTGCTCCGGTTCATGAAAAAGAAGATCAGACAAGTGTATATTCCACGGAGTTATAAATTCTTGATCAACCCCGCAACTGGAAATGTTGCCAGTGATCGTATCGAGAATCAAACAAGAAAGGTTGAACTCGCACCCTGAGTGATGTAAATGCAAGGTCCCATCACATTCCGAAGGAATACAAGAATTGACCTTATCGAGGTCTGACACGCAAATGTCAGTCAATCCCATCGGCAGTGACAACTTTCTAAAGAGACTTAATCGTTTAAAGTTGGACTGTGAACCAGCGTCCAAAAGAATTCTAATCGATGCCGACCCCCCCGGTAGGGTCAAAAATCTGCGCAGGGTCGTTGGGCAGCAAAATCTGCGCCTCATTTGTCTGCGCGGGTTTAGTTTGTCCTTTCGACAACACAGATCGCTCAAAATGAATCGACCGTGTTACACCACCAATAGAAACTGTCCTTCCGGCAGGGTCAAAATTCTGCGCGGGGACGATAGGAAGCAAAATCTGCTTATCATTACAACAAAATGCTGAAATCATTTGTTCGGATACAGCTCGTGGTTTTGACGACATTGACCGCTCCGAATAAGTCGACCGTAGTACGTCACTAGTAGAATGTATCTTTCCGACAGGGTCAAAATTCTGCGCGGAACTGGATAGTACGGATCGCTCCGAGTGAGTCGACCGTGATATGCTACTAGTAAAATGTGCATTTTTTGTAGGTTCAAAAATCTGCACGGGGAAGATGCAAAATAGTGAATTTGGTAGTAATCGGTCAAAATCAACCGTACGGCTTCTAAACGGTTCTGTAAATTTATTACAATCTCTGCCGGTTCTATAGTTTGCTCGGGATCGCCACGCGAATCTTGAAAACTATTGAAGAACGTCATAAAACGCGTCAACTCAGCCTTAAGAGCAGCACGCGCTCTTTTTACCTCATTCATACCAAAACAAAATAACTAACCTCTGTTCGTGCGCTTTGAAAATAATGGATGATGATATGGGAAAGTTCGCGTTTTACCGTAGCATGCGAAGACAGCACAGCAGAAAGTGTCGTTGTAGTCTCGACCAGAAACCAGGCCAGACCAGAAAATTGCCGCGTTCAAATTTGGCTCGTTTGGACCAAAATGTTGTATTCGTTTTCTGCAGTAATGCAGTTGATGTTATTTTAGAAGGAAAACTATTTATAGTGGACTGTATTAATCTAAAAATATATGATTCAAAATGAATCTGACATTATTCTTTTCAATCAAAAGATACAATGTTTATTTATATAACAAAAACGAAACATAACAACTTGACTAAAAAACACAAAACAAAAACAAAACACACTTGATAAAAGTCGTAAACACAAAGTGTCAACGATTTTAGTTAATACATAGTTGACATCTATTAATCAGTGAACGTCTTACATTAAACAAATGTTCTGGTGTAATATTCCGTGGAGCATTTAGAATCTTCTGTATTAAGCGCTTCGCGAATATTGACCGGTGTATAAATAAATAAAAAAATCCATTGGGGAGCGAGGCGGCCCGAACACAGAACCACCCCTCCCGATTGAGCATTCTCCATAATTGGTATTTAACTAATTTAAGACAGGGCCAAAAAAAGTATACGAGGCACTCATCAAGTTGGAAATAAAAGTGATTTCTGACATGTAGGGATGCATTTTCCACGAATTCAGCATGATTTCCATCCAGAAACTCTAAAAAAGATTACCCATGCAACGTGTATTGCGTACCAAACTAAAAACCGATTTTACAAGGGTTCCTTGAACGTGGCGTAACTTTCTTAGGAAACATTTTTTGATATTTGTTTATATGGACTTTTTGTTTCAAAATTTAAAGTTCTATCGCACATTTAATTTTGATGGATGCGAAACGGAACAGCCTGTATAATACAGGCAGCGAAAAGTATAAAGAACACTTTTTTGCATCATGAAGGAAGTTATGATACTGCGACTAGCACAAATTTAGTTAGATGTCGAGCCATTTTGTTTTTATAAATATGTAGACAATTGTTAAATATTATGCTTTGTTTTTGCTGATTTAGTACACTTGAGTGAAAAAATATAAAAGCATGAAAACTCCAAAAGTCATCTTTATTTTTTTGGCATTTTTGATATGGGGGAAGATTTCTTAAATTTGTCATGTTATAAAATTTTGTATTTTAAAACAAAGTTTTGTTTAAATTTAGGTTAAATTTAGGTAGAGTTAGCCATATTAGAAACAATCAACATCCAATCTCATTGTCAGTTAAATTCGGCATATTGGAAACACATACAGCAGCGTAATGATAATATGACAAAAAATAGATACGTTCTGTCAAAAATTATAAACTGTATAAAATTTTGTGGATATTTTGTTAATAAAAACACAACCCTGATTATATGAGATGCAAATTGCAGAACACCTGTTTTATTGCACCACGAGCCGCCGCTGCCTATACATTAAGACTTTTTTACTCAGAATTGAACATTCCTTCGAAATATGCAAAGCAAACGCTATTTTCGTGAATATCTCGAGCATTTGACGTTTGATTGTTTTTTTGATTTTATTATAGTAATCAGCGAAGAAAACACCAATTCTTTGCTAATTTAACCGACTTTGTAGCTTCAATAATAACAAAGTTACCAATGGTAGACGCTTAATATAATGCAACCTGTATAGGTTCAAAATAAATTTATGAAAAAAATTTCAAAATTAAAAAAAATAATAATTTGGGACTTAACGGGATAAAATGTTTGTTGCTTCGCTACACAGTTCTCTTTCTTGTCACCGAGGACACCACTTCTGTGAGGTCATCAACAATTTTACATGTATTTCGCTGTGGCATGGTCGTCATTGTATGAATGGCCGGTGTTTATGATTTGTGTGAAAATAATGCAGGTAGGTAATAATTTTTTATTCTTATAAACACATTAATTAATAAATAGAATGACCACGGTTGTGTAAATAAACAATAGAATTGCAGTATTGTCTTACTGACGCTTTTTGTTCTAGTTTATCGTTTTTTTACAAAATGGCAGTTACACTTCTAAAAATACTGTACTAGTATCGTTTCGCTGTTTATTCAGGATAAGGAACTAGACAACGTGCAGAAATTACATTATGAACGTTACCGCAGCTACTTACCATTTTGCAGCGACAGCAGAGCAGCATTTCTTTCCATTTGCCAATCAACATCCAAATGTAAGACCTGGTAATTATAACAACTTGTGCACAACAGAGTACTGAAATGTATCCCAGTTGAGATACATTGATATCAACAATCTCTAGTTCATATCAATCAATTACGAGTACTCAATCACTCAACGTTTAAGCTTGATGATTGTTTTAATAACGTGCATAACTTTATTTTACATAAATCTGTGAAATTAAAAGTAAGGTAATTGCAATATTTAAATAAATTTACAGAATTGTAACTTTAGAAACATCGTTTATGTTGTATCTGACAAAAAGAAGTTTTTGAGACACGTAACTAACAAGGCAGCCACATTTTCAGTCCTGACATAGGGGAGAGGGTGGTACATTCGGCTACTTATCCCATTAAATTACATAATTCTAAAAATCAGTAACTGATTAAAAAACTTGTATTTTCAAAAGTTAATCTCCACATTTGTCTAGGTTTCTCGCAAGGTTTCAACTCTTATATCTTAACGTATATATTTTTTATAGAATTTAGAAAAAACACCTGCAAATGGGCGAATGTACCCCACCGGTGAGGTAGTTTCGGCCATCGGGTGGGGTACATTCATCCAGTTAAAATTCATTGCTATATAGATGCAAATCAAATATTTTTATTGAACAAAAGTGAACTCATGAAAAATACAAAGTATAGTAATTATTACAATAATACAAATAACGAAACAAACTGACAAAAAAAACAGCAGAAAGATCTAACGAACACCAAATCCTTCAAAATTGTAATTAAAAGTGTACAAGAAAGATGTCCTGGCTGTTGACAGTTTACTTCCTTGCAGCAGCAATGCGATGACATCACTTTTATTTACACTGCCGATATCTTCTATTTGATGATATATAAATATTTGATTTATTTTTTCGTCGCAAGAACTTGATTTCATATTCTAAATCGTCTATGTTCTTCAAAATGTGCCCAATATAGTAGCAAGTGGTTACCTTTGTAGCAAATTTGACCAATACAAAATATATAGTAAGAGAACGTAATTCATTCGAACTGAGCGAAAAATTTTCACTATCAGAGGTGTCAACGAGTTCTATCAACTTGTTTGAATCACTTGAGCTTTCATTCAAAATTGTCTTTGTCGCTGGTTTCCTCAAAAAGTCACTCGCATTTCTTATGTGGGGATAAACAAAAACAGGTGGAATGGTTCCCCCAGTGGCGCTGATTATACCAACAAAGGTAACCAATTCTCCTCGTTCGGCCGAAGCTACTTGTCCAACCTGTTTTTTCCACGTGTGGAGACAACTTTTACCGGTCTCATCACAGTTTCTATGCCAGTCTCTACCAAATTATATATTTGCTCTGAATTTGTGTCTTTAAGACTGTGACATAATTGGAAAA
Source organism: Dascillus cervinus (assembly GCA_949768715.1). Lineage (NCBI taxonomy): Eukaryota > Metazoa > Arthropoda > Insecta > Coleoptera > Dascillidae > Dascillus > Dascillus cervinus. Next base: position 17,803,087 of record OX458320.1, read on the forward strand.
AAATTCCTCCACTCTGTCTTTATTGAATGCCATGGCCCTGTTCAGGCTGGTATTCTCAGGTTTTCTTAAAGACAACTGTTTGTTTCTAGACATGAAGCCTTTAAGCCATTCAATTCTTAAGGTTTAATCAATTTGGTAAATTCTTATGAGTGTGGACAGAAGCCAAAATAATAATTTACCTGCCAACTCACTTCTTTTCCAATTGATTGGTGTCACACAAACTGGTAACATTTGTGAAAACTTGTAAGCAATTTTCGTACTTGTTTATATGACAACCCGTAATTATTCAGATTGGATGATTTCTCAATATATTTAACGAGCTCCCTTTCCTGAGATGTTGTGAAAATTTATTTAACAGTGTATTTACTACGGTATTTATTCTTTTGATCGCTGCCTTTATTTCCAAAATCTCTGTCAATGGTAGCCAAGACTTCCTCTACTTTTCTTTTCTTAGCAGGGTTTTGAATTTTGAATTATTTCTGAAAATGTTAATACATCTGTACATTTTAACGACCACTTCAATCTGACATCATCTAAAGTTGCCGTATATCTATAGAAAACCACACCCCGTCTTCAAACAAAATATTGTTTTTCTGTTTTTAACTGAAACTATTACTCCCTCCTTTCCATAATAATAGTAGCAGTTGATGAATTTAATTTGTCCCATAATTATTATCAAAAAACTAGATTAAATTGAACAATAAATTAAAAATGTTACTCCTAATTTTTATTTTGCACAATAAACCGAACAATAAATTAAAAATATTACTCCTAATTTTTATTTTGAGTGTTCAGATATTTTCTGGATTTTTCAATAATTACGTTACTGCAATTTTAAACGTGTTTGAAAACTCTCTTTTTTCATCTTACTTTTACAATGGGTTAATATTCAACTGAAATAAAGCAATTTTATTGATTTCGATCTGTGGATGAAATTAGAAAAATAGTTATAATTCATAATAAAGAGGGTAAACTAAAAATTGAAACATGTGTCAAAACAAATGACAGATGTCATGGAACATTGATTTTGATTGTAGACTTTCCAATTTTGCGCTGCAACATAACTTACAGTTGCATTCGCTGATAAGTTCCTTTTAAATATCTGCTTGCTACTAGTATTATGAAACAGAGGGAGTATTAAATTTTGTTACTAAACGTAACTGAGTTAACTCAACACTCTGCGAAAATTATTTTTTGATAAAAATTAAAAAATGTGATTTTCTAAAAGTGAATTATGAGGTTTTCTGATGAGGATAACCATATGCGTTTTAGTACTCTAACGACCACTTGATACGCACATTACCTAAGGGTCCCTCCGATATAAGAGTTAAAGTTAAAGATAACAGTTTACAGGACACAAACACTTAACTTGGTTACGTCGAATGATTTATAATAATTGTAAACATATGGTTTTTGTTGCTATCGCTGTCATTTGAATCAGGCACCTTCTATCTATTAGTAGATAACATTTTGCGTTTAAACTTATTATTATTCGGTCCTGCCGCACTTGAGAGGAGAGATAAGGGAAAAATTTTCACAGAGGGATAATTTAAACTTTCATTAGTCGAAAAATCGTCGTAGTGGGAACACCAATCTTTTATAATGAGTGAAAAAAATTTCGAAAATTATAACGATAATTTATCGAATGACGGCAGCGATGTTGAAAGTAGTATAGCTATGGGGCTACGGGAACACTTTACATAGGGAATTAACATGTGTTAAAATATGTCGTTTGGTGTAACGTGGGTTGCCTACATCGCAGACGTTGTAGCATCCTTCGCGCTTACCCCCACCCCCTACCCCTCTCTCTGTCGAAGATTTATCGCGGATTCTAGGAATTTATCACGGATTCTAGGAATTTATCGCGGATTCTAGGAATTTATCGCGGATTCTCGGAATTTCATGCGATTGATTAATCAATTTTGCAGATTCTTGGAATTTCGCGTGATTCATGTGTTAATGAGATCATTAACCTAATGAGTTATTAATGAGCCCTTTCGGTTTCAAGGTCACATGATGTCATCAGGCAATTAGCATAATGAGTCATTTCAAGGTTGACAGGTCCATTCATGCATGATGATGATGTCACCATGTAATTAACTCAAGATCACCAGGTGCATTCTTTCATAATTAGCTTAATGATTAATTAATGACCTCTAAGCTTCAAGGTCATGAGGTGTATTCTTTCATGATGAGTAATAATTCATGATTAGAAAGACGGCGGATGATTTAATTGATTCCGCGAGATGCGCGCGCAGGAATTGGTGAAAAAGAACACTGATAATATTACATAAATTTTTATTAAGATATTAATGCTAAATACATTACTAAATACGTTTGTTTGATAATGTTTGAAGTATAATCAACAATCGGTTACTTACATATCTAATTGGAACTTCAGAGATAACTTATTACAATCTCAAACCCTAAAGATGCTGCAGAGCATCCTCACTGTAACGCTTTACACCTATCAGCCATCCTTACAATCGTGTGATATTGGAAAATGTCAGTTATCAAAATAACTTGAATTTGTTGTATGTTAATAATGATAATGTTGAATTCCAGCTACATTAGTAATATAACTAATTACAAATATGCTCGTTAACCTCATTAACTCAATATCGAAAACATTTATTGAAATAACTCAAACAATATCCATTATTCATGTATGTTAATAGTCAAAAATAATTGACGATAACAAAATGAAAAATTTTCCACTCATTAGTATGATGAGTCATTATGAATAACCCTGGTGGTCAAATTAGAAAGTAGCTCCGAACACAACCATATAAAAGGGAGCGTTGACAGAAATCACTCATTCAACAGTGTGTTATCAGTGTGAACAGTAGTATTTACATCGTTACAAAATGTCTGCTATCCAGCACAGTGGTGAAATAGTGAAAGTTTTAGAAGAGGCCATCCTGCATCATGACGACAGCGCGAATATTCAACATTTAATAACCACGGCACGGAAACATCTTCGTGCTTTACATACATTAGCACGTTCTGCTGGTGCAACTGTGGCGCAAAAACAAAGTGTTGTGTCAGCGAGCGGTAAAATTCGGTGTTTGATTATTAAATTGCAAAACCTGCAGCGCCAAGGTGCCGCTATAGGTCAACGAAAGGAGAAACGTAGTGATCGGGTAAGGTGGCAAGATATTGAGACGGCCTTCGCAAGCCGTATTCGAACCGGGATGATTGTAAATCTAAAACATATCGATATTCAAGCATTCATGGCTGATGCCGAGATGTTGGTTAAAATTCGTGTTCAAAATGCTGTGAAAAAGGAGAATAATATAAAAGTTAATATGTGATAATCAAGGATGGTGAAGAAGTGACGTCCACCAAACATTTCAACACGAAAAACACACCGATATGTGCGACAACAAACTTGACCGAGTGGTTTCTAACCGGTGTGAAAGAGCCGATTCTGCGAGATATGGAAGAATTTCAGGAAAAAGATTCAGGCTGGACGCTGCGCTCGATAGTCAACTTAATGTTGAATATTAATAAATATAACCCCATGCGTGCTGGAACGTATGTTGAACTTCCAGTTCAAATTACAAACAGGAAAGCGTGTGTCAACGTTCAAAACAATGATGTGCTATGCTTTAAGTGGGCCATCCTTTCTGCATTACACCCAGTGACTCATGGTAATAACGCTAAGAGCGTCTCAAAATATACTCAATATGAACACGAGTTAAATTTTGAAGGTATCGAGTTCCCGGTAATGCCACGGGTAATACCGAAATTCGAAATTCAAAACGACATGTCGGTGAATGTGTACATTCTACACAAACATAAAAAGTCGTTTACAGTATCACCAACACATATAACTGGGTGTAAAAAAGATACACACGTCAATTTACTGCTCATCCAAGACAGTTATACTGATGAGGATGAGCAGTGTGATGATGATGACTCACCAATTACATACCACTATGTATGGATCAAGAATCTTTCACGGCTTGTCAGCACCCAGTTATCCAAACATAAGGAATCAAAATACATATGTGACCGATGCCTTCATTATTTTAATAGTGAAGTAAAACTCAATAGCCACCTTATCGATTGTGCGCAAATAAATCAGTGCCGTGTTAATCTTCCAACCCAGAAAAACAATAAAGTGGTATTTAAAAACTTTAATTTTAAAGAGACAGTGCCATTTGTTATTTATGCTGATTGTGAGTGCTTTCTGAAGCGGCGTACCGAGCAGGTAAATGTTTTTCAAAATTTAATTACATGATTTTAATCATTTATGTATTGTAACAGGATTCGACCAGCACAACTGAAGTGGTTCAAGTACACGAACCATTTAGTATTGGCTACTACGTAGCGTGTAGTTATGATGACACACGGTCGTATTACCGAAGTCATCGTGGTGCAGAGCCTGCTAAATGGTTCGCTACTGAGCTGCAACAGTTAGCTGAAAATCTTGAACGTGTGTACGAGTCACCGGTACCTATGGAACCGCTCACACCCACCCAACAGAACTCATTCACCACATCAACACAATGCCACATCTGTGAAGGACCGCTGCTAGCCGATAGGGTTCGTGACCACTGCCATCTTACGGGGCAGTATAGAGGTGCAGCACACAATGTATGCAATCTGCAATACCAACCATCGCGTGTGATTCCGGTGGTGTTTCACAATCTCAGCGGCTACGATGGACACCTTATCATAAAGGATGTGGCAACCTGCTTCGAGGGGCGTATCAACCTTCTACCTCAAAATAAGGAGCGTTACATCTCCTTTACAAAACATATTGATGGAAACGATATATCTTTTCGATTCATAGACTCCTTCAAATTCATGGCATCATCTCTAGACAAGTTGGCGTCATACATACCTGATCTTGCGATTGTTCGAAAAGAATTCGCTACCATGAGCGATAATCATGTGACGCTCCTGAGGCGGAAGGGGGTCTTTCCATATGAATTTGTTGATTGTGTGGAGAAACTCGAAGTGAGTGAGTTACCAGATAAGACTCAATTTTTTAGCAACCTGAATGGTTCTGATATCTCAGATGCTGATTATGAGCATGCTAAAAGCGTCTGGACTCACTTCAACATCAGGTGCTTGGGTGAGTATTCAGATCTATATCTGAAAACAGATGTATTGCTGCTAGCCGACGTTTTCGAAAACTTTAGGCGTAATTGCAGGGATACATACCAGCTCGATCCGGCTCACTATCATACAGTACCAGGCTTCACTTGGGATGCTATGTTAAAGTATTCAAAGATCGAGCTGGAACTGTTGACGGATATAGATATGGTCATGTTCGTTGAGCGTGGAATTAGAGGCGGTTTAAGCCAATGTAGTAATCGCTACGCCCACGCGAACAACAAGTACATGGCGGATTATAATCCAAACGAGGACACCAAGTACCTGATGTACTTCGATGTCAACAATTTATATGGATGGGCAATGATACAGCACCTTCCGACTGGTGGGTTCAGATGGGTTCCCACCAACACCAACTGGGACATCCCAAATGATTCACCTGTGGGGTATATCCTTGAGGTAGACTTGATGTACCCCGAGGAGTTACATGATGCCCATAAAGATCTTCCTCTGTGCCCCGAGCAGGCTAAACCTCCCGGATCGAAACAACTGAAACTTCTGGCAACGCTACTACCCAAATTGCGGTACGTAATACACTACCGCAATTTAAAGCAGGCTGTACAGAGTGGGTTACGAATCACGAAGATCCACAGAATCCTCAGTTTTAGCCAATCTCCATGGTTAAAAGGTTACATAGACCTTAACAGCGAGAAGAGGAAGAACGCCAAAAACGAATTTGAAAAAAACCTTTTCAAATTGATGAATAATGCCGTTTTTGGAAAAACCATGGAGAATGTGCGCAAGAGAGTCGATGTGAAATTGGTGACTAAGTGGGAGGGTCGATATGGAGCTGAAGCTTTAATATCGAGACCGAACTTCCACAGTCATACAATTTTCGCGGAGAATCTTGTCGCTGTACAATTGGCTAGAACTGAGGTTCTTCTCAACAAACCCATCTATGTTGGTTTTTCGGTTCTAGACATATCAAAAACATGTGTATACAGCTTTCATTATGACTATATGGTGCGTGAGTTCGGTAATATGTGCAAGCTGCTATACACAGACACTGATAGTCTCATCTATCAGGTGCAGTGTCCAGACATATACAACATTATGAAACGTGATATAAGTTGCTTCGATACATCAGATTACGCCTGCGATAACCCTTATGGTATACCGTTACAAAATAAGAAAATCGTTGGTCTGATGAAAGATGAGTGTTGTGGTGAAGTGATGACGGAATTCGTAGGACTGCGCAGCAAGATGTACAGTATTCGTGTTAGTGGTGTAGACAGAGTGAAAAAGGCTAAAGGTGTAAAGGCTGCTGTTGTTAAGAACAGTATAACGTTTAATGACTATTTAAAGTGTTTGCAAGAGAATACAACAGCGCACAGATGGCAACACCTCTTCAGATCTCAACGTCATAAAGTGCAAACAGTTAAACAATTCAAATTAGCCTTAAGCCCCCATGACGATAAGCGTTGTTTACAACCACATACAACTGATACGTTGCCATGGGGGCATTATGGTATTCCTGTAACTGTTAATGACGTTGAGATTATGGACATTGAATAAACTATCACTGTGTAAATTAGTATGGGTTTTTTAATTTATTTATTGTTGTTTTTTTTTTAAATTTTTTTTTTTTAAATTTATATTGTATATATTATTTAATTATATGGTTGTATATGTAATTGTATATTGTAATATTTTCACAAAACGTAATTTTATATGTTTATTCATTTATTATGTATAGTAACAAAAAAGTGTACAGCTTACTGAATATAAATACATGTTTTTTCTATATTATACGAGTACTTTCATAATACATCAACCCTATTAACCCACGAGTTATACGATGGATCAAATCCTAACCACTTAACAAAAACTTCATTTCCACGTTTTCTGAGAATTTTTTCAACCAGGTATACATCAGGATATTGAACTTTCATAAGTTCCTCTGCATAAAAACCACCCTTAATGGGTCGATCTTGGTAATCGTTCAAATTGTACGTTAGTGGATCAGTATTTTTAATTGTAGTAATGGTAAATATTTCAGTTGTCCAATTTGGTGTATAACCCTTTTCAAAGGTGTGTTTAAATTTGCTAATGCGAACTTTATCACCCACTTTAAATTTTAAATTTCTCGTCGATCGTACGCGAAAATTCTTGTACACACGTTGTAAAATTACCCCAGCATTTTCAGTGGTGACATCTCTAGGCTTCATACCGATTGTTCGATGTTTGCTATCGTTGTAAGTTGATACTAATTCTTGTAGGATATCTAACCACTTATAATTACCATGTAGACTGAACTGTATCCACATCTTACTTTTTAGGGTACGATTGAAGCGTTCACAGATTGACGCTTTCAAACTACTAAATGTTGAATACATGTGGATATTATGTTGTTGTATGAGAGCCTTAAATTTCGAATTATAAAATTCTTTACCAGCATCAACATGTAAATTTTTCGGAGTGCGCCCCTTTACGAGTATCGATTTCATTGCAGCGGTAACATCTTCACCATTTTTACTCTTAGAGGGTACGGCCCAAGCAAATTTTGAAAATATGTCAATAACTGTGAGCAGGAAGTTGTGACCATTATTAACACCAGCATAAGCAGACATATCAACGAGATCAGCTTGCCATGTTTCATCAAATCCACGAATGTCAAATGTGCGGCGTTTATAATTTCTTCGGGCGGGTTTATGAAGCTCCTTTACAACAGCTAATTTTTCCATTATCACTCCAATGCTTTCAGTCTGAGGTCAAAACGTGTTGTAACCTCAGAAACGTCTGTTAAGCGCTTTTCAATGTCCGCGTTGATTGCGAGCTGTTTCTTGAAACTATCGCGTAATTCATAAACGATTTTTGAAATGTTAGTTATGAGTTCATGATTTATATCGTTACTCGTAACTTGTTGAGCTAAGCTTTTTTGTATGTCAGAATGAAGAGTTTCAATCTTTACTCTATTCTCATTAATATCACTATACAGGGGGGTCATGTTCTGGGTTACAATGTTAATTGTATTCTGCATTAAACTCCGCACCATGCTGAAGGTGGCAGCATCATTGGGTTGTTGGGGTTCAGCAAGGTTGCACAATCTCCTATTGCTCATGTTGAAATCTCCATCCGTAGTCAATTGGAATCCAACCCCTGGAGGACCACGCACACTAGTCTTTTTATTTAACATACGTCCAAACACGTCGACACTCATCGTATGAATGATGTTCAACTAATAAATGTAGCCGGCTTCACGCAATTCCTCGATAATAGATATGATTTCATTTGAATGACTTGGATTTCCAGCAGCTTGTGACGCAAAGAGCATGCGCAAACGGTCAACCAACTCGTTCGGATCATCCCAGTATGTGTAATGTGTCCGTTCACCCTTTCGAGCAATCATAAATTCAGGCAACATACCACCTCCTTCATGCTTTGGTGAGGTAATCGCTGCAATATTGTTTCCGAATTTCAAACTTTTATCTTTGCGAATTTGTTGATTTATACTGTAGTGTTTGCGGTGTGCATTTGTTGAGGTAACGATTTGTCTATAAATTCTCGAGTCATCATGACTCACAAAATCCATATCTGGCGACTTCTTAAACAATAATTCAATCAAACCCTTGGTTTTCTGATACTTCTTGTCACCCACATGAATTAAATTATTTTCAAAATTAATCTCTGAATCACCAATCATCATGCGATCGTTAGCAAGTTTGCGTACACCACATGTGGTGTCCAATTTTTTTTTATTATTATTCATTAACATTCTGAGATACTGCGCAAGAAGATCATCACCTTGATCTGGGGGTCCAGGGTCCGTTTTGGTAGAAATATCATCATGTTTGTTCACGATTGGTAAATCTTCTATCTCTCTCTTGATTTCAACCTCATGTTTAACAGTTTGAGGGTTATTTACAAGTTGTTGTAGAGGAACCACCACCGGTTTAAGAACTTCACTCATAGCCCTTTCAGCCGTCTCTCTACCTAATTTAATTATTTTATGCTTTTTGCGAATCGCATCGCTAGCTTTAGCGATTTGATGTAGAACATCTGCTTGCTCGAGAAATTTCTGCAAGTTGACGCTACCACGTCCACAATGTTACTGTGCACATCCACAAAATTTTTGTTAATTTAAGCCACTCTCATATAGCAGTCGAAACCCTTTCTATATCTCCCCTCATTGAGCTCACTATCTTTATCAATGACCAGAAAACCATGCTTGTCACCCCAGCACGCGGAACATAATTCCCTGAAATTCGTATAAGTCATATCAGTATTAACGTGGTCTTCGTAAACATGTTTGAGATTCATATCATCCTGTTTAAACAGTACTAATAGGTTGGCATTATCGCGAACTAGATGCTTAGGAATGCGTGCATATGTCTGACATAGGTAGAAGCAATCGACTGTTTTATGGCGTCCCATACAGAAGAATGCTCGGATATTTTCTTGCTTCTCACATGCGACATCATCAAAGATCATTATTGAATTGGGACGCGCATCATCCGGCACCACAACTTGTTCATGTTCGCTGAATGGAAAATACTCAAGCCCATCCACCGGTGTGAGTAATTGCATTAAAATTTGATATTTAGGTTGATTGAGTGATTTCGAGTAGACTTACACATTTTCAAATCTTAACCCATTTGGATGTGTTAGCAGTGCTAATAGAGCATTGGTCTTGCCACAATTGGATGGACCGCAAAATATTGCTCGCACACTATTCGGTAATAATTCACCATGTCGTTTCTCCTTATTTGAACTAGTCTGTTGCATAAAGTCATCAAAATTCAGCATGGGTAGTCTGCAGGACTGCTCCTCAAAGCTAATTTGAGCCATGACTGATGTAAAAACCATAAATACCGGGGTTATAAGAGTTTGCTTTTCAGTCGTACAGCAGTCATGCTCACGCATACATCAGCAAGGTATAAACCAGCTGGTGTGAAAAAACATCATCATCCTCGGGGTAAGGGGTTTGTAAACAATATTATAAACAAACTCCCGGTGGAGCTTCATATACCGGGTTATCAATACTGTGGACCTGGTACAAAATTGTCAAAAAGACTTGCGCGAGGAGATCCGGGTATTAACCCACTCGACGCTGCGTGTAAAGAGCACGACATTGCTTATTCCAAAGATCGTGAAAACTCAGATGTTAGAAGGGTTGCCGACAAGATACTGATTGAGAAAGCTTGGGAGCGTGTTTTAGCCAAAGACGCAAGTGTTGGTGAGAAAGCAGCTGCTTGGGCTGTAACGAACATCATGAAAGCTAAAACAAAGTTCGGTATGGGTTTGAAGAAAAAAAAGAAGCCCTCGGCTGCGCTGCGGAAGATTGTTAACGCTGCTAAGTTGGCTATGCTACCGAGCAGGGATGCTAAAATTGCAGTCAAATCAGCACTACAAGGTGCCCGAAAAGCTGTTAAAGAGGCAGGTGGAAAATGTAATGTACAATCACCACGTATTCTACCGATCCCAACAAAAACTGGAGGTTTTCTACCATTTCTTGTACCCGTCTTTGCGGGTCTTAGTGCTGCTGGAGCGTTGACAGGTGGCGTTGCTGGAGTCGTTAAAGCGGTGAACGATGCTAGTGCAGCCAAGCGGGAACTAGTGGAGACTCATCGTCACAACAAAACAATGGAATCTATAGCTCTGGGAAAAGGTCTCTACTTGAAACCATACAGACAGGGTTTGGGACTTTACCTGACACCAAATCCAAAAAACTAATTGAGAAGCTACCACATCGAGCATTGACCGATATTGATATACTTAAATATGCTAAAAAGTTGAAAATTCAACATTTTCGTGGAGTCTACATGCGAAATGATTTACCCATGAGTGGCCCCCGAAAATTTGAATCAGCAATAGTTAATCTTGATGATGTTGATGGATCTGGAACACACTGGGTTGCATATAAAAAGATTGGTGATGACGTCATCTACTTTGACAGTTTCGGTAATCTACAACCACCTCACGATTTAATCACATATCTCGGTGTTGGTAGCATTAAATACAATTACATTCAATATCAAAACTATAACACATATAATTGCGGGCACTTATGTCTCAAGTTCTTGTGTGGGCAACTATAAAAGGTTTGCATACCAGAATTGAGAATCATAATCATGATGGATTCGTTCACGTTAACTGTGTCGGGAGCATCCTCAGTGCTCGAAGTTCAGTATTTCCCACCGATTGAACTCTCACCACATTATACATATACCCTTGGGTTGGTAGAACTGTTAACATTCAACTCCATTCCCAATATTGATGTCGGAGGTAACATGTTTTACATTGGTGATGAAGAAATCACTTTACCCACAGGCAGTTATGAGCTGGAAGATATTGAGAAATACATACGAAAGGCTCTGATTGATAAAAACATCATCATCGATATCAGACCAAACAACAATACGCTTCACAGTGAAATTATGTGTAATCGTGAAATAAACTTTCAACATGCTAATTCCATAGCTAACCTTTTGGGTTTTACACCGCGAATTCTTAAACCGAACATGCTTCACATATCAGACATACCTGTAACCATTCTTAAGGTAAACGCCCTCAGGGTTGAATGCAACATCACCGCTGGAGCTTACATCAATGAACGTAAAGTACACACCATCCATGAGTTTTTCCCAATCGTTCCACCCGGTTATAAGATCATTGAAGTTCCAACAAACGTCATTTATCTCCCGATCACAGTGCGAGTAATACATCATCTACAGCTCCGCTTGGTAGATCAGGACGGAAATTTGGTAAATTTTCGAGGTGAAATTATAACTATACGACTTCACGTCAAGTCATCATCATCATAAAAATGGTTATTGTATATAATGCAAAAATTGGGTGGGGTTATAAAATTGAATCACCATGCCCGAATCAAGTCAGTCATCGTGTACCGCTCAAAGTGTTAACACGTCCGAACATCGAAGTTCTGAAGAGTCGAGGCTTCAAAGTGAATCCTTCTGGAGGAAAATTAAAGATCGATTCTGTTGCTGTTGCGCATTAATTATCTGCTTTATACCATGGAGGGAGAGATCCTAATGATTCATGCGCCGGTTGTTTATGATGAATCCATTGCTCATTGTGAAAATCATGCGCATCAACCATACGCCTCATCAACTTTCAACAACAGTGATGAGATTCGCATCCTCATTCAACATCAAGATTTGTGTTTGCTACCGAGTGGAAGTTCGCTGCACGTATCTGGAAAATTAACCAAGACCGATGGGACTACAGCAGTTCAAAGTACAATTTTGGTCAACAACGCCATCTGTCACCTCTTTGATGAAATACGTTATGAATTAAATGGGGTTGAGATTGATCGTTGTAAGAATGTTGGTATCACAAGTTTCATGAAGGGATGTGTGTCTCTAAGCCCCGGTCAGAAACCTCTGCTTGAGAACGCCGGCTGGTTCGATATTGATAAAAATGCGGGAAAATTAGTTAATGATGTGGGTTACTTTGATGTATCAATACCTCTGAAATTGATATTAGGTTTTGCGGAAGACCACCGTCGAATTGTAATTAATTCTAAACATGAATTAATTTTGACGCGTGCGAACAGTGATGTAAATGCTGTCGTGCAGTCTGCAGCTGAAGATTTTAAAATCTCAATATTGAAATTGGAGTGGTTGGTGCCATACATCGGAGCTTCAGATCAACAAAAAATTCAATTACTGAACTTCATCGCTAAAGATGAACCCATATCCATGAGCTTCCGAACATGGGAGTTGTATGAGTATCCTCTACTTCCATGCACAGACAAACAAGTTTGGCCTGTAAAGACGACTTCACAATTGGAGAAACCACGCTACGTCATTCTCGGTTTTCAAACTGCACGTAAAAATAAGAATGATGCTAATGTTAGCTGTTTCGACCACTGCAACATCAAAGACGTTAAACTTTTCTTAAACTCACAGTGTTATCCCTATAACCAGCTGAATCTCAACATTGATCATAATCAGTACGCCATATTATATGAAATGTATGCGAATTTTCAAAGTACATATTATTGTAAAGATCCTGAACCGCTGGTGAACAAAGGGGATTTTCTCAAATATACACCCTTAATTGTCATTGATTGTTCCAAACAGAATGAGGCTCTCAAGTCTGGACCTGTTGATGTACGCATTGAGTTTGAAGCTACATCAAATTTCCCGGCGGTGACGTCAGCTTATTGTCTAATACTTCATGATCGTGTAATTGAGTACAATGCCGTTAGTGGTGGTGTAAAGAAGTTGATGTAATGTTTCAGTCGTATCGAAGTTGTCAGATAAAGATGTAACCGATTTTTGATGATGCTTACAACATTATCAAAGAAGCGTTGGTGATGAATATGATGGTCCCCACAATGATTAAGGATTGTGTCTAGTGTATATTTGTAAACTTATTTGATTTTTTCTTTAATGTAGTTGCACATTTCCCATTAGATTTGTATTTAGTAATGTATTTAGCATTAATATCTTAATAAAAATTTATGTAATATTATCAGTGTTCTTTTTCACCAATTCCTGCGCGCGCATCTCGCGGAATCAATTAAATCATCCGCCGTCTTTCTAATCATGAATTATTACTCATCATGAAAGAATACACCTCATGACCTTGAAGCTTAGAGGTCATTAATTAATCATTAAGCTAATTATGAAAGAATGCACCTGGTGATCTTGAGTTAATTACATGGTGACATCATCATCATGCATGAATGGACCTGTCAACCTTGAAATGACTCATTATGCTAATTGCCTGATGACATCATGTGACCTTGAAACCGAAAGGACTCATTAATAACTCATTAGGTTAATGATCTCATTAACACATGAATCACGCGAAATTCCAAGAATCTGCAAAATTGATTAATCAATCGCATGAAATTCCGAGAATCCGCGATAAATTCCTAGAATCCGCGATAAATTCCTAGAATCCGCGATAAATTCCTAGAATCCGCGATAAATCTTCGACAGAGAGAGGGGTAAGGGGTGGGGGTAAGCGCGAAGGATGCTACAACGTCTGCGATGTAGGCAACCCACGTTACACCAAACGACATATTTTAACACATGTTAATTCCCTATGTAAAGTGTTCCCGTAGCCCCATAGCTATACTACTGTTGAAGAACCTGAAAGCGACGTAGAGGTTGATTTCAAAGTTGCCGAACCGAGAACCCGTGAACGGATTTGTTTATCCGATGATTCGGACGATCCTGATGAGGTGGGTGTTGCGGAGAACTTCGCTGTGGAGGACGTCGCGGCGGAGGACGTCGCTGCGGAGGACGTCGATGTGGAGTGGACACCGTCTGACCCACCAAACATATCTCCCCATCGTGATGATGATATGGGCTGGACACACTCGGACCCGACAAGAACAAATGAACATTTCCTTGGGTCCCCGGGAGTAAAAATTTTCCCCGATGATAGAACTAGTGTGAAAAGTGTTGTGTCACTGTTTTTGTCAAACGAATTTTTTGAAATGATTGTGGTCGAATCGCTATTATTCTCAAAATCAACACAGATACAAACAGTCATCAAAAGCAACGAAGTGGAAGGACGTGAGCGTGCAAGAAATAAAAAAATTTTTTGCACTAATTATACTGATGGGCCAAATAAAAAAATGTACCGTGAGAGATTATTGGTCTACCGATCCACTTATTGAAACGTCAATTTTCTCTAAGACGATGAGTAGAGACCGTTTTCATCACATACAAACATTTCTTCATTTCAATAACAACGACGATATTACGGCAGATTCGGGTCGGTTAGTGAAGGTGCAGTTTCTAGTGGATTTTTTACTACAAAAATTTCAAGCAGTGTACGCACCGAAACAAAATTTATCCTTAGATGAAGCTATGATACCGTGGAAAGGCAGGCTTCATTTTAAAACTTACAATCCAAGTAAAATTGTGAAATACGGTATTTTGTGCAGGATGGTCTGCGAATCAGACACTGCCTACATTTGCAATTTCAACATTTACACGGGAAATGCCGGTAAATTAGAGGGCACCGTAAAATCACTTTTAAGCCCTTTTCGCGATATGTGGTATCATGTTTATATGGACAATTTTTATAATTCGGTTAACCTGTCAGAAGCGTTGCTTTGTGAAAAATTTCGAATTTGTGGTACCATTCGGGCGAATCGAGGTTTTGCAAAGTCTTTGCAAAATCTAAGATTGGAATATAGCGAGTGTGCTTATCGGCGGAGAGGTGAAGTGTTGTTGGAGGTGTGGAGGTGTGGAGAGACAAAAAGAAAGAAGTGCGTATGATTTCAACCATCCACAATAGTTCGGTTGCAAATACGAATAAAAAAGATCGGGTGACTGGGGAAGTTATTACTAAACTAAAATCTATTGTAGACTATAATTGTAACATGAAAGGGGTCGATCGTGCCGACCAATATTTGGCATTTTATTCGATATTTCGTAAAACAGTAAAGTGGACTAAAAGGGTTGCCTTTTATTTATGTAATTGTGCGCTTTTAAATTCATATTTAGTGTACAAACAATTAAATCCAGAAAAGCGAATAACATACCAGACATTTTTAATTACAATCGCAAGAGAATGGCTGACTGATGAGGAATTTTTGGAACCTATCCCTGGCCCTTCTAATGTCAGACCAAGGGCGAGCCCAAGGCATTTCGACCCACCTGGCAGACTATCGGGTAACATACGACAGCACGTGCTGATAAAAATTGTTAATGAGACCACAAAAAAACAAGTTCGAAGATTGTGTCGTGTGTGTACTGTAAATCAAAAACGACGTGCATCTTCTTGGATGTGCAAATTTTGTGACGTCCCTTTACATAGAGGGGAATGTTTTGACAATTATCACACGAAACAAAAGTACTGACATTTTTAATTATAATTACGTATAAATTTGCACAAATGTTTAATCTTTCCTCTCGGATATATAGTTTTTGTTTTCGCTGTAAAGTTTGCTATTTTAGACTTTCAGCGTTTACGAATGAAGTGAATGATTTGCTTATTATCTTTCTTAATTTATGGTTAGATACAAATTCGTAAATATTTAATTTGTTAATTTTATTTACAATGTTTTCAATGTTTCTTTGCATCAAAACACTTATATTGTTTGTATTTTTATTTTTCTTTATTTATGGCTAGAAATAAATACATTTTTCTAAATTTTTAATTTAATCATTTTATTTAAAATGATTTTATTTAATGATTTTATTTAAAATGAGTTCAAACTTTGTTGTGGATCATGAGGATTGTATTTCTTATATTTCAATGTTTTATACATAAAATAAATGTAAATATATATTTCATTTCATAAAAACTGAGGTTTGAAATCGATTCAATACCCTTAAATCTTTTAAAAATGATATATAAATCATTGGTGGTTTCAAATGTGCATGCTGAGAATTGTTCCTCAATTATTTGCTTATTAGTTTTTCCGTAGAATTGTATTTATGAATAAATAAATTATCGGAAATGTTTAGTTAATTTTTTTAATTTAAATTGTTTTTTTTGATAGGGCCATAATTATTTCTTCAATTTTTTATTACATGTAATAGAAACAGTACAGATGTAAATAAAAATTATATTTATAATAATCTGAATCTATATTTTTGTAAAGGACACATTAGTATACAATTTTCTGAAAGTTTCATCCGATTATATTGATTTTTAAGCAAGTTATAACAATTTCGCCGAACCTTTGCACAAACGCTGCATTCATAAAATATTGCCCGTCACATGCGATAAGTTCGCAAAAATAATCGCCGTCGCGAAGGTGTTAAGATTATTAATATGATCGAGAAAAAATATCTTAGTTAACCTTCCGATGGTATGGTCGGGGTCGAATCCGACCCAAGTCGAATATTTTTGTATCCTACGTCTACCACCTTTATCAGATCGGTGAGCGGTTTCAGCTATCTCTCGAGTCAGCCTTCCTACTGATATAGACGAATCAACAACCCCCAAGAACGTTGCATGCTCACCCAATTTTAATTTTATTGGGCCATGGTCTCGAGGCCGGGTCGGATGCGACCCGACTTATACCCTATAAAGAATTATTTTTAGAATTTTTTTTCGTTTTTTCTATTATTTAGTTGTCTGATATTGTAAAAACGCAGCCTTTTCTAACTACGGAAAATACTGAAACTATGGAGATTCTATGAAGGTTCAAAAAAATTTTTCTATAATTTTTCCTTGTTTTTGTAAAATGAAACAACGTTTTTTTTATGCATTAAAAAGGATTTAAATATAATTATATTGTTTTAAAATACAGTGAAACCCCGTTTTTACGTTTTCTAAAGGATCGACAAAAAAAAACGTAAATGTAGGGAAAACGTAAATTAAGGACGATGAAAATTTTTCTTTAAAAAATCATACCAATTAGTTTGGTGTAAATTTATTTCTTCTATAAAGGTTTCTTGCAATACTATAATTTCTTCGTACTTTGTATTGCCTTTGTGCATGCGTTTTTTTGCCATGAGACGACATTGTATGGCACTTGTTTTAGTAGATTCACGATTTTTTATTATTGTAGCCAAAGTGGTATATCAAAATTACGACTTTTGTGACAAGACGTTAATTATTGTTGCAAGTTTATCAGTCGTTTTCACGTCTGGCGGGGTACAATTCTCTATATCATCCACAATTCCCATCATTTCTTGATATTTTCTACAGATAGAGCAAATACAGATTCGATGACAGATGTCAATGTAAATTATCGTCACGGTAACAATAGATACTATGTGGAGAAAAGTCAAATCTTGTCGTCTCATTGGTCAGTACTCGTTGAGAAATAGTTCAATTTTTTCCACAGTGTTGAAAACTGAACAGTTTTTTCAATCAAAAACGTATCAGAAATGTGCAAATTCTTAAATATGATTAGAAAAATAGTATATTATGCAACAAGCACAAAATGATGCTCATTTTGCACGAGTATGAATTGCAGTACGAGTCGAAGACTCGTACTGCAGCAATTCATACGAGTGTAAAATTGCCATTTTGTGCGCGTTGCATACTGCACTTTTTCTACGATAACCTCTGCTAACGCGTTTAACATACTTTGCGTTTTGATCTCCTTTCCACTCCAAAAAGAGGTTATAAGCGCGTTGATACATTTTCTTAGACGTTTCCGGTAATAAATTTAATGTTGTGAACTTTGCAACTTCAGTTATGTTTGGAGGTGTTAATTCCAAGTCATTATCACTATCACTTTCCATATTAATTGTAAGAGTTATCGAAAATAACTACGAAATTATTATCTGCAACGTACAAAAATGTTGACAGAAGCAAACTGATGACATTCGATTTTCTAGGCCGCCTTAATATTTGTGACCAAAAACAGTGAACCGAACACGAAATATTTCATTTCGCATTTGTTGCCTAGCAACCGATGCGAAATGAAATATTACGTTCTTTGAGCCAACTTATCATGTCTCCCTTTCTTGTGTTCATGGTGGGATCACGCAACTCTTTTATATTATGGTAGGAAGCATTGTCGACTACTAGAACGGAGTTTGGTGGCAAATTAGGAATTAATTGGGTTTCCAGCCATTTTTTAAAATCGTTCCTTAAAGTTCTGCAATAGTATCAACGGCTGATTGCAACGTTTGAAATTTTCAGCTTGTTTTCGTGAAATTGATGCCCCTAAACGTACGCTCGCTGTAATTGGCAGGGATTCCTCTTTGATTCATGCATTCCATAATACCTAATACAAACAACAAATACAACAAATACAACAACAAATAATGTGTATTGAAAAACGACAGTAAAAGTAAAGATTAAAGAACAAAATCACTTGCACAGCATTTACTACCCTACTCGTTCCTATTCCCACTTTTAACCTATTGTCCGAAAAATTTTTTCGTCGCTAGGTTGGGCGACCTAATCGATTAATGATTGGAAATGGTGTTTCATCTGATTTCCTAACTGAAAACCCACTTCGTTACTGAATAGATTCTTGTTTTTACTAGCAAGTGGAAGAATTAAGATCCTTCCTTGCTAGAAAAGAAGGCTCTGCTGCAGTGACGACTGTTCTCACGGTTCATTGAATGGTATTATCTTTAGATGAAATTGTCGTTATGGTTGGAGATTAGGAGTCGGTGTTGAATGTCCTTTCTAGCTCAGCACGTGTGTTCGGACATAGTTTAAAATAACACAATTTTTTTGGATAATTTCGACCCGCTCTTGGAAAACCTAATTTTAAAGGGGGCCCTTTAGTGTGGCTAGTTTCGGTGTACCTTCTTTATATCTCTTTACGAAGATTATGAGAATCCAGAAGGCCACGTGGTGTTTGAAATTAGTTATGTTTTGCGGAATTAATCTGGGGGTCTAAGTTTGATGCCGTACCCTGAACGATTCCCAGGATTTCGTTGGATTTTGGTTCTTGACGGTCGGTGATCGTGCGACGGAGGCAAGGTTAAATTGCCGAGGAGACTACCTGATTCCGGCAGTTGCTGAGTTTTCTTTTCTTTATGAATGCTAATCCGAGCAAACCTGTTTATGATTAGGTAACCAACCTCAGTGGCAAACAGGGTCGGAGCCAACGAGAGAAATAAAGGTTGTAACTTTTCTAATCAAAATTGTCAAAATCGCTTCATAACAAAAGATAACCAGTTTTCTATACAATTTCCTGAATGAAATGGCAGTATTTACGAAAGAAATATTTAAAAACTAGTAGTTCAACCCGCCTTCGCCGGGGCAACTTGCCAGTATTTTTAGAACGGGAGTTTCTTTGTAAATTATCTCTCATTAAATATAATTTTAAATTGAACTGTCCGAAAAATCACATACCTTTTACTGGTTACATATTAAAAATTTCATGGAGAACCACACTTCTTGTAAAGTGTCTTTCAACAGCTCTCATTATTGATGATTTTGTTGAATGTTGACCTTTATCTAACGTGATACTCTGGATCGTGATGAAGCCACGTAAAGTTTTCCATATGAGAAAACGGCAGTGTTTAAATCGATACCTAAATGCCATGTTTGTCCTTATGTTTTGTTGATTTTCATCACATAAGCTAGTATCGCCGAACATTGTCTTTGTCGTAGGACGAATGGAAGCTTAATGTCTGATGGAGCCAAATCGATTTGGGGGATAAGAACTATTTCACCTCGTTTACATTCGGAAATAATCTCTGCCGTGATTGAATTTCGATGAAGTCCTCCGACAATCATACGTGTGCCATTGCATAATCCTTTGTTTGGGTTCAAGTATTGCAATAACATTATGATGACTCCTTCCTTCAAGAGCAACACATGCGGTGTCATACCCGATGGCGTTTACTCATTAAGAAATTCTGCTGGAAAGTTACATGCATCGCTGAGATCTGAGACGACAGAATCTGCGCTATTGTCTCCTCCAACTAAGCACTACGCATCATGCGGAGAAATTTTGAATTAACACTGTGACGTCATTAGAGGGAGAATACACAAAATTGATCAGCTGTTACGTTCGATTTTGACAAGCTTGTCGGTTGTGTCATTTTTATTTCGTAAAAAATAATAATAATGGCAAGCAAGTCCAATGTAAATTGTGCAGTGTATGGTTGTGCTTCAGTCCGTAAAAAGAACCCCGAATTATCTTTTCATTCCTTTGGGTCGACAAGTCATGTGCAAAAAAGAAGCATATTGTGACATGTTACATACAAGTTTTTTTGTAATTTTGTAAAGAATTTGTAGAAATATACATTCTAAAAAAATTTGTTTAAATTCACCAAATTATTCTAGTATCAATATTTCGTATTAGCATTTGTGTAAATATACCCACGATTATGACATTCACAATAACGAAATTACAAAAATATAAATTCTGAAATATTTGGCTAGTATTTTGTGGGCATATTTGCATCGAATGCTAACGATGAGTTTAGTTTGATGATGGTACAACAATTAAATTTGCTATAACACTTTATTACACTTTATTCACACATACATGGTGTAGCATGTTTGTAAAATAATTGAATTTTAATGGAAAACAAAACTGTTGTAAAAAAGCATTATCTCTCATGACATTAACATTTACAAAACTATTGTCCTTACTGGCGAACACTATAAAGTTGGTACTATTTAAATCCAGAATCGCCATTCCCAGTTGGTTTTGTCCATAATATCTATGTTTTGGGTTTAAATAGTACTGCTCACCATTCCATTTCATAAAATCCTTGTGATGTTGTATGGCTTCTGTTATTGTGCTTTCCTTTCCTAACAAAATATAGATTTATGTTTATCACAGGTGCAGAAGATAAAACATTCCCAACCTTTAACTATACATTTAATCTCCAAAAAATTTTCTGCTTTACCACTTTCATTTAAAATAATACCGTCTGGGAAATATGTAAGCCAAGGATTTAATTGGCTTATTATTAGCCCAGTTTGCACTACACGACAGTTGTATTTGTTTTGATACACCTCCCTTGCTACTTTTTCAAATACTATGCCATATTCCATATTAGAATTCTTGAAAGGTTTCGGCCAAAAATATTGTAAAGATTTTTTCCCCCAATCAACTTTTCCCCGTTTACTATATGTAAATACGGCATAGCACCGTGAGCCAGTAATGCGGAATTGTCGCTCCTTGTTCCAGGTCGTAGTAATGTGGTGTGTATCCACTGCAATTTTTAAAGTATTATGACATACTACATTGGCTTCATAAAACTGTTGGCAGCAGGGATGAAACGGATGAATGTCGACCGAAGCAACATAGTTCATCACACCACTTTCTTTATTTATTTCTAGTTCCCTTTTTAAATGTGAATCATGAATCATAAATGTCACTCGTAGTAACTGAGGCGACAGTAGCCGATGAAGTACCACTGCTCTCTCCAGTTATACGACCCTGTCTATAATATTAAAAAACATACATTGAATTTGGATCATAAATATGTCATCACCTGTGCTTAGCCAATGCAGAATTTGGACTCGCTACTATTAACATTTTTTGAAAATACTGACTAAGGTCGTTGCTAACTTGGTATTGTGGTACCTGCTTAAAACACCACCAATGGTGTTGGTTGGTATTGTTCTAGAGTAGGACCTTTTTTCAAACTCCACTTAGACTTAATGCCTCTTTGTGATAGTACAACAAAGTTGCAAATGTTGTTTCTAAAACACAAAATATTAATCAAA
The DNA here is from genome assembly GCA_949768715.1 of Dascillus cervinus. NCBI lineage: Eukaryota > Metazoa > Arthropoda > Insecta > Coleoptera > Dascillidae > Dascillus > Dascillus cervinus. The sequence goes on from OX458320.1 coordinate 17,825,257, forward strand.
TAGGTACTTGAATTAATATTAAAAAATTAGAAAGTAAAAAAACATTTATACACAACCTGGTACAATAAATTAGCACCCCAGCAATGTGCTTGAATTTCCCACTGGCTCCACCTTTACATGTGCAACTCATTTTTTACACATTCACCAAACTGTGATGTATTTTTAACGTTCCAGTTATGGTATGAGGCAAAGAAGCTACACCAGAACTTTGCAAACATGCTGCATGAAGATTCATTTCTGTTAAGATTTTTTTTGTAGTATTACATGAAATAATGTGGTGGCTATTAACTAGCCGTTCTCCTTCTTTAAAATTTCTAGATAATGGAGTGGCGAGAGTTTTGCACATCACCTCCAGGCTCAAAAATAATTCCTGCTGGTCTGTCATACTGGCAAATAATACGTTGCACAATGACTATTAAATAACCGAAGTAGAAAAACACATTTAGTTAACTAACACTTCTAACGTCGAAAAATATTATACTTACTGTGACTGTTCAACACGTTGAAGTTAAATTCTTTTGGTGTTTAAAAAAATAAAATATGTATAATATTGTTCTTTAATTTATATTGAAAAGTTCATAAACAACACGAAAACCCGGTAACGGTCCACGAAAACTAGCGAGTCCCTCTTGTGACGTCATAAATGAATCCATCCCTGTATTATCGGCTAAGGATAGCTGACGTTTGAATCGACAATAGTAGATCTCCTGGCATCATAGCAATTATTATTCTGTTCATTTCAAAAATTCAGCCTCAAGAAAATTGTAATGGCTGAAAGCTCCCTTCAACGCGAAACCCACGTTATTTGCTAAACAATCAGCAATGATAAGTAGAGTTGTCAGATTTCTGAACGCAATCTGTTTGATTAACGGTTTAACAACTATATTATCGATAGGAATCAAAAGTACAGAGATATTCTAATTAAATCTTTTCCGTTTTAATTTGATAATCGATGCCGGCCCAGATGTTTGTCTGTGTCTGAGGGCCACATCGTCCGACATGGAAGCCACTGTATGCAGTGTTCTCACAGTAGGCTGTGTTCTTTCTTTCAGTATAATTCATTGTTGCATTACCGTTCTTAACTAACGGCATCAACAAACGCCTCAGAGCATATTCAAATTCGAACTTTAAGTTTGTTTTAGCTAAATGAAGAACAAATAAGGTTACAATCAAATCAATTTTGGGTTTCGTTATAGTCTGGTCTTGGGCACAACTACTCGTTTCGCTAACTCCTCAGCAGACATTTGCTGAATGTTGTCTTCGTAGATCGATGTAGTAAGGTTGCCAACATTAACCATTGCTTGAGGGATTTCAATTATGACGTCAGCATTTAGTCCAGGAATTGGTGGATAGTTTCCTTTTCTAACATCTAAGAGTCAATTGTGTTCATCCTGTCCTTCGCTACACAGTCTGAAGAAAAGCTGCCACAATCGACTTGATTTGATGCTACTTTCGGTAATGTCCAAGCACGTTCCGCTGGTAACAACTGAAAGCGTTGTTATCTCATCCATGACGATAAGGGCTGCCTGTTTCAAAACTTCGATGAAATCGATGAAACGGAAGTATCGAGAAGAGCCACTGGAAGTTTAAATCAACTGTGTACTGTTCGTCCGCCTTTCATCAAAGTTACGGTTATTCCGGTTAATGCAAAAGGAAGCACGCTTTCATCTCTGCCTCGAATGTATGCCATCAGGGTATTGTAAAGGTACGTCTTTCCAGAACCACCTGGACCATTCAAATAGAAGCATCTTTGCCCTATTGTATCGTCATCAACAGCACCGATAACTTTGCCGAATGCATCAAGTTGCTTCTGATTCAAGCTTTTGATTCGTTCCTTAGCGTCTTTTCTTCTTGAATAGGATCGTAGATCTATTCGATTGGTACGTCTCCAGTTTGCGTTGGCAAACCAATTTGATCGCAAGACAATTCGTGTTGACGTAAAGTAGCGTTAATGTCGTGTAGAACTATTTGCGACTGTAGTTTCATCGTTTTGTTGTCTATGAAGACACACGTCGTCTTTGAATGTGTTTCACAATTCAAGTGGAGTTGATGGCTGACCAAAGCAACAGATGAAAGCGAATGTCTCACACAATTGCTGTGGCATCTGTTAAGATAATATGTCTCTTATATAAAAATAAAATCGTTAATGTTTAGAAAAGTACTGTCAACGTAATTATTGTCCAATTCTTCGTTGCCTTGCCGATATCAAAATTTTGTATAATTTCGGTTATCGAAAAACTTTTTCGGTCTCTTTTTTTTTCAGCCCCTAAAGCATCGTCATAAGAAACATAATTACATCCCGAAAGTGATCGATAAAACCCAAAACGTTTTTCTAAATTGTCGGTACTGAATTTTCCGGCTAATATGTATTTAAAACATCGTGGGTCTTGAAGCTGTACAGCTTGACAGAAATAGCTTGGCGGATGACTCATGGATGCGCCGTAAACCAAAATACCACCCTTTAGCGGTACTCAGTTCTTTATTGGTGATCGCTCGCCAATACTAGCCGTGTCCTTAACTTGAGACACTCTCTCTCGCTTCCTCTTCTGTGCAGGGTAATCTGCCAAGCTGTAGTCAATTATTAAAGAATTATTTTTTTAAATTTATACACTGGTTAAGCACACAGGGTTGTACACAGTTTGATTATATATGTATGTGATTATATGAAGTTAGAATTCACTTATCAGTTGGACTCGTCAGATGAAAGGAGGACGTCTTAAGGTAGCCTTGGTTTGAGCCTACGATTTTCTGTTTTGGCACCGAGCTGGTAAGTCTCAGTGGCTGGACAATGATTCAATGATTGGAAGAAGCGTTTTGCTGTTTCTTTTATAAAGTGTCACCGTGCTTTGCACTCTCGTTCTAAATAAACATGACTTCCAATCGCAACACCTGTCACCGTGCTTTGCACTCTCGTTCTAAATAAACATGACTTCCAATCGCAACACCTTCGTTCCCGGTTGTGCAGGGATACGGATAACAAGAATGTCGGTTAGTAGAAAAGACGACACGGTCGAAAGTTCTTTTCGCTCGCTGCAGCCGAGATCGCCCTAAGGGGTAATGGTGTTTAATTTATATTTTTTTTAACACTACGACGAGCATAACAATTGGCGCCCAACGTGAGCGCCTTTCTGGAAGAGAACTCCCAGCGATTCCACGCCCAAGCCCAGCAAGCCAAGCATGATGTTACGGAGCGCACGGAAGGATCAAGTGTCTCCAGGAACATCCACGGTAGACGACGTCGAGGCCGTTGTCGTTCCAGCGATGTCACCAACCCTTCTGGGGGAGGGTTCACCTTCGATAAACCCCCAGTGGCGCCCAGCACTGACCAGCGAAGAAATTGTGGCGCAGCTCATCCAGAAGCTGTCCATGATTTCCACAGCACCGGTTCGTTTACCTATTTTAATTTTTTATTCCGGCACAATTACCGAGTGTCCCGAATACTTCCTCGAGAGGTTGGAACGGTACTTCGTAGCAACCGAAGAAACTGACGAGCAACAGAAAACGCTTATTGCCGCCCAGCAACTTGCAGGACCCGCCAAAGCTTGGTTCGCAAACCATGAATTACTCCGACCGACGTTCGGAGAATTTCGCACACTGCTCAAGGCTAAATACGGGACAGAAAGCAACTTATTGAAGTTGCACGAGCTTCTGTATACAGGAGCCCATAACCGTGCCACAGAATCCGTAGACGTTTTCCTACGTAGGAAACAACTTCTGTGGTTGCGAGTGCATGGCCCAGGGAAAGACCAGGAGATGCTAAAGGTTTTAAAGGCGCAACTGGACGTTTCCATAAAGCCTTATTTTGTTGTGTCTTTGTACGACTCCATGGAGGCCCTCCTAGAAGCCGCCATAGCTGTGGAAGAATGCTTACCGCCACCTTCAGTACCGATCAGTGCAAGAGCCGTGACTCCTAGAGTCGTCTCGAGCTGGCGTGAACGCCCAGAGCCGACATCAGAACGTCCACTTCTCCCTTGGTGTCAATATTGTCCTGAACGACATTTAAATCGGAACTGCCCTGTCGCGAAACAGGGAAACTTCCAATCTGCCGGACGCATAAACCTCGGAGCGAACGGCAGACACTAAACGCAGCAGGTGAGTCTGTTCTCCGTTTGAATGCACACATCAACGGAAAGCACTTGCGCGTTCTTCTCGACACCGCGGCAAGCGGAAACTTTGTGCGGTCCGGAGTGTGTCCAGCTCCGATCGTTGAGCAACAAAGTTTTCTCAACCTCGCAGCTACAGGCTGTAAAGCTACCGTACTTGGTAACCAGTGCTTCGCGATAACAATTAGTGAACAAACATATTCGTGTGAAGCCAGCGTAGTGCGCGAGTTACGGGAAGACCTTATTCTAGGCTATCCGTGGCTTAAACAAGTCGGTGCGACAATCGACCTAGAACGCGAGTGCGTGTATCTTGGACGCAACAAGCGCGATACAGTGTACTTCGTTGCACCAGACTTGAAGATGAACACTACTGCAGTGCCATCGACACTTGTGAACGGTTTTCCAAAACAGTTACAGCGCCGTTTTAGTGAACTCATCACAAACTTCAGTGAAGTGTTTAGCGAACGTGCGTTGACACAAACGAAGACTGTCACGCATGAAATCCGTCTCCATGACGAACGTGCCATCGCCCTCCGGCCGTATCGTTATAGCGAGGAAAAAAAGATCATTATTGATCAACAGGTGCAAGAGATGTTATCGCAAGGAATCATCGAGCATTCCAGGTCGGCCTACTGCTCCCCGATCGTTGTGGTAAAGAAGAAGGACGGTAAACCACGTTTCTGTGTGGACTACAGAAAACTGAACACCGCCACCGTCGATGAAGCTTCGCCACTTCCAGCGATTCACGAGACGCTCAAGGACATCGGGACTGCGCGCGTATTTACAGTGCTCGATTTAAAATCTGGATATTGGCAGATCCCAATGCACGAGGCTAGCAAACACCTTACGGCTTTTGCGACGCCTAATGGGTCTCTGTATCAATTCCGCGTCATGCCTTTTGGGCTCAAAAATGCACCTGCCACGTTCCAACGCCTGATGGCCCAAGAGGTCCTCGCTGGATATCTCAACCATTTCGTGATGGTCTACTTGGACGATATCATCATATACTCCAATACCTATGACGAGCACCTCGACCACCTCCATAGGGTCCTTGAACGCCTTCAGTTACACGAATTGTGTTGCTCAATTCCGAAGTGTCACTTTGGGAAGAAGGAACTGGAGTATCTGGGTCATATCGTGTCATCTGACGGCAACCGTCCCCAACCACACCATCTTGCAAAGATTGCCGATACACCACCTCCTCGATCCCGCAAGGAACTTCGAGCGTTCCTCGGACTGTGTGGATGGCTCCGAGACTACGTTCCCAACTTCGCGGAAACTGCAGTTCCTCTGACCAACCTCCTGTCTGAGAAGCGGAAGTTTAAGTGGAGCAGCCAGGCCCAGGAGTCCTACACGAAGGTGCAAGAAGCCCTCAACATTGCAAAACCCCTCAGTCGACCCGATCCGAAGCGCCGGATGGTGCTTCAGACCGATGCCAGTGACCTGGGAATGGGAGCTGTGTTGTTCCAGGAACGCGACGGCGGACGCGACATCATCGCGTACGCAAGTTCCAAGTTCAATACGACTGAGAAAAACTACCATATTAATGAAAAGGAATGCCTGGCCATTATATGGGCGACGAAACGCTACCGTCCATACCTGGAGGACCGACCATTTACTCTACGTACCGATAACCGTGCCCTCATCTGGTTGAACAAAACCAAGGACGACCGTGCGAAACTCACTAGGTGGTCTCTGCTGCTGCAGAGTTTCTCATTCACCATTGAGCACTGCCCCGGCCGTCTTAACGAGTTACCTGACGCACTTTCCAGGCAACCAGACGACACAGCACGCAACATCGATGTAGAAGACATCCAGCCACTCCTTCCACCGCCGCTACTGACCCCAAGACAACAACATCCGACTCCCTTGGTGTGTCAGCTTGAACAAATGACCGTAAGTCAGGAAGTTCGTCTCGCGCAAGACAACGACCTGGAAATTCAACGGTTAATAATAAAATGGCGTCAATTACAACCCTTGGACCGCGCCACGCTGACCGCGGCCGACCGGGGATTTCTGGATTACTACATAGTGTGCGAGGGTTATCTTTATCGCCAACACGACAAAAAAAGACTGCTCCTCGTACCAACCGTACAACAACCACGCATTTTATTTTTTTTTCACGACAGTGCACTCGCAGGTCATCCCGGTTCGGATGAGACGGAACGAGCGATCTCTGAGCAATTCCACTGGCCTGACATCTCCAACCGAGTCCGAAGATATGTCGCAGGGTGCCTGCTGTGCGCCCAATATAAGCGACGACCTCCACATCCCGCAGCACCGCAGCGTCCGCGTCAACCTAAGCATCCATGGGCCACGGTCGCTTGCGATTTGATGGGACCATATCCGAGGACTCCATCCGGGAATAAAAATATCCTGGTCGTTACCGATCTCTTCACCAGGTGGGTCGAGGCCTTTCCACTAAAGGACACTCGGACCGAGACCGTCGCCACCTGTCTGGAAAAGGAAGTTTTCCAACGATACGGCTTCCCGGAAAGCTTAATCACGGACAGCGGGACGCAATTTAGCAGCCGAATGTTCCGACGCTGCTGCATCCGTTGGGAGACCCAGCACTGGGCCACTGCTCTCTATCACCCCCGTGCTAATCCCACCGAACGACGCAATCAAGAATTTAAAAAAATTCTCCGAATCCACCTGGCTGGAAAAGACCCTGCCACCTGGGACGAACACCTGTCCATGGCGCTTTACTCCTTTCGACGACGTCGCAACGCCGCTACTGGACAAAGCCCTAGCCAGCTGCTGCTCGGCTACAATCTGCCCCTACCAGGTGCGTGGGACGGTCTTCAGCCAGTTCCAGTGGATCGTCAACAACGTCTGCAGCAAGCCCGAGACCACCAAGAAGACTACGTCCACCGGAGAGCTCCACCTGCCCGGCTCGCTCCCGTATTTCAACCCGGAGATCTCGTCTTGATAAAGAACTTTACTGGAAGACGACGCCCTTTCGCCCAAAAATGGACCGGACCGCACAACATCCTCCGACCAGCTGGTGACGTCACATACTGGGTGCAAATCGGCAACGCCCGCTGCAAATACCATGTGGACAATATCAGGCCATCCCCGCTGCTTCGCCAGTAAAATAAAAAAATGTACATTTGTGGATTTGACAATAAAAAAGATCTCGGTTGCTCGTGGAAGTCATGTCTCAAAAGGGGGGGAGTGTCACCGTGCTTTGCACTCTCGTTCTAAATAAACATGACTTCCAATCGCAACACCTTCGTTCCCGGTTGTGCAGGGATACGGATAACAAGAATGTCGGTTAGTAGAAAAGACGACACGGTCGAAAGTTCTTTTCGCTCGCTGCAGCCGAGATCGCCCTAAGGGGTAATGGTGTTTAATTTATATTTTTTTTAACACTACGACGAGCATAACACACCTTCGTTCCCGGTTGTGCAGGGATACGGATAACAAGAATGTCAGTTAGTAGAAAAAGACGACACGGTTGAAAGTTCTTTTCGCTCGCTGCAGCCGAGATCGCCCTAAGGGGTGATGGTGTTTAATTTCTATTTTCTTTAACACTACGACTAGCATAACAATTGGCGCCCCACGTTGGGCGCCAAATGTTACAAACTCATTGAAACATTAAATAATAACTCACATGTAAACACAAATAAAATACGGAATAAAATGTAAAACACGTCTGGTCATTCCTTTGTAAAAAAGGTGACGTTTCTATTTATTTAATTTCGTCAAGGCAACCGAAAACATGGCCAGCTACAACGTCCGTGCTCAGTCAAGCAGCCGCCGTGGCTGCATAAGACCGTTTAGGTAACAAAAGTCATCAATACTTGATATTTCAAGTTCTCGGTGTAGCTGACTCGACCGGATGTACCATTCTGCATTTGTTATTATCCTCAGAACTTTGTTTTGCAGAGTTTGAACTTTCTTAATATGGGTGTCAGTCGCGCTTCCCCATACTGTATAGGCATACAACACTGTGGGACGAATTAGACCCAGGTAAAGTACTCTAGCACATTTTATTTGAAGGCTTGATTTTCTATTAAGTATAGGATGAAGCATGGCAATCCAAGTGTATCCTTTATTTAATTTTTTATTAATGTGTGCACCCCAGGTAAGTCTACGATCAAAATAAACACCAAGATATTTGATTGCCATGTCTGGGGGATTCCATCCTATGGGCTGTTCATCAGTAACAATATCCGCCGGGTTCAATGGTCTGCGGAGAGTGAATATTTTAGTGGCACATTTTGCTGGGTTTAAGTTAATATTCCATGTGGAGAATGGAATGTAATGTTATCGAATCCGTTCCGGAACCAGTTAGTACAACGAGAAAAAGTAGTAAGCGTGGCCCATCTTCACCGTTAGCTGATGAGCCCGAAAAACGTTATCTGCTTGATGTTGATAAATTAATCAGAGTCAACCGGTTTCATTCTATAAATAATGACAATGTAGTTCTCTCACAACCAACTAAACATAGTGAAAACTCTGGTTCTTCAAACAATTCTGTAAACACACCGAAATCAAAAGTCTCAAAAATATTTTTACCGGAGGCCAAGTTGAAAGTATGTCAATAAGTTATAAGACATTAAAAAAACAACAACTAGCGAATTTAACACATCGTTTCGCTTAGAATTAACCTAACATCCGCCGAAGACTATAGGAAGCTAACTACATTTTATGAAGCGAGTAATGTTAAATTTTTCACCTATCGCAACGTAGAAAAAGCAAATACTTCAGTAATTATTCGAAATGTTACAATTTCTCTCACCGAGGAAGAAATCAACAACACTATTCTAATTGCACCAAGGGCGATACTACTGAACCACGTTGCGGAAATTGCCAAGGGCCACACCCTGCTAATTTTAAGGAATGTAAATACTACATTGAGGAAAAGCAACGAATATCCGGTAGGCAAAAAACTGTACCCATATTCAACAAACGTTCCTATCATATATCCTCCACCACTTGGCCCAGTTTACCAACGTCCGCTTCAAACAACATCCCAAGTACATCTAATACCTCTCCAAATGCAAGTCAAATTCCAAACTTAACTCAAATGTATATAGAAATTAAGTTCTTTACATTTAACGTAATTTCAACCTTATTTCAAAATGATAGTAATTAACGATCGGGTTTTCAATCAATTAAAAACCTAAATTCGAACGCCAATGGCATTAAAAAACAAAGGGGTGAATTCATTGACTTTATCCAGCGCCATAATAAAGATATTGGATGTAATAGTGAGACTCACTTTATTGTCAATGAAAAATTTAGTATTCCTGGATATCAAATTTACCGGCATGATCGCGCTGTAGAAGTTGCTTCCGGCGGGGCAGCAATTGTAATCAAACGAAAAATAACTCATCATGAAATATTACTTCCCCAGCAAACAAACTTAGAGTCAGTAGCAATACAAGTTAAAATTCCTAACAATCCAAATATAACAATAATAGCTGCTTACTTACCACCTAATAAAAGAATTTTAACTGAAGATATTCTGCAAATTTTCAATGACAATAACCCAACTCTCCTCTTAGGAGATTTGAATTGTAAAAGCAAGATTTGGGGCTATAGAGCAAATAACCATAATGGCACTAGGTTGCATGAAATCAGCACGGACCGTCGTATTTTAGTTATTGCCCCTGATGATCATACATATTATCCTCTGAGGAATGACCATCTACTTGATATTCTTGATATTGGGCTTATCAAAAACTTCTGTATTTCAGTAACTCAAAATGTACTGACTGAACTAAACTCAGATCATTTGCCTGTGGTTTCGACAAGCAACCAGAAATAACATATCCTCCATCGCGTCTGATTAATGATAAAATTAATGAAATTAAAACCACAGTACTCTGGTTAAAGATTGTTTCTTGCCTTATTCTCTCCATGCAGATGTTGCACTACAACTCTTGAAAAGTTTCATTTGTTAATTTTTTGTTAAAATCTTTAAACCATGATGCCACTGATCAATCCAAATAACAAATTTTCTCAAAAACTGCAACTGTTCATCTAAGTCTGGGTCAACTTCCTTTTTTTTTCATGACAGCATCGAAACATCTAGCTGCTGCGATTCCCCATCAAAAATTTTCGAAAAACTGTACACCCTGCTGAGTTTATCTGCAACTTCCCTCGGTGAATAGGTTGAATTAGAGGGACGCGTCTAAACCAAATTATTTTATTTTTTTGACGCTATAAACTTCCTTTTCCTTACCGTTTTTTAATGCGGAGGAAGATTTCGAGATGCTATTCTTCCTAAAAAGCCGAACAGATAACGATATTCGATAACTGATGGATACAGTGACATATAACACTAAGCAATTTTGTCCTTCCTGATAAATATCCTTAATATTTTGAAATTTTGCGTAACGCACTGTCCCTATATCATTCCAGTCGCAAAAGACAAAATACTGATGATCATTATTTATATTAACCCAGTTCTTCCAAATATTTTAAAAATGTGAACAAAATCGTTATGTTAAAAAGAATGTCTTATTGGCATCTTTGGGATTATTAATTTCAAAAGACTTAGAACTGGAAGTTTTAAACATAGATCTATTGATGGAATGGTTATGTTTTGTAATGGCTAAAATTTCAATCACACAGTTTTGAACAAATTCAATTATTTTTGTTGTTATCTTAGCTGTGTCTGTTCCCTTGATATTCTGCACAGGTAGTAGTTTAACCAGTCCTTGGAATATTTCTAAAAGCAGAACTGATCATATATATGTCAAAATAGTTTTCGCTGCTGCATCAGAAGCAGAACCTATTATACTTTTTGATCTATAATCTAAACGAGGAGTGATGTAAATTTAATCAACTAAGGGGATAACTACACGTTCTAATGAAGGCAGAGGTCGGGCTACATTCATAAGATAATTTGTATTATTTTCATCAGAATTTGGCGATAATTTGAGTGAAGATGATATGAACGTGATTGAGAATACGAAATAAAAGCCATTAGAATGGTAGAAGAAGAATACTTTGGTTTTTGGTTTATAATTTGCCGCAATTGGTCAACAATTATTTCCCATTGTTTAGTTTTAAAACAAATTGAAATTGAATTGAGGTGTTTTGTGAAATTCGAGTAAAGATAACTTCAATAAAGAATTAAGAACTATTAAACAAATCGCCGTCAACAACGGATATAACATCGGAAGTATTTATAAAATAATTAATAGGTTTAAATTTAATAGGACCAAACATAAAAATGAAAATAAAAACAATGTTAAAAACTTACAAAATGACAATAAATATAGAGAAGGGAAGTGGATAAAATTCAATTATTACGGGCATGAAACAAGAAAAATAACAAAAATATTTGCAGACCAAAATTTAAGAGTAGCTTTAACAACAAATAATCAATTACAAAAGTTCCTGAAAACCTCAACCGAGACTGAAGATATTTACAGAGCCAACGGAGTATACTCGTTGAAATGTAACACTTGCAGTAAAAAATATATTGGCCAAACAGGCAGAAGTTTCCATACGAGATACAAAGAACACATCAATAAAAACAATACAACGTCGAATTTCACAAAACACCTGCAGCAAGAGAAACATCAATTCGGGCCTATCGTGGACACACTAAAAGTTGAAAAGATATTACAAAAAGGAATAAAACTAAATATCGCAGAAAACCTATACATCTATAAACACAAACAAGTACAACCAATTATAAACGAACAAGTAAATACCACAAAAGATGTAATGTTCAAATTAATAAATAAACTAAAATAAAAAAATTTAAATACCTGAAAAAACAAAAAATAAATAAAAAATAGTTCAGTGAATTCCTGAACATCGAAAAATAACGCCTAGATTATAGTCACCTTTTATTTCTCTACTGAGGAAGATATACGAAAACTTCCCATGTTTAAAAATTAACGAAGTGTAGAGATACAATGAAAATTTAAAATGTGTGGGACGAAATGTTAAATACATTAATTTTTAAAATGTTGTGTATGTTAGACTGTTTAAATTTAAATTTATATGTGTAAAAATAAAAAAGTGGATGCGGAGAAAAGGAACAAAAGAAACTGTAAGTTAATTGATTAATAATTGTTTAGTTTTATCAAAGTAGTGTTCTGCCGTCAATTCTGCCGCTTTTATTAATAAATTCAGTCCCGTTTTCAAGAGACTTGAAGTGGGCCGAGAATGAATTTCATTCGAGACAATAAATTTGTTAATTGTGACACTAGAAATTTTGAGATCAAAAGGCAGAACCCGCTGCAAATTATTAGAAGTGAGTTTTTGATTGTTTATGAAAACATTTGCCTTAATATGTTGACTGATATGAATAGACGTATCAATTTGCAAACCTTCCTCAAGATTCAAACTATAAAAGTAAATTTCACTTTGAAAAACTCTTTCGTTTTGAGGATTTTCATAAATGTATCTCGATTTACAGCTTTATCGCTTTTGATAGCACGCAGGGAACACAGACTGCCGGGAAAAGTACTGATTCTACGTAGAGATGGTAGGATATCCAGGAGCCAAAAATCCTTCAGGTGGTTGAAGTGAATTATTTTCTGGGTATTCTCCCACAGGATAATCCTCCACGCAACATCTTCGCTTGCTCTATGGGAATGATAGAATGGTTAAAAGCACGTGTAAGATTTGGTATCTGAGCCATCCAGTTGTCAATTACATTAGGCGACTTTGAAAATTTTCCAAAGGTTGTCTGACAGTTAACCAAAGTGTTGAAACGAATTTTCTGTAACAACATACCAAGGGTCCAGAGAAGTGTTTTGAGTTTTACAACACATTTCATGACTTCAATATGTTTTTTATTTTATTTTTATTTCAATCATTTTCACAAATTTGCTTTCCGATGAAAGGGCATTTAAAAGTATGTTTTAAGTCAACGATTAATTGTAAAAGTTTTAACTGGAATAAGAAATTGATAAGCCCAGGTTATTAGTTTTCCTGATATAAAATCCTTAAATTTTGATTTAATAATTGTTTCTTTTTAAATTCTACCTCAGATATGATCACATTTTACACTTTTTTCAGAAAACTATTTTTTAATTGGTTGAGAACGTGCACTTTGACTAATACTATTTAATTCTACTAAAACACAACATAGGTTTTATTGTTTCAATTTATATAAAACATTTTGTTTTGAGCAGCAGTAAATATACAAAAATCGGTACCAAATTAACAATAAGACTCTAATGACATCAACTACACCAAAAGCTGCTTCTCGATACTTTACCAAAGTTCTGGACGCAGGGAGTACGCGAGTATGTCTTTCAATATAATGACCGAACTAAGTACATAAAATATATAATAATAATAAAACTAGATTTATTGTTGTAAATAAAATGAAAAATCGATAAATTTATACATATTGCAAAAAATTGAAAATATTAATCTTAAAAAATAAACATACATACAATATAAGTAAACAAAATTAGGTTTTTTTATGAAACTTTATAAAACATTCAGCACATAGTGTTACATTACATTTGCCGCAAAAGGTCCTGGGTTTACCCTTACAGCTACCAAATTGACACCGACGTTGTTTCTCGCGTTTTTCGATAAAATGCCCCCTTTCGTCAAATCGTACGCTGTCTGGGATGCTCGATTTTGAAGTCGATGGCCATCCTTTCATAACTCGTCGCCCATGACCAATTTTGAGATAGTGGACAGCTATTTGCCTTCTAAAATCCTTTATGGGAATTGATTTTTTTCTATTTACTTTTCAATATAATAAAAAGGCATTTACAACTGATATATCTATGATTCTAATCGATTAATAAATTGTTTTCCTATGTGGGTTTATCATTAATTAGAAATCAACTTACATTTATTCGTTGATCTAGGTGTTTTCCTTTTTTTTTCCCACAAATTCTTTTATATTTTTACTTATTTAAAATTTATTTTTCATTAGGATTTTTATATATTAAAATCACGTCACATACTAGTTACATAATTACATATTAAAAACTATTATATCAAACACAATTATTTTTCGTCAACAAGTGTCTAAAAACTATTAACACGTTGGGTAAACATTAGTTTTTCGCGGTGTCCCGCATCTTCAGTAGACATTTTAACACTGGAGCTTGCTAAGTCGAATATTTCTTCCCACGTTCACAGATATATCGATTCCGTTTTTTATATTATTTTTCCCCCCTTTATGAAATATTTATTTATTTTACTTTATTTTCTTTTATTTATTTATTTATTTAATTTATTTATCATTTTTATTAAACCATCATTATTAAAAAATACCTGTTCATTTATGATGTTATTTTCTGCTTTATTCTTATAAATCTGTATGTTCTCGGCTATATTCATTCTGAACCCTTTGTTTATGATCCTTTCTACTTTCATAGTATCTTCTATGGGTCCAAATTGGTGTTTTTCATTATGCAAATGTTTCGCATAATTAGAAGTAGTATTATTTTTACTTATGTGTTCTTTATATCTTACATAAAAACTTCTACCTGTTTGTCCCACGTATTTTTTGTCACACGTATTACATTTAATTGAATAAATACCATTTAGTTTATATTTGTCCTCAATTTCAATTCTTGGATTAAATACTTTATCAAATTTATTATTTGCTTTCAGACCTACTTTTAACTTTTGATTTTTAAAAATTTTAGTCAATTTGTTAGTTTCTGGTCGGTAGTAATTAAATTTTACCCAGTTAGCATTATATTTTATGCTGTTATTAATTGAATCTTGGTTACTTTGTTGATTGTCTTTTTTATATCTACTTCTGTTAAATTTGAATTTGTTTATTATCTTATAAATAATTTTGGGATTATAACCATTATTGGCTGCTATTTGTTTGATTGTTCTTAATTCTTGTTCAAAATTTCCTTTACTAAGTGGTATGTTATATAATCTACAAATTAAATGTCTAAAAGCAGCCATTTTATGTTGGTGTGGATGGTTAGATTCATTATGGATGACATGGTCAGTTACTGTACTTTTCCGGTATATATTATAATTCAGCTTATTATCATTTTTTGTAATATTCAAATCTAAAAAATTAATCGAGTCATTTACTCCAAGTTCCATTGTAAATTTTATTTTTTCACTTATTGCATTTAAGTATGCGTGGAAAACAGCAAGAGGAATTTCGTAGGGAGGAACTCCTCGTCAGAGATGATGTGATATCAGATTCTGACGAAGATTGAAGGTTAAAGGTTGTGTGATTGAGAGAATGAATGTATATGAGGTATTTTGAATAATTTTTTCTTTTTTCGATCTGTTTAAAATTTTTTAGAAACGTCAAAATTTACCAATTGAAGATTTTTGTAATTTTTTACTCGTGAAGCGTTTATAGTAATTATTAGGAGCAAATAAGTTTCATTTAGTTTTTGTAAAGTCGCGAGACGGATTCCATCGGTTTATTTGTAAAGTTACGGCGAAAAATGTAAAAATTTTAGAAACGTCAAAAAATTATTCAATATACTACTTTGATTTTGATAGTAAAAATTCTAAGCCTCCTAGGTTTAAAATTTTTAATTATTTATTTATTTCTTTTAATTATTTTTGAATCATATTTAACCAATCTTATTGAGTCATTTAGGTTGTAACGAACATCACAATTAAAGATGCAAGTTCATGTGAAGCCTTGACAGCCAGAGGGTCCATTACCAAGGGGAGTCAAGGGATGCCTTCTTCACAATTCAATCTAAGATGATCAAAGAGGGAGAGAGTGATAGAGAGTGTGGATGATAGGTAAAGGAGGAGGAAGATGAAATGAGTAAAAGTGTGTGTGAAAGCAAACTAATAAGAGGCAATTTTTTGATGATAGAGGGAGAGAGTGATAGAGAGTGAGAATGATAGGTAAAAGGGAAAGAAAACGAAAGGTGAAAATGTGTGAGTGAAAGCTTACCAAAAGATGTGATCTAATGATAAGATGTAAATGGAACTAAACAGTCACTCATCTCGAAGTAATACTTGACGTAATGTTAATGTGGTTCCCGTGGTGAGGAAGACGTATGGGGGAGGAAGTTAGTAGTCACACAGGTTACCTCCTCTTAAAAAAAAAAAGAAGTATCTAGTTCAAGCTGTCCTGCAATATCGTGCACATTCGGTGTTTCTAGATTTCCATACATCTTCATCGGTAAGTTAATCGACATCAGGGGGTACAGCTATAATATCAGCGTCAACTTGTGTAGAATATAAGTAATCACCGGCATCTTCTGATGTTCTAAACGGTGTTCGAGACATGTCACTGCGTAAAATTTTAAAATAAACTTTTATGAAGTACATTGCGCTACAGTACCTTCAACGCCCAGCGTCCTATTTTGAGGACGCCCAAATTTAAAGGCACTTTTCTAGAAATATATCTTACAGTGTATAAAAATTTTGTCATGTACACATATGTACATATATTATCTTTAGTAAAATATAAATAAAGGATACTTACATTATGATGAATATTTTGAATTGTAGAAAATATCAAACAATGCACGCTCTTAAATAATAACCAATGTTTATATATTCACAATTCACACTAAATGCGAATTTAGGGTATACTTAGTAAAGATACCCACTGATTATTGTGTCTATTTTTAGAAAAGGCGGAGCACAGTGGTTTACGTTACCCTTAAGTGGTGAAAAAAAATTCATAAACAAGTGTCCTCAAAAGAGAACGCTGGGCGCTAATGGGTTAACTCTGGGACAAACGTCAAAAACAAATTATCGTCATAAATAATTAAGCCACAAATGTCTGCAACTATAGACATCGGCAAGAACGTTAGATTACAAACTGTTTTTATAGCTTCGATGCTGTCAAGCGGCATGCGACATGGTTGGGTAGTAGCATGGTGTTCATCGAGGAGGTTAGAGTGTCGTGTATTTGCAAGAAACCCATATTGCAGATCAACCCAAAGACCAGATGGTTCAACTATAAGCTTGGTCAACTGTTCAAGGAATACCCAAATTATGTATCTTCAGAATGAAAATGTTTGGTATGAAGGCAAGACTTCACTAAATTATGGCAAGGAGTTTAAGGTCTTTTTTGATTACTCCCCCGAAAAATGATGGGGTTAGACTTTTTTTTTTGAAGGTCATAAAAGTCATTGCTAAATTGTTTCACAGATTCTATTTCGATGGCATCACGTTCTTCAGTGAATATCTGAAGGTATTTTATGTTCACTTTCCAGTTTCCGGTTATAATCTGATTTTGACATGCTTGAATGTAACGCGGCAACAGGTGAAATTAATTTATTCCATTTGGCTGGCGCGCACTGTATGAAACAGTAACATGTAATAGAATAAATGTGATATGAAATAATTACACAATCTAAATAAAATTTTATTTACGAAAAACCAACTTTTAATTTTAAATATTTACTTTACAACAAATATTTTTCTTTTGAAAACAAACTTCTCAAGTTTGTTAATTCGTGAAGTATACTTTTCTGTACTTCACCTTGTCTTCTCCAATAATTCAATTTGTTTTTTCTTTACATTTCTTTCTTCTCTCGCCAAAGCCAAATAGTTTCATTATATGTAGTTTTTGTTTATAATATTCTTCTTCATACTTATTTCTGTTTTGCGTAGATAGCAATAATTTTTCTGAAGTTTCGAGAGATCTATTTAGCCGTTGTATTTTACATGGAGTTCTTATAAGTTTCTTGGTTTCAGTCCGGCTTTTTGAGGACGTCGACGGTCGAGTTTGTGAACCCTAGTAAAATGAATTATTATTGTTTCGGTGAAAATATATTTACATCCAACTTACAGAACTAATTTCTGTGGCGGAAGAGATTTTTTCTTCCGCCGTAAAAGGGACTTTTTCTTCTACGGCAGCCGAGGTAGCAATAGACCTATTCAAAATTGAACGTCTCTCTCCCACGCGTGACGTCGCCAGCCTACTATGTCCAGTGTCCCTGCGCATGCTGTCCATCTCTTTCAATTTGGAATCTATTAGCATATCCTGAAAGAATAATGTGTAGATATAGGCATACCTACTTAGTAATAAGAAAGGTAGGTACGTACCTCTAGTTCAACATCCATGAATTAATGTAGGATTTCTTCAATCCACAATTTCCGTTTCCATGGCGTTTAATTTTTCTTCCGTCGCTTCACCTCCCCCTGTGCATTGCATATGTTGCGTAATTCTGGCCGATTTAGCCTTTGCGTTTTTTTTTAAGTCTGGCCACGTCTAACAATATTCATAATAATATTTTAGTACAACCATTAGTTGCTACTTTTATTTACCTTTCTCCACTGTTCCCATCTTTTACTGGCACCATTCGGTACTTCATTTAGTTGTTTGGAAATTTCTTCCCACAACGTCTGCCCATTTTAAATGTAAAATTTGGGGAAAAGGTTATTGGCTGCAATTCGGGGTGGTTCTGCAGAAATGAAATCAGCATCTCTTTTTGCACTTTACTGATGGTACAGTTGCGGATCTTATTATTATCTATGGCATTTTAAAACAGTTACAGTATTTTTACGAATATAAGGTTTAAAATTAGGTACATATAGCACTTACCCATTGTGAATATTGTAGAATGTGGTACCTGTATCAGTGTCGTGGACCGCTTTTATTAACGCACTTTGAATTATTACTAGGTGCGTTCGCGTTTTGTTTTTGTTGAACACTTAAACTTTTTTTAAAAATGCTAGGATAGAATTAGTATAATTGAAAGGCTGAGATCAATTGCTATTTGAAAATAGTTGAAAGGCGATTTTCGGTCCTTAGCACATGTGTGCAGGATCCGGGGGTTAGTTTCTTAGAAAGAACAATTGTTAACATTTGAAAGGATAAATAATGGCATCCTTTAAAATGAAATGCATTATTAGCCCTTAACAAGTGTGTGTAGGATAACTATTCTTAGATGCAGATCTAAGAATAGTTATTGACATCTGCACCGCAAGTAATGGGTTCGTAAAGTAATCTCAAAACGATTAAGAGTCTGGACATATGTATGGCTCACAGGGTAGCCTCGGGCAAGTGTACAACATCAGATACAAACCGGGAAAACCAACACTTTGAATTTTTCGCGGGATATAAATCTTTACTTCTGATTGGATATCTTTTCATACATACATCTGGCAACACCGCATAATTGTGCTCCTAACATTGTGAGGAATTATCACTTCACAACATACCGAGAATACAGCTCGAACCGCGGTGGGAGAAATTTCATGTGATGTGATCATTCCTACTCACTGGTATGATTGCTCCTTTCCTATGATTTCGAGAATAGCCACCCAGAAAGGAAAATTGCCTCTCATAAGAACCTCATTGCATCAGTTTAAGACGCTTGCCCATAGTTAACAATGTTCATCAGTCTTTCGGCTTGATTATTTTCATTTTCAATTAGTCAGTTTGCGTTACGTATTAACAAAAAAACAGTGAGACAGGAATTTTGTTTCATCACGTTTATGACTACGATATGCCCTTAGAATGATATACGTACCTGGTTGTGCTATTATTTAGTGGCGTGTCCCCACGTTGCCCCATGATACTGTGAAGTTATACAACCAAAGTTGTCGTTTGTAAAATGCGTACCCCGAAGACAGTGACGTATTCAATTGATTGTCATAAAAAATGAATCTCAGTGTCTTCATTCGGCTTCGTGAGTTCTATCTTTTTTGCATGACTTAATAAAACGTCCCAGCCTTGGTTTGGTGAAGTTTTCTTTCTGTTTTCAGAGTCTGGCGTGTTGTTTCATCCATTTAGTTGCGCGACTGAGTTCTTTGGCGAACATGGCACACTTCTGACGAGTGTAAAATTTCGCATGCCCAAATCTTATATTCAAGTTTGCTCGAAAGGAATATATACAGGGTGGCCACTTAGTACGTGGACGGTCCATACCTCTGTTGTTAACCTTTCGGCGGTCGCACCTTACAAAGTTACACGAGCGGTCGCGTGTTGTACTTTTTACCATATTTTTGCTCGTGCAATTGTATTTTTAACCAATGCTAAGATGTTTTCTGATAGATACATTATTTTTACCTAAATTATTTATAAGAAAGCATTAGTACGCTCTACATAAAACTGGAAATAAATTGCAAATTAGGTAATAAAAAATAAACTCTGGAAAAGTACAGATTTATTGTGTACAAATTTTTAAAATAGTTGAAAATAAAATATTTATAAAAACATAAAAATATAATTTTTAATAAATAAACATGAAATCTTAAATAAACAAAATACACCAAAAAAAAACAAAAAAACTAAAATGATACTGTTCAATTGCATAGGATTTTGCTTTATTCGTTTTCTTCGCTGCATGTTAAGCAAAGAGTTTGTTTCTTCGCATGTTGTCGGCAGATGAAACGAGAACACTGACAACACTTCATGGTGGCTGATGAGTTCTTCTTTCTTCCGCAGAGACAACAGGTTCCTTTTTTCCTTGCCGGTTCGCTAGAAGATGTCTGTGCTTCTTGCTCACGTTCTTGACGATATTGTTCCAAAAAGACAAATATATCCTTCGGGAGAGATCTAATTTGAGCTCGGACTGTCAGATGTTCTTTCATTAGATACATAGCAAGATTCTTCTTCTCGGTGCATTTTCTGGACCCTTGAAGCAAAGAAGAATTCTAGCATTTATACCCGTCAAAGGCCAGCGTCTTGTCACCCTGGACACAGAATAGGCTGCACACATTTTGTCACATGTGTCCACCCCTCCTTTTGTTAGATTATAATCTATTATGACCTCTGGTTTATTCGTGTTTTTGTCAATTGCCTTAGTGTCATGCATCGAAGAAACTAAAATGACTGCTTTGTTTCTTTTTCGTACATACGACACCATCATTTTATTGTCTTGAAATTCAAACTCGGAACTGCCAACTTTTCGCATTTTATTTGGTTGAAAAGATGGAGGTATTTGCGATTTGTTCTGTTTTACAGTCCCAATCATCGTTATTCCCTTCTCAAGCATACTCTCAACCAGCGGTATGCTAGTGTACCAATTGTCCGTGGTCAAATTTTTATTTGATTTTTCAATTGGAACGACAAGCCTTTTCACAATTTCAGTTGGACTGTTGTCAACTAGATAGGGGCCAGGTCGTTGCTTCCCACAGTACACTTCTAGGTTATAGCAGTAAAAGGTTCTTGCGTCACATAAAGCAAATATCTTCAGACCATATTTGGCCGGCTTGGATGGCATGTATTGTATGAAAGTGCATCTACCTCTAAAACTATGTAACATTTCATCTATTGTAACCAGTTCGCTAGTATTATAACTGTCAATACAATTTTTTACAAACGGGGTTAAAATGGTTCTGATGGCCGCAAGTTTATCTATTTTGCAACGATCGTCTCTTGTACCCAAATCATCAAACCTTATGCACCGGAGCAAAAATAAAAATCGTCTATAACTCATTACAGCCCTAATGGCTTGTATTCCAGTGCCGTCATTGATCCATATCTCTTGTACATTAGTGTGGCTACTTTTTCTTAGACCTATCAAATATAAAAGACCAAATAAAGCGAGCATTTCAGATCGATTAGTAGGAGAACAATCCCTTTGCTGTTGATAATTTTCTTAAATTCCTGTAATATACATGTTAGTATATTTTAGAATATCGTCTATCATGTTCAAGTCCATTATTTGTAAAAATGCGTCAACTTCATTCCTTAAATCTCGAGATTTGGGCCGTAGTCCAGGCAGCTTTTTTACGATGTTTTTACTAGGTGTTTTGAACGTACCTTTTAGCTCCTTTATACACCAAAAAGTTTCCAGGTCCTTCCCAAATATAAATTCCTGTTCGCTAGTAACTGCTTCAATTTCGTGACCATCATTTTTCCCTTCAATATCACCGTCACTTTCATAAAAATCAAAATTGTCATTATTTTCATCATTTTCGACATTTTCTTCATCTAAAAGCTCTTGAAGCACATGTGGAATATCATTTAACTTTATTCTAGAAGCCATAACACTAATACACTAACATATACTATAATTAAGTTTACGATGAACACACTAATGAATTTGGAAAACCCTGTAAGCGTAAATATCGTAAATTACCTAATAATAAAATTAGTCACAAAAAGGTTAAAAGGACGTAAGACACTTATTACTATAGTATAAACATTTTTATTGTAGGAACAACACTTGACAAACTAAAGGATATACATTAGTGTTTATACATACTTAAGGTAATAATATACAGGTGTCCCGTAAGTCAACGTCATCCCTTGGAGGGATGTTAGGCCAGCTCAAGGCTAACCAGAATATCAAATTATGTTCTTATTGTAAGATCATATTTTGTTATTATGGCCAGTCATGAGCTGCCCTATCAGTCTTCCAAGGAATGACGTTGACTTACGGGGCACCCTGTATATTTACCATATATATACATATAAAAACTGTGGGAATTCCACAAAAATAAATCTCACATTTATAATCAGCTGAAGTGCAAAAAACTTAAAGAAGTCTCTGTTTATAATTTTTAACATTTATGCTAATACTAACCCCTAGCTAGATATCATATTACATACGTTCAGTCAGGATGGATTCCTAGACCGTAAACGTGATTAAGATTTTTAAAAACAGATGACTGGATTTTTCCATTGTTAACCTTTGGAAGTGCTTGTCGTTCAAATTAACTTTTAAATAAAGCACTTGGTTTTCTAAATCTGAGTTATTAATTTAATTATAAACCCATATTCCTTCAAAAACAAAATAAAAAAGGGTCGAATTTTAAGAAAAAAAATGCTACGCCATTATTCGCGCGTTGTATAAAGTACAACACTGTGAGACACAACTAATTAGAATTATCTTTGAGTACTGATCGGAAGTGAGGATATGAGTGATTGTGTGTCGAGGTGATAGCGGAATAGTTAAGGAAGGAATACCTAGGTGATCTGAGCTTCTTTGAAAAGAATAAATGTCATATTTTTACAAAAAACAACCACTGTTGTATTTTTTACAACGGTGCGACCGCCGAAAGGTTAAAAGAAACCTGGAAAAATATTATATATAAAAGTTATAGAATCCGTGGAGATGCACATTCGTAAAATATTTTCTAGTATACCGAGTGTCCCAAAAAAGCGGGGCGCCAGAGAGGAATTTTTTTTAAATGGCAACCCCAATTTTTTTTACAGAATAGAATTCAGCATAAAATTCTACGTATAGTACAGTATTTTAATGTAAGGTTCGTTGCGGTGTTGCCAAGTTATATGTAATTTACAAAAAAATGTGGAATAAACAACCTATCCAAAAAGTCGTTAAAAAAATCACTAGTTTAAATGTAATAATGCGGTGTTACGTTTTTATAAACATCAGAAATGTCGGACTAATTCTGCAAAAGAAAATTGGTTATAACTTATACAGGGCATATTTTACGGCGGTGCCAATATTTAAATTTTTAAAGAAGCAAAACTTAATTTTTTAAATGGATCACTGTATTTTAATCCGGAATGTTATGCAGTATGGTATGCTCTATAAATTTGCAATTACAATTGATGTTCTGAAATGGGCCGTTTTACCACAATCTTAGATTTTATTTGAAAATGCATTAAAATATCGCTGTTTTTTGTTGTTCTATTCTCGTGGTATGCCATGACTTAAGCAAAAACGGCCATTATCAGACGTTAAAAGTGTGCCTTTAATTGCATTTCTATTACTTCGTGTTTATAATACTACTAAAATATTTCTTCCTAAAAAACAGACTAACGGAAATGGAAAACTTGCTCATTGAGTTGAATATGGTACGGGTGAAACTTATTCTTCTTGATCATTTTTTGAACTGATGTCTGATAGATTTCTAAAGTTTTGCTTAAATCACGACTACCAATATCAGGATTTTCAACAATTGCTCTCATTACACGGAACTCATTTTCATCATTGGTTATAGTTTTTGTTCTTTCATGTTTTTCATGTGAAACGTTTCCAGACAATTGTCCCAGACCAAACCCTTTCAAAGATAACAGACCAATATATAAATGGTTGTCTTTATTTCTTAAGAGACATTCTGAAGTAAAAAAGAGAAATGCAGAAACTATATCAAAAGCTCGAGCGATTGTTACAAAAGAAAGTATTAAGTATTGGTTTAGTGAATTGAATCAGTTTTTAGAAGTTAATGGGTGTTGTGAAATCTTCAATGATCCTAGAAGAATATTAAACTGCGGTGAAACAGGGAGCCTGACTTGTCCTAGTACAGGCAAGGTATTAGGACCGAAAGATTTTAAAAACCTGTACGAAATAAATTCAGGAAATGAAAAGGAATCAATTACAGTTTTATGCACTTACAGCGCAGATGGCTCGACGCTACCGCCGATGGTAGTTTATCCGTATAAAAGGATTCCCACGGGAATAATAAGAACCATGCCAAAAGGATGGGCTTTGGGAAGATCTGACTCTGGTTGGATGGTGTCTGCAACTTTTTATGAATATGTAACAAAGGTTTTGAAGCCATGGTTAAAAGAAAACAAAGTTCCTTTTCCGGTGATATTATTTTTGGATGGCCACAAAAGTCACCTTAGTTTAGAGTTGTCCAACTTCTGTGTTGCAAATCAAATTTTTGTTTACTGCTTGCCTCCTAATGCAACACACATTATGCAGCCTTGCAACGTAAGCATATTTCGTACTCTGAAGGTGGCTTGGAAGAAGGTTGTTCGAAAATCAAAACAGCACCAGACTGTTATCAATAAAGTGAATTTTGCTCTTCTGTTTAAGGAAGCATTTGACGCTGTTGGGAAGAAAGCCATAATTAATGGTTTCAGGGCATGTGGGCTGTACCCTTTAAATAAAGATGCCGTAGATTACAGCAAGTGCATTTCTGAAAGGCGAGCTAAAATTGACCAAGAAAGTACTGAAACCACATATCAAAATGGAAGTCAACCTACATTTTCAGAATATTTGACCACTAGAAATGTCATTGAGTTTATTTTTAAAGAGGAAAAAATAAAAACCTTTCGTACTATTTTGAAGGAAGATAAATGCGTTGAAGGTGAGGACAAAAACTTGTTTCTGTTATGGAAAATCTGCTCATTGATGACATCAGACTGTAATTCCAAAAGACCCCAAGCTGCAGAAGAATTCAACATAATGAACATTCCGATTGAAATTGCCGACGACAGTGATGGCCCAACGGATGAGAGTTTTGGTATGAATTATGATGATTTTGAAATAAACGAACACGTTGATGTCAATGAACAGTCTGACAACTTCAATGTGAATGAAGATAATGTCGTAAATGTTGAAAATAACTTAGCGTTAAATGGTACATTTAGTAATACCGACAAAAATGATGGTGCTAGTCTTTCAGAAAATGAGATGATTTGTACCCTGAATAATAATTCTAAGGCAAGTGATTTCTGTGAAAAGGCAAATACCAGTACCTGTAATGATTTAGCAGTAGCTAATAATATTGATGATCTCACTAATAATATTCAAGAAAATAATTGTGATAGGCAAGTTACTACTGTAATGATTGTCTCTCCATCGAATTCAGGTATTGGAAATGAAACAAAGCCTTCAATAAGCTGGGGTGAAGAAAATTTCAGACTCAAACAAAGTTGGAAAAAACATTTATCCGTCCCTGAAAGCTTCAGTAATGCAGGAGTGGTAAAGAATAAAAAGGAGAAACCAAAAATCAAAACTCCATACTGTATAACGTTGCCTGAATGGAGAGAAGTTCAGGAGAGAAAGGGGAAAGAGAAGGCAGAAAAAGAAATGGCAAAGATTGAAAAAATAAGACAGAGAGACGAAAAGAAAGAAGAACAAAAGAAAATAAGGGAAGAAAAAAAAAGAAATAAGCCTAGCCACAAAAAAACAACAGTGACGAATTCTGTACATTAATCAACAGGAAAGAAGATATTTGCGAAAGTTGTTGCTAGGTAGACGGTTCAGCTTTTATTACCTTTTGTTTTATATAATATACACAATATATTATGTATATTATTTTATAATAAAGAAAAATATTTTTTGCTACAAATAGGTTTAAAGTTAATTTATTGTCATCCACATTGGGTATGTTCATTTACTGACTAAATAAGGGAGTTATGGACTCGTCTTTTTTTTTGGGGACGGTCTGCATAATATACACAATATATGTATATTACTTTATAACAAAGAAACAAATTATTCTTTAGTACAAATAAGTTTGAAGTTAATTTATTGTCATCCACATTGGGTGTTCATTTACTGGACGTCGCTGTTCATTCACCAAAGTGTTAATTCACTGGGTATTTTGTACATCTTGTATTTAAATGTCTTTTAATAAATTGATTTGTACAGAGTCTTCCAAATGATGCAATAATCTTGTGCTCTAACAAAATATCTGTCGATACAACAAGTTATTAGCAACAAAAGTGATATTGGGACGGAGAAAATAATTCTGTGAACGCAAATGTGACAACCGAAATGCAAAGTGTTCATTCACTGGCAAGGTCACCCTATGTAGTTTTTGTAACATTTTACCTTATCATGCTATAATATTATTCAATAAATTAGATTTGTTCATAATGCTCTTTAATCGTAAATGGGTTAAAACAATTGATCCTTATGTCACAAATACCTCTCGCAGCGCACCCCATGAATTTTACCGTGACAATACGTACTAACTCTTCTAATAAAACATAGCTAAACTCACTAAATTATAAGTCGCAATAGTAACAGTAAAACTGACAAGTATCTATTTACTTTTGTTTTGTTTCCCTTATAGCATTGTTTCAAAAACAGTTTTGATTATTTTCAGACGACCCTCCCCTATAAGTCTTCCTATCGTTCGAGCTTACTAGCGCGAAATGTAGTACTTATCGTTCGAGTAGCTCTTGGCCAATCCCACTTCGACATTCGAAATCTGCTAAGCCGCCGTTTGTTATTGTCATGGCGCTTCGAATGCATTCTAAATAATATGAAACCGTTTACATTTCGTATCTTTGTTTCGATTTGGCCGGTAACAATTCAAGGAGTTTCTTCAGCACTTGCCCGAAGCTCTGGTGGCGTGCATTCTAAAATTTGGTCGATATCCGAAACGTCCATGTTGACAGTACTAACAGCACACTGACACTGCATTAACGAAATTTTCGACTACTTGATTTTTATATGATCAGACACTTTTCTTTCGCGCCCATAGCGGAGTGACGAACCTTTTTTATCTAAATGACAAAATTGTTCGGTCGTCTGAAAAATAGTGTTAGCAACTCGTTCGAAAGTGTTATATCGGAGCTCGTTGTGAATTTGGCTTACTCGGCTTCGCTTCGCTCCGCCTCGTATCACCAAATTCACTCCTCGCACGATAAGTGCCACTTTCGCAACTTGCAACGAAAATACAGTCGAACTTCTCTATAGTGAACTCCTCTATAATGATTTTTTCTCTATAATGATGTTTTTGTCAGGAACGTGCATTTTTGCACGTTTTGCATATAAAAATACCTCCGTATTATGATGTTAAGCCTCTATATAGTGATTATTCTTCGAGAAATATTTACCAACATTCTCGGGGAACGAAATTTTCGGTAATAAAAAATACAATGGATGTATTGAACATCTGTTTTTTTTCTCAAATTCCGACAACCTACCTGAAAAATTCTTAGAATAATTTATTGAAAATCCCTTATTTATGGAAATTTCTACCCTCACCAAATGCATTGGCTACATTTGCATTTATACTTTTGCACTTTAGTTTCGCTTCAATTTTTGTACCACACGCATTTTAGAACGTGAAATGGCGAAACGAAAATGTTTGAGTATCCAAGACAAATTAAAGGTGTTGGAGGACGTTGATAATGGTGTAAAGCAAAAAGACGTTGCCGCAAAATTTGGTATTGCTGCAAATAGCGTATCCGTAATATTGTGAAAAATCGCGAAAAACTTAGAAAAGAAGTTAATTCGGGACGAAAAAAAATGAGGCTGTGTACATATGAAGATTTAGATGAAGCGATGTTAAAGTGGCTACAGGTGATTTGCGCCCAAAATGTTCCGGTGTCCGGGCCATTAGTAAAAGAAAAAGCGTTGGTTTACGCAGAAGCCTTGGGATACTCAAATTTTCAAGCAAGTAACGGATGGTTAGACAAGTTTAAACCGAGACATAAAATTTCCGAAAAAGTAATTAGCGGCGAAAGTGCTATAATTAGTGACCATACCTGTAACCAATGGTTAAAGTCGGTTTTAAAAAAAATTTTGCACACATATCCTAAAGACGTCTTTAATGCTGATGAAACTGGGTTATTTTTTAAGTGTACGCCAAATAGAACTTTAACGTTTAAAAACGATAAGTGCTTTGGAGGTAAAAACAGCAAGGAGCGAATAACTGTCATGATTGGTGCCAATATGACTGGAAGTGAAAAAATGAAGATTCTTGTAATAGGTCGCAGTAGAAATCCACGTTGTTTTAAGGGCGTCAAATCGTTAGAAGTGGATTATGACTTCAATAAAAAGGCGTGGATGACCAGTCAGATTTTTGAAAAGTGGTTGCTAAAGTTTGACAATCAAATGGGCAGAGAAAAACGAAAATTTGCGTTAATTATAGATAACTGCCCAGCCCATCCTGCGCTTATAAAATCAAAATGTAAAAACGTCGAATTGATTTTCTTACCACCAAATCTAACGTCAAAATTGCAACCGATGGATCAAGGAATCATAAAAAATTTTAAATTCCATTATCGGAAAAGGATATTAAAGAAAATTATGACCGCCATTGAAGAAAATCAACCTACACATAATATCATAAATCTTCGGACGTTCATATCTGAAATAGCAAAAGTATGGCAATTTGAAGTGACGGAGATTACAATAAAAAATTGTTTTGGCAAGGCAGGGTTTATTAATTTAAATTTGACTAATTGGGAGGAAGAAGATAACCTTCAATTGTCAGAATTGAAGAAATCTTGGGAACAGCTAAAAGCGTTGGACATTATTTGTGATGAAGTGGAATTTCAGGATTTTTTAAACATTGATAAAGATGTGTTAATTGCTGAATATCCTGATGACATCGAGATTTTGGAAAGTGTCAGAAAAGACAACGAATTGTCTAATTTGGAAGAAGAGGATGAAGAATATTCTATCGAAAATCCTTCCAAAGCCCAGATGGTCATGGCATTTGAGACTATTCGCCGAGGTTTGCAATGCCAAGAAAATGTTACAGAAAGAATATTCAACGCATTAAACAAGTGTGAAACGTTCTACGAAAATAAAATAAGAGTACTGTGCAATCAACTTTAGATGGATTTTTTCTTCAATAAGTACATGTTGTGTAATATAAATCTGTATGTATTTCTTAATACGGAAATATCATTTCAAACAATAAATAAAATTTAATTTTAATTTTTTGTTTCATTTTGAATATCGATTGTTTTTTAAAGTGACTGCCAAAACTGTAAAATTATATGTGAATTCTCTATAGTGAAGTTTCTCTATAGTGATGTTTTTTCAGGGCTTTTCGAACATCACTATAGAGAAGTTCGACTGTAACTATTCCAGTTTAATATTATTTCTTTCTTACTACGAGTGACTGTTTTTCTTACAAACAACTAAACATTTTTATTTAGACATCAAATTTGTATACCTTTTATTCAAAAATTCTTTATACGTAAAAAGTTAACGTATCATATTTATTTCTAGATTGTAACACGAAGTCTTGTTCATTCTTCTATGAGCAAGTTTTCCA
Source organism: Dascillus cervinus (assembly GCA_949768715.1). NCBI lineage: Eukaryota > Metazoa > Arthropoda > Insecta > Coleoptera > Dascillidae > Dascillus > Dascillus cervinus. Next base: position 17,854,887 of record OX458320.1, read on the forward strand.
ATTCCGTTAGTCCGATTTTTAGGAAGAAATTTTTTAATAAAATTATAAATACGAAGTAATAAAAATGCAATTAAAAGCCCACTTTTAACTTCTGATAATGGCCGTTTTTGCTCAAGTCCATGCATGGCATACCACGAGAATAAAACAACAACAAACAGCGATATTTTAGTACATTTTCTAATAAAATCTAAAATTGCGGTAAAACATTAGTTGTAATTGCAAATTGATGGGTTTGCTGCAAAAAGGAAGTAGCTCCAATTTTTCCAGTAGTTGGGAAACCAAAAAAAAAGTTTAATAAATTCAAATTTTAAATTAGGTATGTAAAAATATTGTTCTTGCTTACTTTCAATTATGGTGTTTACATATTAGAACAGTATTTTCATTCAAAAAATATCATCCAGATGACGGTACGTGGATGACTCTTGGAGCTACTTCGCAACAGCGATAGAATGGAGCTACCTCCTTTTTGCAGCAGACCCTTCAATTTATAAAGCATAACATACTGCATAACATTCCGGATTAAAATACATAGTGATCCACTTAAAAAAGTAAGTTTTGCTACTTTAAAAATTTCAATATTGGCACCGCCGTAAAATATGCCCTGTATAAGTTATAACCAATTTTCGTTTGCAGAATTAGTCCGACATTTCTGATGTTTATAAAAGCGTAACACCGCATTATTACATTTAAACTAGTGATTTTTTTAACGACTTTTTGGATAGGTTGTTTATTCCACATTTTTTTGTAAATTGCATATAACTTGGCAACACCGCAACGAACCTTACAGTAAAATACTGTGCTATACGTAGAATTTTATGCTGAATTCTATTCTGTAAAAAAATTGGGGTTGCCATTTAAAAAAAATTACCTTTCTGGCGCCCCGCTTTTTTGGGACACTCGGTATGCTAAAAAATATTTTACGAATGTGCATCTCCACGGATCCTATAACTTTTGTATATAATATTTTTCCATGGTTCTTTTAACAACAGAGATATGGACCGTCCACGTACTAAGTGGCCAGCCTGTATATATACAAGGTGTAAACGAAATAAGTACATTAATTTTAACTGGTAATAGAACTCTTCAAGAGCAACAACTTTTCCTCATAACTTTGTTTTGAAAACGTTTTTGTTTTTGAGTTAAAATTATTTTAAAATCTTACACAATTTTCTTACACGCCACTGGAAGCAAAGTTACCTAATCAACAAGATTACCTTATGAAACGGTTACCATTAGTTGCGACTATTATTGTCGATTTTAAACAATAAACCAATAAACACCAAAAAAAAGTTTTATTTCAAATTTATTTTTAAACATTGACGCGAGAATTGCGCTAACGAAAATAAAGGAAAACGATCATAAAAATTGTTCAAAGTGTCCACCGTTGTTTTGTACACATGCTTGAAGACGCCGACGAAGTGATTCTTCTACCCTTTGTAACATGGCTCTGTTGTTACGAATCATTGCAGCACCAAGTTCCACCCGTTCTTGCAACATTTCGATGGTATCAATTGATATAGAGTATAATAAATCCTTCATGTACCCCCACAAAAAGAAGTCGCAAGGGTTCAAGTCCGGCGATCGGGCAGGCCAGGGTACAGGACTGCTTCGTCCTAATTCAACGAGCACTTTTCGAACATGATAAGGATACAATTGCTGTTCTTTTAGTATTTTCCAAATTGTAGCATGCGATACTCCATGTGGCAGTGCTAGCCTTCTTGTGCTGAGCCCAGGTCGAACCTCGACACTGTTCAGAACAGTCTCCTCAATGTTTGCAACTTGAGCTGGACGCTGCCGACCACGATCGTAAGCCGCAGGCTGAAAAGATCCGTGATCTCGAAGATGCTGCACCACATTTACAAATATGCGAACATTCCGAAGACGACGGTTCGGAAATCAGTTCATGTAAATTCTTCGATCTAAGGCTGCATTCCCTTGGCTCTCACCATAGGTTAACACAATATCAGTAAATTCGTTATTGGTAAATCTAGACATTTTTTCAGATTTCACTTGACAGAAGTGACAAATTAATTTTCAATAATAAAAAGTCATTATTTTTCTTTGTTGGAGCATTTCATAGAAAGCTCGTCAATTTGTGGGGGGGGGGAAATGATTTTAAAAAATGCGATTTCGAAAAAATGGTACATAAAAAAAGGGCGAGTTCTACTACTGGTAAAAATTAATGTACTTATTTCGTTTACACCTTGTATATATATATATATATATATATATATAGATTTAATAATTACATCGACCATCTTCTGTGTTATGAGAATCGTGATGAAATGCCTGGAGAACATTTACAAGAGCTTGAAGAGGTGTACACAACTTTGAGGCCTCAATGAGGTGCGCTGTTAGCAACAACAAAGCAGGTAGATATCCTGCGATTAAAAAGAAGTGCGGTGCCCCGCTCAAGTGATTCTCAACAAGAATTTGTACTCCAAGAACGCCATGTCGATTGCAACAAAAGTCGCCATCCAAATGAAAGCAGTTTTGTATTTTTTTTTACTGAAGACGATTGTGGAACCGAAACTTTAATTAGTTCTTTTTTTTTTAAATATTTTAAATCCAACTGTGCAGCACAGTGGTTCATTTTTTTTACTTTTGTACGTAGATTTCTTCTTTCGTGCAAATACGGTCTGGAACATCAACAGCATGCCAGTGAATCAGTAGCCAGTGTAAATGCGTTTCTCCCTCATAACAGTTTTATTTTTCAAAGTTCAACTGTTACTTATTTTGATTTATTATTATTATTATTTGATTTATTTTGATTTAAGTTAACATTGCCGGCGCTAATATAGCAATATAATAAATTGCGTTAACCGTGCAACATCGTGTTTTGTACTCGTTTAATACAATGCTAGACAATATAATGTATTTATTTTTGGAAAATTCACAGGCGATATCACAATGTAATCCAGACGTTCTCGGCTGATCCAATACGGAAACGTTCCTCATGAAACGGTCAACGGCTGGGCAGGGAAGAACTTCCGAGGCTCAAGGTCTTACTTGTTTCTTCCCTTTTGCTTAGCACTAAACTATTAAATCCAGTAATGTTGGCTTTCTAACAAAAAACTTGAAATTTCAAATAAACTACTTCCTTGTAAACTGCATTAGTGGTCCTCTTTTCTGACACACCCAGCACACCAAGCCCTTCGAGCGGTTTTCGTTGACGCATCCGACTTCGCCAAAGGTGCTGCTCTGCATCAATGGGTCGACAACGACTGGCAACCTCTTGGTTTCTCGTCCAAGAAGCTTTCGTCCGCACAAACGAAGTACAGCACTTACGACAGAGAACTACTCGCCGCTTATGAAGCCGTAAAGAAGTTCAAACACTACGTAGAAGGTCGTAAATTCACTATCTTTACAGACCATAAACCCCTGATATTCGTCTTCTCGCAAAAACCAGAAAAAGCGTCACCAAGGCAATTCCGTTATCTAGATTACATAAGCCAATTCACTACTGACATCCGGCATATTAGCGGCAGCGACAATGTCCCAGCAGACAAACTGTCCATGATTGAGACTCTTACCTACCAAACACTAGGAATCAATCCCGAACATCTTGTCAACGAACAATCCACCGACAACGAACTAAAAATTTTGTTACAGGGAAATTCGGCCCTTTAACTTCGTCGTATTTACTTACCACACATCAATAGCCACGAATACTGTGACATGGCAACGGATTCAACACGACCATACGTACCGAAAGCTTCGAGGAGATCAGTGTTTGATCACCTGCATAACCAGTCTCACCCCAGTGGAAGAGCTACGGCAAAACTAATTGCTCAGCGGTTCGCCTGGCTCTCCATGAACAAAAACAGCAAGCAGTGGTGCCGCCAATGCATCGCATGACAGCGGAGTAAAATCAGCAGATATGTTTCATCACCTTTCACGTCTATCCTCCCTCCAAACGAGTGTTTTGAGCATGTTCACCTCGATTTAGTCGGTCCCCTACCACCTTCCAAAGGGTTTTCATACATCCTCACATGTGTTGACAGGTACACCAGATGGCCCGAGGCAATACCCCTATAGGATATCACCGCAGAAAGTCGCGCACGGTTTCCTGTCCCAGTGGGTGGCACAATTCGGAACACTCCTCCGCATCACAACCGATCTCGGCCGTCAATTCGGCTCGCGCCTGTTCCGAGCTCTCGCACGTACCACCAGCACACAACACTGCCAAACGACAGCGTATCACCCCCAGGCGAATGGCATGGTGGAACACCTGCACCGGCAACTTGAAGCAGCAATCACGTGCCACAATAACCCCAGTTGGACGGAGGTCCTACTCCTCGTCCTACTCGTCATACGGTCCGCCCTCAAGGAAGATTTAAACTGAACAGCGGCCCAGCTGGTGTACGGCCAGAACCAACGCCTCCCAGGAGAATTCCTCGTCCCGACAGAGAAGGATTCCTCCTCAGATTTTGTAGACCGAATCCAAGAGCATTTCGATTCCGTCCGCCCGCAAGCACCCAAACATCACCGCAAACAGAAAACATTCATCTACCTCGACTCCTGCAAACAGGTTTTTCTGCGTCAAGACGCAGTCAAGAAGCCCTTGCAGCCCAGCTACTGCGGACCGTGTCCAGTAATCAAGCGATGCCACAAATCCTTCACAATCCTCCTAAACGGAAAAGAACAGACTGTGTCCATTGACCGATTAAAACCAGCCTATGTTCTCCCAGAAAGCACGCCCAACCCGCTCCAAGACCATTCTTATTCCAGCCCTGCGCCACCCCAAACTTCGGACCACACGTATGCAAAGAAGGTTTCGTTCCAACTGCAAGCTACGAACACCGGCTTGGAACTGGAAAGGGGGTGTGTAGCGACTCAACACTAAATGAGTTGGCAACACCAAGGAACTCGTGCGTATGCGCCGTCAAGTGACGTACGACGAAACGCAGGAAAACCGACCAGTTCGCCTGCAGCCTGGCAACTAGCCGGTTCGGATCCGTAATAGTAGTTCATGTGACCTGGTTTTCTCCACTGATGTTGTATTATAATGTGTAAATAAAACCTTAAAACAAAGTACCTTGTGATCTCTGAACAGCCCGAAGCGCTACACCTGGTTCGGTACATGACAGTACCATTTTTAATTCATGCCCCCTAAGAGCCAAATTTGAAACCAGGGAACTAACAAATTGTTGGGTGGTGGGTGATAGCGGTTATGGCTACAGAAACTATCTATTAGCGCCAATTTTAAACCCAACTTCAGCAGCTGAAGAACATTATAATGCAGCACACATTCACAGCAGAAATGTAATTGAGAGAACGTTTGGTGTGTGGAAAAAAAAGTTTCCATGTCTGTCGATGGGGTTAAGATTAAAAGCAGAAAAAGCTGTAGATGTTATTGTGGCTACAGCTGTTTTATACAATATAGCAATCGATTTAAAAGATGTAGAACCAATTGAAGACCTTCCAAATGAACCATTAATATTGATGTTAATAATGTCATAAATGCTTCAGCAAGAACATAATTTTTTAGTAGATAATAAGATAACGAACTTATGTATACAGGATGGCCACTTAGCACGTGGACGGTCCATATCTCTATTGTTAAAAGAAACATGCAAAAATGTTATATACAAAAGTTATAGGATCCGTGGAGATGCACATTCTTAAAATATTTTCTAGTATACAGAGTGACCCAAAAAAACTGGGCGCCAGAAAGATACTTTTTTTTAAATGGCAACCCCCATTTTCTTTACATAATAGAATTCAGCATAAAATTCTACGTATAAGTACAGTATTTTAATGTAAGGTTCATTACGGTGTTGCCAAGTTATATGTAATTTCCAAAAAAAAATGTGGAAAAAACAACCTATCCAAAAAGTCGTTAAAAGAAGTACTAGTTTAGATGTAATAATACGGTGTTACGCTTTTATAAACATCAGAAATGTCGGAATAAGAAAACTGGTTATAACTTATACAGCGCAGTGTCAATATTGAAATTTTTAAAGTAGCAAAACTTAATTTTTTTAAGTGGATCACTATGTATTTTAATCAGGAATGTTATGCAGTATGTTATGCTCTATAAATTTGCAATTACAACTAATGTTCTGAAATGGGCCGATTTTGAACAAATTTAAGTTTTATTTGAAAATGCATCAATGTTGTTTTATTCTCGTGGTGTGCCAGGACATGAGCAAAAACAACCATTATTAGACGTTAAAAGTGTGCTTTTAATTGCATTTCAATGCCAATTGATAAAATAATATGCTCTTGTCCCAGGTACACTTGATACGGGTTTGAATAGTACATCTTTGGGACTTCATCGTATATTAATATTTTTATTCTTACTTTGTAACCTTATTTTTGGGCAAACTTTAAATATTCGCATTAACTAATGTCCAATTAAGACAATGAAATGCTTTGAAAACAAATTTAATAGCCTAGGATAGCACTATTTCTTATTTTGAAGTAAACTATGTAATTACGCATAATATGCACTTGTCCCAGTTGATCTTAGTGTCAAATAAATTGTTACAAACAAAATCACTTGTCAAAGTAGATAAATTAATATACTTAGTTAAGAAAGAAAGAATATATTAACCCTGGAGTCGGGGCGCCAAGTCTGTAAGACGAAACGGTAATCAAAACCTCTAAAACTTTTCGACAACATTTTTCTGCGACTGGAAGATTTCACTAGCTGTTCAAATTCTATTTCACCATCAGTCTAGAAAGTATCGAGTAAAAATATTTATCCGTTAAAAAGTTATTACGTTAAAAGTCTGTGAGACCCGGCGCCCTGACTTGCGTTACGGTTTATTAAAGTAACTTTTTTTCCAAGTTATTCTAAAATTGTCACGGAAAAACACCAACTTCCAGATAATTCCAGAATTATCACGGAAACCATATAATTATTACATAATATAACCAAAAGTACCCCTAAAAAAGCGTCAGTCGATCATTTTTAATCATACGAATAAGTAATTAAAGTGTTTTTTAATCAAAGGTATTTTTATTTAATTCTTAGTTATGTGTTTAGACGGCAGCAAATGCTTTTTGAGAATTAACACGTTCGCTGCCCCCATTCGAAAATGATGCATTAGCAGAAGCCGACACAAATTTTTTGAAAAAACTCAGATTTTTAATTCTAAGGGTTGAAAATAATGAAAACTTAAGTATTTTTATTATTTGTAATGACGTATTCATAAAACGTGTTAACACGTCGGTGGTACTGATCAAGAAAACTTCCAGCCAGAGCCATAACCGCGTTTACGCGTTTTTGTAATGTATTATATAAAATGCAAAAAATCAAACTTAATTTGAGACATTAAAACATTGAAACAAAAGAAATAAAGTACACAAAACATACGTATCTTAAGATACGTTATTCATGTTATTCCTGGATCAACTTGCAACAATTCAAACAAAATCCCCGGACATGCTGGCCATTCAAAAGTCTCCTTCCTTATTCCATTTTTACTGCAAGTTTTACACTTTATTCTAAGAGTTGCACCACTCTTTGACTTTCCACATTTTCTTAAAATATGATTTATAATGATTAGGCGGAAATCGTAGAGGATCTTATATTGTAGAGGTGAAAAGCATTTAGAATTTGTAAAATATGAATAAATATCTTAGTTGTCCATCTTATAGTTTTTTGTTCGCGTGGGTAATATGAGAGCATTTGATCTTGCTGATCTACCGCCGATATAAATTAGTTGTAATTTACTATGACGATTGACTTTTTTTACCTCGCCTCGTTTATTACAGGTCTCATTGTCAGTCATATTATTACAGCACTCTGTCTAAATATAATAAACATCTCGCCTATCCCCAGTGACTCACAGGATGTACGATAGCAACTAAAAATGCATTTATTTTGTTTATATTGCATAAAAATTGTAAATTGTGCGTTGATTTCTCCACGAAAAATAACTAACAAATGATCGAAAAGAATTAGTCATTCATAAAAAATATGCCACAAGATAACGCGTTAATGCGTCAGTGACGAGTTCGAACCTCGTTACCCGCGTAAACACGGAGAGGGCAGCAAATGTGTGAAAAATTAAGAATTAGTTTGATTTACTTAGTGTTTAGTGTAATCGTGTAGTGGCAAGGAGATTCCAAGAACACATGTAACTAGAGATTCGAAAACAATTGGAGAGTAGGTTGCGAAAAACGTCTTGTGTGTAAAATACATACTTTATTATATATTTTATTTTTATTAGAAATGAGTTGCGAACAAGAGCAGGACAAACTTCAGCGAATGTGGGAAGAAGTTCAGACTGACGAGGAACCAGATGATGAAGAAGCAGAATTTACTGACGAAATAGAAACAACTGAAAACAGAAATACCGATAGCGAATCGGAACAAGGTTGTGAAGAAGAACAAGAAGATGGAGAAGAAACCCCTTCTCCTAAAACAATCCCACGATTTCCAGTTTTTGTAGGGAAAGATAATGGAATAAAAAATTTCCAAATAAGTCGATAAGAACTAGGAGCGAAAATATAATTGTACGACTGCCAGGTGTTAAAAGATACGGCAAAAATGCCAATACACATTTAGAATGCTGGTCGCTCTTTTTTACAGATGATATGTTACAAGCAATAGTTGATTGCACAAACCTTTATATTGCTAATGTAGGGGAAACTTATGCAAGAGTGCGAAACGCTAAATTTACTGATATTTGTGAGATTAAAGCTTTTTTTGGTTTGTTGTATTTGGCGGGCATCCTTAAAAGTGGCCGTTTGAATACTGAAGAATTATGGGACAGAAGCGGACTTGTAGTAGAGCGATTCTGGTTGATAATGTCTCGTGATAGCAAGTTATTTAACGAACACAAGATAACATATGTGGGCACTGTGAAGAAAAACAAAAGAGAGCTGCCACTTGAATTTGTGAACACAAGAACTCGCCCTGAGTATTCCTCAATGTTTGGGTTCCAGGAAAAGTTCACAATTGTATCATATGTACCAAAAAAGTATAGAAACGTCATTCTCATCTCCAGTTTGCATCATGATGATGCTATTGATACTTCCACAGGCCAGCAACGTAAACCAGAGATTATAACATTTTATAATCATTGAAAGGGAGGAGTAGATAATCTAGATAAACTATGTGCCACTTATAACGTTGCTAGAAACACCAGAAGATGGCCAATGGTGGTGTTCTATTCTTTGTTGAATATGGCAGGTGTCAACACTCAAATTATTTACGCCTGTAACACTAAATCTTATGATATTAAAAGATGATTGTTTTTGAGAGATCTTGCACTGTCGTTGACAAAAGATCATCTGCAACGACGTTCACTGGAAAAAAATGTACCACCAATTACAAGATTGAGGCGACAAGAAGCGGCTGGTACTTCAAGCGAACCTCACAATCCAGTGATTGCACCTGGAACGCGAAAGATTCAAAAACGAAATATTTTTGTAAAAAATGTAACAAATTTGTTTACTTTTTCCACATTCAACCTTGGTGCCCCACATTTTCAGATATTGCCGAAACCTCATAAATTATATTTATTGTTATTACCCTAAAATTATTGTTTGTAAAAAATTTCATTTCACTTTGTATTTTTCCTGTTTTTGTAAAATTTCGAATACCCAAGAAAGCATGCATGCATTTACTATTGTTTATTGTTTTTATCATATATAAGTAAACCTTTTCATTTGGATATATTTACAAATAAAAGTTGACACTTAAATATAAGAATATTATTTTTTTTAAAAAACCCTTATAAATGTGTTTTTTTTAATGGGTCTGTGAGGCTTGGCGCCCTGACTCGCGTTATGGTTTAGGGCGCCCCGACTGTAAGGTTAAGTAAAACCTCCTCCAAACACAACCAACCACTCCAGTATCCGACCGAATTTACTCCTGCAAAACAACCACTTGCACACATACGGGAATGCTTTTCCTTTTTTTTTAGTCATGTGTCTGTTGCTTGTTTATTATCTGAAAGTTAAAACCGGCGCACACGAGGATTGAAATGTGATTGAAAACTGGCATGCAAGGTTGCGCGTGCGTTTCTGATTGAACGTGACGTCACCGTTTATGATCGGTGCAGGCTACGCTGCATGTTTTAGCTGATAGCTTCGGTGCTATTTTTCAAGCAAGGGATCTTGCTTGACCTTGAACACAGCCAATCAGAAAAATGAACGATGTCACGAATGCGCGGCAAATGTAGGTTTAAATTGTCTTATAAAATTGTTGTTAAAAGCCGTTTATTATATTTTTACACAAATAAACATGTTAGTTCTCAATATTTTATTGATATGATATGCCCTTCGGACTTGTTTGTCTTCTTCAGAATATGCCGCGAAAATTTGCATTTACCTGCAATTTTATTGAGGTATTTATTGCCTTAAAGGTAAAAGTCTTTGAACTTTGGTAAGTATATAAGGTAAATATCGACCCTTCTTGGACCGCAGTTGAAATTTAGGTTTTCATTTGTCAATTACAAAATTTGTTTAAAATGGCTCTTACAAAGTGGAGTTCCGATGACGTTAAAAATTTAATAGAGGCATACAAAGTATAGCCATGTCTCTATGCCATCAATAATGTTGCATATCACAATAAACATTTACGAACAAGCACTGAAAAGAGTCGGAAATGCTGTACGTGCTCTTGCAACGCAAATCATTTCAGACCGCGAATGTTCTGCAAAATTTCATTCGTTGCGCACACAGCATAATGTGCAAAAAGGGGAAAGTGAAGGCATCATTAAAAAGTGGTACCGGGACTGATAATGTAAGTAGACCAACATAGAAAAACCTATAAAATTTTTGTTTATTTGCTTTCAGGTTTATAAGCCAAGTCTTTGGTATTATAACCGTTTAGAACTTTTAGATTCTTTTTATACTCCCCAGAAGAGTGTAAACTCATTGGAGAGCACAGATTCTCAGGTAGGTACAGTATATTTTCAATTTTATCTTATTTCTGTATCCAAAGAAATGCATGATTTGTTTATTATTGAAGTTACAGCATGAAAATAGCTTAACGGAAGAAGTCGATCAACTCTCCGAAGCAAACATCATCGATGAGAATTTTGGGGTCGAGTATTGTACTGTAGTCGAGGAGTCAGTGTCTTCGCCATCTACAAGTTTTGATGTGCCAAGCGCAAAGAAGAGAAAAGGAAAATATGATGGCTGCATCGGTGCAATTGAAACTTTGGCAAATTCATTGAGGCAACCGATTGTCATCGGCAGTAATAATACCTAGCCAGAAAGACCTCGAGATGCCATCGATGGATTTGCAACATTCATTGGTTCAATGCTGCGCAGTTTTCGCAGCGAGGAGATACAACTGGCTGCGATGAATAGACTAACACAAGTCTGCTTTGAATTGAGATCGGCAGATTTGCGACAACAAATCTATTAAAAAATATTACAAACTTATTTCAATATTTTCCTGTAAATTGCCTCCAGGGTTCACAGCAACCTGAACAAAACCTGGAAAAATTTGAAAATACAGAATTACTGTGAACCCTGACCTCCTTCAAATAGTCTTTTACAAATTGCCCTTTTCAATTGCCAAGGTACAACACCAATAGTGTTGAAGTACTCTGTAAGTTTTTCCCAAAGCAGAGCATCTGTTGCCCCCTTGCTGTGAAATACTTTGAAGTTTGCAAACGGGTGTATCAGAAGCTTCTTTTGAGATAATGTACGATGTACATTTTCTCATCAACAAGAAATCATGAAGCAGAACACACGCATATACAGTATCTTCCACTCTATCCACTGATAAGGGTATTGGATTTAGGAGCACCCGAAATCTGTCGACTAACTGCCCAAATGCATTTTCAGATGTCCTCCGTGCCCTGCTTAATCTGTAATTATATCCTCTTTTCTCCGCAGTCAGTTGTCGACCTGGATGAGGTTTCATTAAATTAATTTTCAGGGGAAACGCATCGTCCCCCACGAATACAAATTGTATCTCATGACGAAATCCAGGTAGAAGACTTGAGGGAGGCAAATTCAGAGATCCTGAGTTTAATTTAATTCCTAAAGGACTCTCCTGAAATACGGCAGAGTCATGCATTCGCCCATTTCGACCAATATCAACAAACATAAATTTATATTCTGCATCAATAACGGCAAACAGCACAATGCTGTCTCTCCCCTTATAATTACGGTAAATGGAACCGTCTTTCCTTGGGGGTCGAAAAACTACATGTTTGCAGTCCATTGCACCTATGCAGTGTGGAAATTGCCAATTACTTTCATATTTTTTTTGCTACGGATCTCCATTCCTCTGCAGTCGATGGGAAATGCATGACTCTCTCTTGCAGAACCGTTATTATTGCCCTAATAGTTGATTTCACAATTTGCGACAACGTATTAGGTGCAATACGTACAGAGTATGATAGGTCTCGAAAGGTATTTCCGGTGGCTAAATACCGCAGAGTTGCAACAAACCGATCTCGAGCTGAAATTGCCTCCCTCATCACCGTACTTTGCCTTTCGATGTGTGCCGCTATTAAAATTAGTAACTCATTCAGAGCATTTTCTTTTATGCGTGTGTATTTTGTGAAAGATGCAGGATCTTCAGGGCTAGTTAAACAAATAGAGCAGAAATTTGTTAAGAGCAAAATCCTAACAAATTTATACAATTTACCTCAGCTTCTCAAATAACATTTTTATAACATTCGGCCTCAAATCTCTTCGTGCCAGCCATTGGCGACTCCAAAATCTGCGCTTACACTTCTGTTCGTTTCTTTTCTTTGCAGCATCTATAAGGCTAAATATTATAACCGCTAACTGCCTGCGACGAATTACTTCTGCTACGATATCATCCATATTTTTGTATTAACTGTGTATTAACATAATTCATTCTTTTAAATTATTCAGATCAATAAAATTAGTTACGTACCTACCGCAAGTAAAATGTCAAATCAAAAACAATAAACTTTATTTGGCCGAGTTGATTACCGTACAAATACACACATAACCTAAGCAATATTTGTAAACAACGCCCTGTACTACTTCGCTGATTGCTGGCGAGCACCGTGTGAAGCCAACCCTGCAGCAAAACTAGCATGCTTGAAATCCTGCATGCTAGTTTTCAATCACGTTTCAATCCTCGTGTGCGCCGGGTTTAAGTAATATTTATTGTTGTTCCTAAATGCAATTCATTGTTTAAAAAATGTCCCCGTTTATCGTTCCATAAGCTCCCAATTAAGGGAAAAAAGTAAAGTTCTTATGTGTTTGCATGTACCGCTGTTTCCACCTTTATATTGTTACCGAAAGAACACACTCTTAAATTAGTTACACAACTATGTTTTTACAAAAACACTGAACGATGTTTTAATTGCGTCTGCCTCATTCGAATTAAATGTGACAGATGCAATTATTTATTTTTATCCCCTTGACTACCGTCTGTCTGTTTTTTCCACGACGATCGTGGATCGTCGTGCGAGACCGTTGTCATTCGTGGGAGGCAGGCGGTAACAATATGTACAATTAAAAATTATTTTCAATAAAAAAGAGGATTTTCATGGTCATTATACAAAAAAAAAGAATTACTGACAAGAATAGCGAAATGCATGCGATCGCTTATTGTTTAGTACATGTTTATTACTTTAATCATGTCTTCCATTTTTGTCATGTTTTTTTACGTCCTTTATCAAGTTGTTATATTTTGTTCATAGTTAGCAACTGTTGTTATTTATATAAAAAAAGAGAGAGTAAAATTTAACATCAAACGTTCAACACGTATTTTATTTTGCTCCACAAAAATTATATATACAGTCCACTGAATTCAAATAGAAGCGTTTTTGGAAATACCAACAAGCGCAGAGCAACACTTATGTTGAAGTTGCACTGCGATGTCAAATTTATTTGCGGATAGTTTAAAAACTATTCGTCCAAGACCAAATTCGAATTATAATTTTTGTTTTGTTTTTGATGTTCAATTATGGCCCATTGTTACCGCCTACCTCCCACGAAGACAACGGTCTCGCACGACGATCTCCGATCATATAAAAAACGCCAAGCATAGAAGCGACCATAAAATACGGTCAGAGTCGATTCAGGCGAAACCGAAAAGTGAATCTGCACCGAAACGAGAAAAAGAGTCACAAGCCGAGGAAAAGGAAAAGGGGTCGATGAAAGCACAGTCTAAACCGGTTGAGGGGGCGAGTGCAGATGGAGTGGAACCAGTTGAGACGGAGAGTACGGATGGAATGGAACCAACCAGTTGAACGAGCTACAATTAGCAGGAGCGATGCGAAACCCCCGAACGTTTCGGTTGACCATGATATAGCCTGATGGGTAAGGAAAATGTCAAAGCCGTTCTACAAAAAAGTGAGTACAATTATTTAAAAAAAAAGAAGTTTTTCTTTTGTCCAAGTATCAACCTTGTTATTATTATAAGTAATTTAGTTGATTTAAATCGTCAACATCTGAAGATTGCTTAATGAGTTTAATAACTCTATGCGGGGTTATAAATGTTTCGATACGATTTTCAAGTGGGCAAGAAGCAGATGAACTACTACGCTATTGTGGCAATTTGGCACATTTGGAGTGCTATTTCAACCAATTGTTTTAATAAATCTAACTTACCATTTCAATTGCTATTATCGACCAAGATCATTTTCTTCAAGTACCCCCTACAGCCATATATCAGTGGATTGTTGGCCTCAATCGATGTCTACACTTTTCTAAAATGCGACAAGGAAAATTGTCCTGTTGAAATTACATGTTTTATATAATTGCTTCGTTCAATTCTATCATAAAGTTATTGATGTTTACTTATTGTAGCTATTCTGACTACACAAATCCGAGCAACCCTGTTGAAGATTGGGTAATCAACATTCTTTATTGTTATTCAATTCTACTTTTTTTGGCAGGAATGAGTTCATCATCATCTTCTTCGTCTGATTATGATACCGGTTTCTTCAAAAATACTCTCTGTAAAATCTTCGGTCTCTTCTAACAGGTCCTCGATTATCAATGTTTTCGCACGATTTGCCATTTTTGCAAATTTCTGTACATTTCAAACCGTGTTTTCTGCAGCCACAGTTTTGGGATGTGCAATTGCTCTTACAACTAACTGCAGGAAACAATTTTTAAAATTGATTCCGGGATCAGCATGTTATCTTCGGTATACATTGGTTTTATACCAGTCGCTGAAGAAATCTATCCCCAATCACATGCATTTAGGGAATTATTTCCCTGCCACAGTTGCAATTGTAAATAAACGAGGAAAACGTGCTGTGCGGCTGCAGCTGCTGTAGGTGGCAAAGACTCCAATTTGAATGAGGACTTGGATGTGTGTTTTTTGAAAATAATAAACCTTAAATCGTTTAAGCACCCATCAAAGTTGGAGTCGTACAAACGAACGATTATTTTCTCAGCGCTTTTTTCTAAAATTTCTTTAGAAGTAAGTATCTGGTGCGTAAAAAGGCTCTTGCAAGATTAATAAAATCACTGTTTTTTTTCAAAAGCTTTGATGATGGAATTTTTTTCAGCGTCTCGTATAGCGTTACTTTTCGCTGCAAGAATGCTTGATTCTCGAACGTAAGTGATACGACATTTCTTATGTACGGTTAATTGTTTGAAAGTTTTTAATTTTAGATGTCTTTTATCTCTTGTTCTCATACTAGCCGCGATAAAAGCTTGTATAGTTTTTCACGGTTAAAAAATAGTGCACTTTGCGCATCGATACCGATGCGTAAATGTAGTCTTTTTTTGACGTTTGTAGAAAAAATATATATTCACCGTAGCGATCTGGTTATTTTTCGGTAGTCCATGTGCTTGTTGTTATATAAGCCCCACTGCCTCGCGACCTCATGGCGGTCAATGAAATGAAACTCGAGGCGGTCGTTCGACCAGGCTATGTATGTGTTGCCCGGCTCTAGCAGTTTCTGTAATAGAAATTGCCAGAGCCGGTAACGTTGCCAGCTCATTCTCCTCAATCGTTCCGATGCAGCGAAAAGCTCTTGTCGTGGATCTGTAAAAAACGACCATATTTTATGAATGTCTCGAAATTTTTTTAGCCAAACTTCGAAACTTATTCACATTACTGAAAGCTATGCTTATTTCTGAAATCTGTAAATGTATCTATAAAAATATATATTCACTGTAGAGATCGACTTAACTTCCCATAGGTCATGTCAGGTTTCCTACTTCTTAACCCCCACTGTCTGGCCACTTCGTGGCGATCAAGAAGTTGGAATTCGACTTGGTCGTTGTTCCAGGCTACCATATTATTTCCTGGCTGCAACAGGATTTCTAATAGGAATTGCCAGAGCCTATATGCACCACCTCCTTTGAGCCTGAGCCGATTAGAAGCAGCCCTTAGTTCCTGTTTTGGATCTGTAAAAAACGACCATATTTTATGAATGTCTAGAAATTTTTTTAGCCAAACTTCAAAACTTCTTTACATTACTGAAAGCTATGCTTATTTCTGAAATCTTTCCGGAAGGTGTTGAAAATGAGGTTTGAACTTAAGAAAAACACGTTTTTGAGTACGCTGCGCAAACGGCTATTTGGAAAAATGTTTTTTTGATTCTTTTAAATACCTGACGATATGGGCATTCAGAATCGAACCGAGACCGCTACTCTAGGACCAATAGTTTATGAGCTACGATTTTTTAAAGTTCACCACTTTTATTGCTTAAACCGCAAATGAACTGTTTTTGCTGTTATCTCACGTCTCGTGCGCTCCTGTCTGATTCACTGGTTACATCGAAACAAATAATATGGCACTGTAATGGGCATTAAAGGCTCTTTACTATGGTTTTTTGGTTGATCCAATCGGATGAAAAATAACCACACGGCGAGCAATCAAACTTGGAAAAGTATTGAAAAACTCCCTATTTTTAGTACGGTTTCAGTGTGCTCTCAAACCTACCCCTTATAATCAATCTCAAAAATTTTACATTCCATGAATACGTGACAACTTATGGGGCACAGCAGTGCAAGAATTATTTTTTTTACTACTGACACCCTTGGACCAGTGCAGCTTCATTCCAAACGGGGCGCAGACTCAAAAATAACAAAAAAATTAAAATTCTCCTAGATTTCTGAAAGTTGGCACGTGCAATCACGTGCATCTACACATACACGTACATACTAAATGACAGTCGAACGCGCCATAAAGCACGAAGTTTGCCACGAAATACAAACAAAGTTTTTTCTACAACGTCAAAAAAATTTATTTTGAAATTGTATCCGCACGAAACAATTTTTTCGTTAAAAGGATGGATTTTGATTGGACGAAATTTGCATGAATGAAATAGTCGCGTTAAAAAAAAATATTTTTTCATATACAATATCATAAGTGTGATTATTTTGCCGGCAAAATTTAATTATTATTAAGAAAGTTTATTGCTTGGCAATTTCGCGAATGACAGTGACAGATAAAAACAACGAGCTCTCGGGCGAGTTGTTTTTTGACATTGGCATGAGCGAAATTGCCTAAAGCAATAAACTTGAGTGAAATAATCATTAAATTTTGCCAGGCAAAATTATCTCACGAATGAGATTTGACATGACTATTTCATAAAACAGGTAAGACAAATCAATTTTATTTTAAATATTTTTCCTGGGCCATTAATGCTGTTGTATTCCACATTGATTTGACACTAGTTTCTTGGTAGTTTTCTCTGTTCTTTTGTAATATTTTTGCAATTTCATCAGGAGTTGTTGTCGAAAATAAATCATAACGCGGCTGTTTACAAAATTCGCTGAACTGCAACCATATTGCATTTTTAGTTTTAACAGTGTTGAGAGGGATAACGTTGGCAGTGAACGCTTTAATATTTGCGATTGATAAATCACCAAATCTATTTTTATTGTCCCACATTTTTATAACTGACGTTTCAAAAATATTATAATAACCGCGACTTGATGAATCGGTTACTATGTTTGTCAAAAACAAAGGAAAAATTGCCGCTGAAAAACCGCTAGGTTGCTTCATTCTAGCTTTCCATTGGTTCAGCAGCACTGGCAAAATTTTTATTTTGAAATTTTGTCGGTACGAAACAATTTTTTCGTTAAAAAGATGGATTTTGATTGGACGAAATTTGTATGAATGAAATAGTCACGGTTAAAAAATAGTGCACTTTGCGCATCGATACCGATGCGTAAATGTCGTCTTTTTTTGACGTTTGTAGAAAAAATATATATTTACCGTAGCGATCTAGTCATTTTCCGGTTGTTCATATCCTTATTATTATATATTCCCCATTGTCGCGCCAGTTCATTGCGGTCGAGTAAATGAAAGTCGAGGTTGTCGTTCGACCAGGCGATGTATAGAGTTCCCGGCTCTAGCAGTTTCTGAAGCAGAAACTGCCAGAGCCGGTAACCATGGTGGCTCCTCCGGCTCAGCCGCTCGGATGCAGCGGCAAGCTGTTGTCGTGGATCTGTAAAAAACGACCATATTTTATGAATGTCTCGAAATAGTGCACTTTGCGCATCGATACCGATGCGTAAATGTCGTCTTTTTTTGACGTTTGTAGAAAAAATATATATTTACCGTAGCGATCTAGTCATTTTCCGGTTGTTCATATCCTTATTATTATATATTCCCCATTGTCGCGCCAGTTCATTGCGGTCGAGTAAATGAAAGTCGAGGTTGTCGTTCGACCAGGCGATGTATAGAGTTCCCGGCTCTAGCAGTTTCTGAAGCAGAAACTGCCAGAGCCGGTAACCATGGTGGCTCCTCCGGCTCAGCCGCTCGGATGCAGCGGCAAGCTGTTGTCGTGGATCTGTAAAAAACGACCATATTTTATGAATGTCTCGAAATAGTGCACTTTGCGCATCGATACCGATGCGTAAATGTCGTCTTTTTTTGACGTTTGTAGAAAAAATATATATTTACCGTAGCGATCTAGTCATTTTCCGGTTGTTCATATCCTTATTATTATATATTCCCCATTGTCGCGCCAGTTCATTGCGGTCGAGTAAATGAAAGTCGAGGTTGTCGTTCGACCAGGCGATGTATAGAGTTCCCGGCTCTAGCAGTTTCTGAAGCAGAAACTGCCAGAGCCGGTAACCATGGTGGCTCCTCCGGCTCAGCCGCTCGGATGCAGCGGCAAGCTGTTGTCGTGGATCTGTAAAAAACGACCATATTTTATGAATGTCTCGAAATAGTGCACTTTGCGCATCGATACCGATGCGTAAATGTCGTCTTTTTTTGACGTTTGTAGAAAAAATATATATTTACCGTAGCGATCTAGTCATTTTCCGGTTGTTCATATCCTTATTATTATATATTCCCCATTGTCGCGCCAGTTCATTGCGGTCGAGTAAATGAAAGTCGAGGTTGTCGTTCGACCAGGCGATGTATAGAGTTCCCGGCTCTAGCAGTTTCTGAAGCAGAAACTGCCAGAGCCGGTAACCATGGTGGCTCCTCCGGCTCAGCCGCTCGGATGCAGCGGCAAGCTGTTGTCGTGGATCTGTAAAAAACGACCATATTTTATGAATGTCTCGAAATAGTGCACTTTGCGCATCGATACCGATGCGTAAATGTCGTCTTTTTTTGACGTTTGTAGAAAAAATATATATTTACCGTAGCGATCTAGTCATTTTCCGGTTGTTCATATCCTTATTATTATATATTCCCCATTGTCGCGCCAGTTCATTGCGGTCGAGTAAATGAAAGTCGAGGTTGTCGTTCGACCAGGCGATGTATAGAGTTCCCGGCTCTAGCAGTTTCTGAAGCAGAAACTGCCAGAGCCGGTAACCATGGTGGCTCCTCCGGCTCAGCCGCTCGGATGCAGCGGCAAGCTGTTGTCGTGGATCTGTAAAAAACGACCATATTTTATGAATGTCTCGAAATAGTGCACTTTGCGCATCGATACCGATGCGTAAATGTCGTCTTTTTTTGACGTTTGTAGAAAAAATATATATTTACCGTAGGGATCTAGCGATTTTCACCGGGGTCATGTTCTTGTTATTGAACATGCCCCACTGCCTCGCCAGTTCGTTCCGGTCGATTATGTGGAAGTGCAGATTGTCGCTCGACCACGCTAAGTAATCAGTTCCCGGCTCCAGCAGTTTCTCAAGCAGAAACTGCCAGAGTCGGTAACCACCGCTCAGCCGCGCCGATGCGGCGGCAAGCTGTTGTCGTGGATCTGTAAAAAACGACCATATTTTATGAATGTCTCGAAATAGTGCACTTTGCGCATCGATCCGATGCGTAAATGTCGTCTTTTTTGACGTTTGTAGAAAAAATATATATTTACCGTAGGGATCTAGCGATTTTCACCGGGGTCATGTTCTTGTTATTGAACATGCCCCACTGCCTCGCCAGTTCGTTCCGGTCGATTATGTGGAAGTGCAGATTGTCGCTCGACCACGCTAAGTAATCAGTTCCCGGCTCCAGCAGTTTCTCAAGCAGAAACAATTGCAATTGATTCATAAAGTTTCTTAAAAATTCCTGAGTATCATGCTGATGGTTTCCACGAAACATTGCATGCACATCTCTTATTCCATATAAAATCTCTGATGGTGTAACATAGCCTCCATTCTTTTTTGACCACATATCTCTCATCAGTATTTGGTATGTTCTACTAAGACCTGGTTTACGCCCTTCAGAAAGTATTTGTACTGCAGCTGAACATTCCAAAAAAAATGTAGTTAGTGGTAGCGTATTACTTAATGCTTGTAATGCAGCGTTCATATAACAAGTATTTCCTATATTTTCTAATCCTACTAATCCAACAGGTTTTTGTGATGACAAATCTGGAACATCTTCACCTTCACTAGATTCAGATGTATCTCCACTCATTCCCACGTTCAGTTGAAAAGCTGGCATACTGTTATGTTCAGGAGTTTCAGTACGTAATGTACTTCTACTTCCTCTACCAGAATCGTGAGGTTTGCTGTGACAGTCTTCATCTTCTTGGTCACTATCATTGTACTGAATGGCTGGTTGATCCATGAATACTTCAGATTCACATTGATAACACCATACTCTATGGGTCGATAAATTAATATGAATACAGTGGGTGGGTAGAGCCTGAAAATTGTTTAACATTATCAAGTTAAAATTGAATGTTGATGAAATTCTTACAACTTCTTCTTATAAAGAAATGTGTAAGCAATGTGCGTAAGTGTTCACAACATGATACAACATGACGTACAAATTAATTACAAGATATGCAAACTAACTGTCATAGTGTCACTGTCAATGTTCAAATTGATCTTGAATTGAGGCTTAAAGAGATTTCAATGAATCCAATTTAAAGGATTTGTGAACTGCAAAAAATGAGTGAATTTAAAATTAACTAAATTTCCATGAAGTAGTTGCCAGGTGGTGGTTCTTAAATTCAAATTCAAAAGTGGGCTATTATTACTTTTCCATTCAACTAAAAAAATCAAAGCCATCAGTTTAAGGACACAATGATATTCATTTCATAAATAAATTTTTGAAAGTTACTAATAATTTAAGGCAGAAAAATATAAAATTTACGACCAAAAGAAGTATAGGTGTCTACTTATCACATTTACCTTGAACTACTAATTTCAATTACAATATTTACAAGTGAACAAAGCTTTTTAAATTGCAAATGCCACCGACAAACTTTAAAGAGTATTTATGTAAAGTATTAATGTATTATGTAAAGTAAATATCAGATAATCAGATGTTAGATATCCGATAATTAGATGTTAGATATGAGATAATTAGATGTTAGATATCGGATAATTAAATGTTAGATATCAGATAATTAGATGTTAGATAGCAGATAATTAGATAATTAGATCTCCGACATGAGTTGCTGGATCGCACATAGTTGTTTATCAGTTATCTGCCAGTTACCGCATTATCTCAGATTTTCACCAGCATCTACCAAACTCTCGTAAGAATGCATCATGCAAAAATGAACCTGTTGACTTTGAGGGTCATTAAAAACCCATTAAAAACCCATTAAGCTAAGTACATGGTGACGTCATCACATAAGAATGCACCTGTTGAACTTGAAACCTAAAGGTCATTAAAAACCCATTAAGCTAATTACTTGGTGACGTCATCATGCAAGAAAGGACTTGTTAACCTAAAGGTCATTAAAAACCCATTAAGCTAATTACATGGTGACGTCATCACATAAGAATGCACCTGTTGACCTTGAAACCTAAAGGTCATTAAAAACCCATTAAAAACCCATTAAGCTAAGTACATGGTGATGTCATCACATAAGAATGCACCTGTTGACCTTGAAACCTAAAGGTCATTAAAAACCCATTAAAAACCCATTAGCTAATTACTTGGTGACGTCATCACATAAGAATGCACCTGTTGACCTTGAAACCTAAAGGTCATTAAAAACCCATTAAAAACCCATTAAAAACCCATTAAGCTAATTACATGGTGACGTCATCATATAAGAATGCACCTGTTGACCTTGAAACCTAAAGGTCATTAAAAACCCATTAAAAACCCATTAAGCTAATTACATGGTGACGTCAGGAAATTCCACAGGAAAAAACAAAATGGCCGACTGGCTCAGAACCCGTATAGCTATACTACTGTTTACAATTCATTCATTTTTGGATGAAATGGGGAAACAGTTCTAATTGTAAGTAACGTCTGTGTTGCAAAAGTCGATATCTTTTTTGTTGAATAGATTAAATTTCAAAACGAATTATTATATATATAATAGCGTAACTTATTTAATCAACGGCTCCGAGGAATTTTATGTTTCATACATCAAATTGTAGGTCTTGCGACCCTGATCTACGTAGTGAGGTCGGTATTGCCGGAATAAATACTCATTTTCGCTACAGATATTAAAAACTGAAAAAACACCATCTCACGGACGCAGATTACATTCGTTGACAGACGTCAGATATTTCTTAAGACAACTAAAATGAGCAGATTGTAAGAATAAAATGCGGATTCACAGAGATCTAATCGGAAAAGTGTACAATGTGAACATTTTGCACATGGGTTTCGGCCGAACCCGCCTGAAATTGCTGTAACGTTATTTACTTAA
Source organism: Dascillus cervinus (assembly GCA_949768715.1). Lineage (NCBI taxonomy): Eukaryota > Metazoa > Arthropoda > Insecta > Coleoptera > Dascillidae > Dascillus > Dascillus cervinus. The sequence continues at coordinate 17,877,785 of OX458320.1, forward strand.
TTTTCAGTCAAAATTAGTGAAGATCTGAACACTTATTTACCTAGTTGTCATTCTTATTTTCCGAACAGAAACTATAACAAACACTTATTTACCTTGTTGTCATTCTTATTTTCCGAACAGAAACTATAACAAACACTTATTTACCTTGTTGTCATTCTTATTTTCCGAACAGAAACTATAACAAACACTTATTTACCTTGTTGTCATTCTTATTTTCCGAACAGAAACTATAACAAACACTTATTTACCTTGTTGTCATTCTTATTTTCCGAACAGAAACTATAACAAACACTTATTTACCTTGTTGTCATTCTTATTTTCCGAACAGAAACTATAACAAACACTTATTTACCTTGTTGTCATTATAATTTTACGAAAAGAAACTATAACAAACACTTATTTACCTTGTTGTCATTCTTATTTTCCGAACAGAAACTATAACAAACACTTATTTACCTTGTTGTCATTATAATTTTACGAACAGAATATAACAAACACTTATTTACCTTGTTGTCATTCTTATTTTCCGAACAGAAACTATAACAAACACTTATTTACCTAGTTGTCATTCTTATTTTCCGAACAGAAACTATAACAAACACTTATTTACCTTGTTGTCATTCTTATTTTACGAACAGAAACTATAACAAACACTTATTTACCTAGTTGTCATTATAATTTTACGAACAGAAACTATAACAAACACTTATTTACCTTGTTGTCATTCTTATTTTACGAACAGAAACTATAACAAACACTTATTTACCTAGTTGTCATTATAATTTTACGAACAGAAACTATAACAAACACTTATTTACCTTGTTGTCATTCTTATTTTCCGAACAGAAACTATAACAAACACTTATTTACCTTGTTGTCATTCTTATTTTCCGAACAGAAACTATAACAAACACTTATTTACCTAGTTGTCATTCTTATTTTCCGAACAGGAACTATAACAAACACTTATTTACCTTGCAGTCATTCTTATTTTCCGAACAGAAACTATAACAAACACTTATTTACCTTGTTGTCATTCTTATTTTCCGAACAGAAACTATAACAAACACTTATTTACCTAGTTGTCATTATAATTTTACGAACAGAAACTATAACAAACACTTATTTACCTTGTTGTCATTCTTATTTTACGAACAGAAACTATAACAAACACTTATTTACCTAGTTGTCATTATAATTTTACGAACAGAAACTATAACAAACACTTATTTACCTTGTTGTCATTCTTATTTTCCGAACAGAAACTATAACAAACACTTATTTACCTTGTTGTCATTCTTATTTTCCGAACAGAAACTATAACAAACACTTATTTACCTAGTTGTCATTCTTATTTTCCAAACAGAAACTATAACAAACACTTATTTACCTTCTTGTCATTCTTATTTTCCGAACAGAAACTATAACAAACACTTATTTACCTTGTTGTCATTATAATTTTACGAAAAGAAACTATAACAAACACTTATTTACCTTGTTGTCATTCTTATTTTCCGAACAGAAACTATAACAAACACTTATTTACCTTGTTGTCATTATAATTTTACGAACAGAATATAACAAACACTTATTTACCTTGTTGTCATTCTTATTTTCCGAACAGAAACTATAACAAACACTTATTTACCTAGTTGTCATTCTTATTTTCCGAACAGAAACTATAACAAACACTTATTTACCTTGTTGTCATTCTTATTTTACGAACAGAAACTATAACAAACACTTATTTACCTAGTTGTCATTATAATTTTACGAACAGAAACTATAACAAACACTTATTTACCTTGTTGTCATTCTTATTTTACGAACAGAAACTATAACAAACACTTATTTACCTAGTTGTCATTATAATTTTACGAACAGAAACTATAACAAACACTTATTTACCTTGTTGTCATTCTTATTTTCCGAACAGAAACTATAACAAACACTTATTTACCTTGTTGTCATTCTTATTTTCCGAACAGAAACTATAACAAACACTTATTTACCTAGTTGTCATTCTTATTTTCCGAACAGGAACTATAACAAACACTTATTTACCTTGCAGTCATTCTTATTTTCCGAACAGAAACTATAACAAACACTTATTTACCTTGTTGTCATTCTTATTTTCCGAACAGAAACTATAACAAACACTTATTTACCTAGTTGTCATTATAATTTTACGAACAGAAACTATAACAAACACTTATTTACCTTGTTGTCATTCTTATTTTACGAACAGAAGCTATAACAAACACTTATTTACCTAGTTGTCATTCTTATTTTCCGAACAGAAACTATAACAAACACTTATTTACCTTGTTGTCATTATAATTTTACGAACAGAATATAACAAACACTTATTTACCTTGTTGTCATTCTTATTTTCCGAACAGAAACTATAACAAACACTTATTTACCTAGTTGTCATTCTTATTTTCCGAACAGAAACTATAACAAACACTTATTTACCTTGTTGTCATTCGTATTTTACGAACAGAAACTATAACAAACACTTATTTACCTAGTTGTCATTATAATTTTACGAACAGAAACTATAACAAACACTTATTTACCTTGTTGTCATTCTTATTTTACGAACAGAAACTATAACAAACACTTATTTACCTAGTTGTCATTATAATTTTACGAACAGAAACTATAACAAACACTTATTTACCTTGTTGTCATTCTTATTTTCCGAACAGAAACTATAACAAACACTTATTTACCTTGTTGTCATTCTTATTTTCCGAACAGAAACTATAACAAACACTTATTTACCTAGTTGTCATTCTTATTTTCCGAACAGGAACTATAACAAACACTTATTTACCTTGCAGTCATTCTTATTTTCCGAACAGAAACTATAACAAACACTTATTTACCTTGTTGTCATTCTTATTTTCCGAACAGAAACTATAACAAACACTTATTTACCTAGTTGTCATTATAATTTTACGAACAGAAACTATAACAAACACTTATTTACCTTGTTGTCATTCTTATTTTACGAACAGAAACTATAACAAACACTTATTTACCTAGTTGTCATTATAATTTTACGAACAGAAACTATAACAAACACTTATTTACCTTGTTGTCATTCTTATTTTCCGAACAGAAACTATAACAAACACTTATTTACCTTGTTGTCATTCTTATTTTCCGAACAGAAACTATAACAAACACTTATTTACCTAGTTGTCATTCTTATTTTCCAAACAGAAACTATAACAAACACTTATTTACCTTCTTGTCATTCTTATTTTCCGAACAGAAACTATAACAAACACTTATTTACCTAGTTGTCATTCTTTTTTTCCGAACAGAAACTATAACAAACACTTATTTACCTTGTTGTCATTTTTATTTTCCGAACAGAAACTATAACCAACACTTATTTGCCTTGTTGTCATTCTTATTTTCCGAACAGAAACTATAACAAACACTTATTTACCTAGTTGTCATTCTTATTTTCCGAACAGAAACTATAACAAACACTTATTTACCTTGTTGTCATTCTTATTTTCCGAACAGAAACTATAACAAACACTTATTTACCTTGTTGTCATTCTTATTTTCCGAACAGAAACTATAACAAACACTTATTTACCTAGTTGTCATTCTTATTTTCCGAACAGGAACTATAACAAACACTTATTTACCTTGCAGTCATTCTTATTTTCCGAACAGAAACTATAACAAACACTTATTTACCTAGTTGTCATTATAATTTTACGAACAGAAACTATAACAAACACTTATTTTCCTTGTTGTCATTCTTATTTTCCGAACAGAAACTATAACAAACACTTATTTACCTTGTTGTCATTATAATTTTACGAACAGAAACTATTACAAACACTTATTTACCTTGTTGTCATTCTTATTTTCCGAACAGAAACTATAACAAACACTTATTTACCTAGTTGTCATTCTTATTTTCCGAACAGGAACTATAACAAACACTTATTTACCTTGCAGTCATTCTTATTTTCCGAACAGAAACTATAACAAACACTTATTTACCTAGTTGTCATTATAATTTTACGAACAGAAACTATAACAAACACTTATTTTCCTTGTTGTCATTCTTATTTTCCGAACAGAAACTATAACAAACACTTATTTACCTTGTTGTCATTATAATTTTACGAACAGAAACTATTACAAACACTTATTTACCTTGTTGTCATTCTTATTTTCCGAACAGAAACTATAACAAACACTTATTTACCTAGTTGTCATTCTTATTTTACGAACAGAAACTATAACAAACACTTATTTACCTAGTTGTCATTCTTATTTTACGAACAGAAACTATAACAAACACTTATTTACCTTGTTGTCATTATAATTTTACGAACAGAAACTATTACAAACACTTATTTACCTTGTTGTCATTCTTATTTTCCGAACAGAAACTATAACAAACACTTATTTACCTAGTTGTCATTCTTATTTTACGAACAGAAACTATAACAAACACTTATTTACCTTGTTGTCATTCTTATTTTACGAACAGAAACTATAACAAACACTTATTTACCTTGTTGTCATTATAATTTTACGAACAGAAACTATTACAAACACTTATTTACCTTGTTGTCATTCTTATTTTCCGAACAGAAACTATAACAAACACTTATTTACCTAGTTGTCATTCTTATTTTACGAACAGAAACTATAACAAACACTTATTTACCTAGTTGTCATTCTTATTTTACGAACAGAAACTATAACAAACACTTATTTACCTTGTTGTCATTATAATTTTACGAACAGAAACTATTACAAACACTTATTTACCTTGTTGTCATTCTTATTTTCCGAACAGAAACTATAACAAACACTTATTTTCCTTGTTGTCATTATAATTTTACGAACAGAAACTATAACAAACACTTATTTACCTTGTTGTCATTCTTATTTTCCGAACAGAAACTATAACAAACACTTATTTACCTAGTTGTCATTCATATTTTCCGAACAGAAACTATAACAAACACTTATTTACCTTGTTGTCATTCTTATTTTACGAACAGAAACTATAACAAACACTTATTTACCTAGTTGTCATTATAATTTTACGAACAGAAACTATAACAAACACTTATTTACCTTGTTGTCATTCTTATTTTACGAACAGAAACTATAACAAACACTTATTTACCTAGTTGTCATTATAATTTTACGAACAGAAACTATAACAAACACTTATTTACCTTGTTGTCATTCTTATTTTCCGAACAGAAACTATAACAAACACTTATTTACCTTGTTGTCATTCTTATTTTCCGAACAGAAACTATAACAAACACTTATTTACCTAGTTGTCATTCTTATTTTCCGAACAGGAACTATAACAAACACTTATTTACCTTGCAGTCATTCTTATTTTCCGAACAGAAACTATAACAAACACTTATTTACCTTGTTGTCATTCTTATTTTCCGAACAGAAACTATAACAAACACTTATTTACCTAGTTGTCATTATAATTTTACGAACAGAAACTATAACAAACACTTATTTACCTTGTTGTCATTCTTATTTTACGAACAGAAACTATAACAAACACTTATTTACCTAGTTGTCATTATTAATTTTACGAACAGAAACTATAACAAACACTTATTTACCTTGTTGTCATTCTTATTTTCCGAACAGAAACTATAACAAACACTTATTTACCTTGTTGTCATTCTTATTTTCCGAACAGAAACTATAACAAACACTTATTTACCTTGTTGTCATTCTTATTTTCCGAACAGAAACTATAACAAACACTTATTTACCTTGTTGTCATTCTTATTTTCCGAACAGAAACTATAACAAACACTTATTTACCTAGTTGTCATTCTTCTTTTCCAAACAGAAACTATAACAAACACTTATTTACCTTGTTGTCATTCTTATTTTACGAACAGAAACTATAACAAACACTTATTTACCTTGTTGTCATTATAATTTTACGAACAGAAACTATTACAAACACTTATTTACCTTGTTGTCATTCTTATTTTCCGAACAGAAACTATAACAAACACTTATTTACCTAGTTGTCATTCTTATTTTACGAACAGAAACTATAACAAACACTTATTTACCTAGTTGTCATTCTTATTTTACGAACAGAAACTATAACAAACACTTATTTACCTTGTTGTCATTATAATTTTACGAACAGAAACTATTACAAACACTTATTTACCTTGTTGTCATTCTTATTTTCCGAACAGAAACTATAACAAACACTTATTTTCCTTGTTGTCATTATAATTTTACGAACAGAAACTATAACAAACACTTATTTACCTTGTTGTCATTCTTATTTTCCGAACAGAAACTATAACAAACACTTATTTACCTAGTTGTCATTCTTATTTTCCGAACAGAAACTATAACAAACACTTATTTACCTTGTTGTCATTCTTATTTTACGAACAGAAACTATAACAAACACTTATTTACCTAGTTGTCATTATAATTTTACGAACAGAAACTATAACAAACACTTATTTACCTTGTTGTCATTCTTATTTTACGAACAGAAACTATAACAAACACTTATTTACCTAGTTGTCATTATAATTTTACGAACAGAAACTATAACAAACACTTATTTACCTTGTTGTCATTCTTATTTTCCGAACAGAAACTATAACAAACACTTATTTACCTTGTTGTCATTCTTATTTTCCGAACAGAAACTATAACAAACACTTATTTACCTAGTTGTCATTCTTATTTTCCGAACAGGAACTATAACAAACACTTATTTACCTTGCAGTCATTCTTATTTTCCGAACAGAAACTATAACAAACACTTATTTACCTTGTTGTCATTCTTATTTTCCGAACAGAAACTATAACAAACACTTATTTACCTAGTTGTCATTATAATTTTACGAACAGAAACTATAACAAACACTTATTTACCTTGTTGTCATTCTTATTTTACGAACAGAAACTATAACAAACACTTATTTACCTAGTTGTCATTATTAATTTTACGAACAGAAACTATAACAAACACTTATTTACCTTGTTGTCATTCTTATTTTCCGAACAGAAACTATAACAAACACTTATTTACCTTGTTGTCATTCTTATTTTCCGAACAGAAACTATAACAAACACTTATTTACCTTGTTGTCATTCTTATTTTCCGAACAGAAACTATAACAAACACTTATTTACCTTGTTGTCATTCTTATTTTCCGAACAGAAACTATAACAAACACTTATTTACCTAGTTGTCATTCTTATTTTCCAAACAGAAACTATAACAAACACTTATTTACCTTGTTGTCATTCTTATTTTACGAACAGAAACTATAACAAACACTTATTTACCTTGTTGTCATTATAATTTTACGAACAGAAACTATTACAAACACTTATTTACCTTGTTGTCATTCTTATTTTCCGAACAGAAACTATAACAAACACTTATTTACCTAGTTGTCATTCTTATTTTACGAACAGAAACTATAACAAACACTTATTTACCTAGTTGTCATTCTTATTTTACGAACAGAAACTATAACAAACACTTATTTACCTTGTTGTCATTATAATTTTACGAACAGAAACTATTACAAACACTTATTTACCTTGTTGTCATTCTTATTTTCCGAACAGAAACTATAACAAACACTTATTTTCCTTGTTGTCATTATAATTTTACGAACAGAAACTATAACAAACACTTATTTACCTTGTTGTCATTCTTATTTTCCGAACAGAAACTATAACAAACACTTATTTACCTTGTTGTCATTCTTATTTTCCGAACAGAAACTATAACAAACACTTATTTACCTTGTTGTCATTCTTATTTTCCGAACAGAAACTATAACAAACACTTATTTACCTAGTTGTCATTCTTATTTTCCAAACAGAAACTATAACAAACACTTATTTACCTTCTTGTCATTCTTATTTTCCGAACAGAAACTATAACAAACACTTATTTACCTAGTTGTCATTCTTTTTTTCCGAACAGAAACTATAACAAACACTTATTTACCTTGTTGTCATTCTTGTTGTTATTCTTATTTTCCGAACAGCAACTATAACAAACACTTATTTACCTTGTTGTCATTTTTATTTTCCGAACAGAAACTATAACCAACACTTATTTGCCTTGTTGTCATTCTTATTTTCCGAACAGAAACTATAACAAACACTTATTTACCTAGTTGTCATTCTTATTTTACGAACAGAAACTATAACAAACACTTATTTACCTAGTTGTCATTCTTATTTTACGAACAGAAACTATAACAAACACTTATTTACCTAGTTGTCATTATAATTTTACGAACAGAAACTATAACAAACACTTATTTTCCTTGTTGTCATTCTTATTTTCCGAACAGAAACTATAACAAACACTTATTTACCTTGTTGTCATTATAATTTTACGAACAGAAACTATTACAAACACTTATTTACCTTGTTGTCATTCTTATTTTCCGAACAGAAACTATAACAAACACTTATTTACCTAGTTGTCATTCTTATTTTACGAACAGAAACTATAACAAACACTTATTTACCTAGTTGTCATTCTTATTTTACGAACAGAAACTATAACAAACACTTATTTACCTTTTTGTCATTCTTATTTTCCGAACAGAAACTATAACAAACACTTATTTACCTAGTTGTCATTCTTATTTTCCGAACAGAAACTATAACAAACACTTATTTACCTTGTTGTCATTCTTATTTTCCGAACAGAAACTATAACAAACACTTATTTACCTTGTTGTCATTCTTATTTTCCGAACAGAAACTATAACAAACACTTATTTACCTTGTTGTCATTCTTATTTTACGAACAGAAACTATACCAAACTCTTATTTACCTAGTTGTCATTCTTATTTTCCGAACAGAAACTATAACAAACATTTATTTACCTTGCAGTCATTCTTATTTTCCGAACAGAAACTATAACAAACACTTATTTACCTAGTTGTCATTCTTATTTTACGAACAGAAACTATAACAAACACTTATTTACCTTGCAGTCATTCTTATTTTCCGAACAGAAACTATAACAAACACTTATTTACCTTGTTGTCATTCTTATTTTCCGAACAGAAACTATAACAAACACTTATTTACCTAGTTGTCATTCTTATTTTACGAACAGAAACTATAACAAACACTTATTTACCTTGTTGTCATTCTTATTTTACGAACAGAAACTATAACAAACACTTATTTACCTTGTTGTCATTATAATTTTACGAACAGAAACTATTACAAACACTTATTTACCTTGTTGTCATTCTTATTTTCCGAACAGAAACTATAACAAACACTTATTTACCTAGTTGTCATTCTTATTTTACGAACAGAAACTATAACAAACACTTATTTACCTAGTTGTCATTCTTATTTTACGAACAGAAACTATAACAAACACTTATTTACCTTGTTGTCATTATAATTTTACGAACAGAAACTATTACAAACACTTATTTACCTTGTTGTCATTCTTATTTTCCGAACAGAAACTATAACAAACACTTATTTACCTTGTTGTCATTATAATTTTACGAACAGAAACTATAACAAACACTTATTTACCTTGTTGTCATTCTTATTTTCCGAACAGAAACTATAACAAACACTTATTTACCTAGTTGTCATTCTTATTTTACGAACAGAAACTATAACAAACACTTATTTACCTTGTTGTCATTATAATTTTACGAACAGAAACTATAACAAACACTTATTTACCTTGTTGTCATTCTTATTTTCCGAACAGAAACTATAACAAACACTTATTTACCTTGTTGTCATTCTTATTTTCCGAACAGAAACTATAACAAACACTTATTTACCTAGTTGTCATTCTTATTTTCCGAACAGGAACTATAACAAACACTTATTTACCTTGCAGTCATTCTTATTTTCCGAACAGAAACTATAACAAACACTTATTTACCTTGTTGTCATTCTTATTTTCCGAACAGAAACTATAACAAACACTTATTTACCTAGTTGTCATTATAATTTTACGAACAGAAACTATAACAAACACTTATGTTCCTTGTTGTCATTCTTATTTTCCGAACAGAAACTATAACAAACACTTATTTACCTTGTTGTCATTATAATTTTACGAACAGAAACTATTACAAACACTTATTTACCTTGTTATCATTCTTATTTTCCGAACAGAAACTATAACAAACACTTATTTACCTAGTTGTCATTCTTATTTTACGAACAGAAACTATAACAAACACTTATTTACCTAGTTGTCATTCTTATTTTACGAACAGAAACTATAACAAACACTTATTTACCTTTTTGTCATTCTTATTTTCCGAACAGAAACTATAACAAACACTTATTTACCTAGTTGTCATTCTTATTTTCCGAACAGAAACTATAACAAACACTTATTTACCTTGTTGTCATTCTTATTTTCCGAACAGAAACTATAACAAACACTTATTTACCTTGTTGTCATTCTTATTTTCCGAACAGAAACTATAACAAACACTTATTTACCTTGTTGTCATTCTTATTTTACGAACAGAAACTATAACAAACACTTATTTACCTTGTTGTCATTCTTATTTTCCGAACAGAAACTATAACAAACACTTATTTACCTTGTTGTCATTCTTATTTTCCGAACAGAAACTATAACAAACACTTATTTACCTTGCAGTCATTCTTATTTTCCGAACAGAAACTATAACAAACACTTATTTACCTAGTTGTCATTCTTATTTTCCGAACAGAAACTATAACAAACACTTATTTACCTTGTTGTCATTCTTATTTTCCGAACAGAAACTATAACAAACACTTATTTACCTTGTTGTCATTCTTATTTTCCGAACAGAAACTATAACAAACACTTATTTACCTTGTTGTCATTCTTATTTTCCGAACAGAAACTATAACAAACACTTATTTACCTTGTTGTCATTCTTATTTTCCGAACAGAAACTATAACAAACACTTATTTACCTTGCAGTCATTCTTATTTTCCGAACAGAAACTATAACAAACACTTATTTACCTTGCAGTCATTCTTATTTTACGAACAGAAACTATAACAAACACTTATTTACCTAGTTGTCATTCTTATTTTCCGAACAGAAATTATAACAAACACTTATTTACCTTGTTGTCATTCTTATTTTCCGAACAGAAACTATAACAAACACTTATTTACCTTGTTGTCATTATAATTTTACGAACAGAAACTATAACAAACACTTATTTACCTAGTTGTCATTCTTATTTTCCGAACAGAAACTATAACAAACACTTATTTACCTAGTTGTCATTCTTATTTTACGAACAGAAACTATAACAAACACTTATTTACCTTGTTGTCATTCTTATTTTCCGAACAGAAACTATAACAAACACTTATTTACCTTGTTGTCATTCTTATTTTACGAACAGAAACTATAACAAACACTTATTTACCTAGTTGTCATTCTTATTTTACGAACAGAAACTATAACAAACACTTATTTACCTAGTTGTCATTCTTATTTTCCGAACAGAAACTATAACAAACACTTATTTACCTTGTTGTCATTCTTATTTTCCGAACAGAAACTATAACAAACACTTATTTACCTAGTTGTCATTCTTATTTTCCAAACAGAAACTATAACAAACACTTATTTACCTTGTTGTCATTCTTATTTTCCGAACAGAAACTATAACAAACACTTATTTACCTTGTTGACATTATAATTTTACGAACAGAATCTATAACAAACACTTATTTACCTTGTTGTTATTATTATTTTCCGAACAGAAACTATAACAAACACTTATTTACCTAGTTGTCATTCTTATTTTCCGAACAGAAACTATAACAAACACTTATTTACCTTGCAGTCATTCTTATTTTCCGAACAGAAACTATAACAAACACTTATTTACCTAGTTGTCATTCTTATTTTCCGAACAGAAACTATAACAAACACTTATTTACCTTGCAGTCATTCTTATTTTCCGAACAGAAACTATAACAAACACTTATTTACCTTGTTGTCATTCTTATTTTCCGAACAGAAACTATAACAAACACTTATTTACCTAGTTGTCATTCTTATTTTACGAACAGAAACTATAACAAACACTTATTTACCTTGTTGTCATTCTTATTTTACGAACAGAAACTATAACAAACACTTATTTACCTTGTTGTCATTATAATTGTACGAACAGAAACTATTACAAACACTTATTTACCTTGTTGTCATTCTTATTTTCCGAACAGAAACTATAACAAACACTTATTTACCTAGTTGTCATTCTTATTTTACGAACAGAAACTATAACAAACACTTATTTACCTAGTTGTCATTCTTATTTTACGAACAGAAACTATAACAAACACTTATTTACCTTGTTGTCATTATAATTTTACGAACAGAAACTATTACAAACACTTATTTACCTTGTTGTCATTCTTATTTTCCGAACAGAAACTATAACAAACACTTATTTACCTTGTTGTCATTATAATTTTACGAACATAAACTATAACAAACACTTATTTACCTTGTTGTCATTCTTATTTTCCGAACAGAAACTATAACAAACACTTATTTACCTAGTTGTCATTCTTATTTTACGAACACTTATTTACCTTGTTGTCATTATAATTTTACGAACAGAAACTATTACAAACACTTATTTACCTTGTTGTCATTCTTATTTTCCGAACAGAAACTATAACAAACACTTATTTACATTTTTGTCATTCTTATTTTCCGAACAGAAACTATAACGAACACTTATTTACCTAGTTGTCATTCTTATTTTCCGAACAGGTAAATAAGTGTTTGTTATAGTTTCTGTTCGGAAAATAAGAATGACAACAAGGTAAATAAGTGTTTGTTATAGTTTCTGACCGGAAAATAAGAATGACAACAAGGTAAATAAGTGTTTGTTATAGTTTCTGTTCGGAAAATAAGAATGACAACTAGGTAAATAAGTGTTTGTTATAGTTTCTGTTCGGAAAATAAGAATGACAACAAGGTAAATAAGTGTTTGTTATAGTTTCTGTTCGTAAAATTATAATGACAACAAGGTAAATAAGTGTTTGTTATAGTTTCTGTTCGGAAAATAGGAATGACAACAAGGTAAATAAGTGTTTGTTATAGTTTCTGTTCGGAAAATAAGAATGACAATAAGGTAAATAAGTGTTTGTTATAGTTTCTGTTCGGAAAATAAGAATGACAACTAGGTAAATAAGTGTTTGTTATAGTTTCTGTTCTTAAAATAAGAATGACAACAAGGTAAATAAGTGTTTGTTATAGTTTCTGTTCGGAAAATAAGAATGACAACAAGGTAAATAAGTGTTTGTTATAGTTTCTGTTCGGAAAATAAGAATGACAACAAGGTAAATAAGTGTTTGTTATAGTTTCTGTTCGTAAAATTATAATGGCAACTAGGTAAATAAGTGTTTGTTATAGTTTCTGTTCGGAAAATAAGAATGACAACAAGGTAAATAAGTGTTTGTTATAGTTTCTGTTCGGAAAATAAGAATGACAACTAGGTAAATAAGTGTTTGTTATAGTTTCTGTTCGTAAAATTATAATGACAACAAGGTAAATAAGTGTTTGTTATAGTTTCTGTTCGGAAAATAAGAATGACAACAAGGTAAATAAGTGTTTGTTATAATTTCTGTTCGGAAAATAAGAATGACAACAAGGTAAATAAGTGTTTGTTATAGTTTCTGTTCGGAAAATAAGAATGACAACAAGGTAAATAAGTGTTTGTTATAGTTTCTGTTCGGAAAATAAGAATGACAACTAGGTAAATAAGTGTTTGTTATAGTTTCTGTTCGGAAAATAAGAATGACAACAAGGTAAATAAGTGTTTGTTATAGTTTCTGTTCGTAAAATTATAATGACAACAAGGTAAATAAGTGTTTGTTATAGTTTCTGTTCGGAAAATAAGAATGACAACAAGGTAAATAAGTGTTTGTTATAGTTTCTGTTCGGAAAATAAGAATGACAACAAGGTAAATAAGTGTTTGTTATAGTTTCTGTTCGTAAAATTATAATGACAACTAGGTAAATAAGTGTTTGTTATAGTTTCTGTTCGGAAAATAAGAATGACAACAAGGTAAATAAGTGTTTGTTATAGTTTCTGTTCGGAAAATAAGAATGACAACTAGGTAAATAAGTGTTTGTTATAGTTTCTGTTCGTAAAATTATAATGACAACAAGGTAAATAAGTGTTTGTTATAGTTTCTGTTCGGAAAATAAGAATGACAACAAGGTAAATAAGTGTTTGTTATAGTTTCTGTTCGTAAAATTATAATTACAACAAGGTAAATAAGTTTTTGTTATAGTTTCTGTTCGGAAAATAAGAATGACAACAAGGTAAATAAGTGTTTGTTTTAGTTTCTGTTCGTAAAATTATAATGACAACAAGGTAAATAAGTGTTTGTTATAGTTTCTGTTCGGAAAATAAGAATGACAACTAGGTAAATAAGTGTTTGTTATAGTTTCTGTTCGTAAAATTATAATGACAACAAGGTAAATAAGTGTTTGTTATAGTTTCTGTTCGGAAAATAAGAATGACAACTAGGTAAATAAGTGTTTGTTATAGTTTCTGTTCGTAAAATTATAATGACAACAAGGTAAATAAGTGTTTGTTATAGTTTCTGTTCGGAAAATAAGAATGACAACTAGGTAAATAAGTGTTTGTTATAGTTTCTGTTCGTAAAATTATAATGACAACAAGGTAAATAAGTGTTTGTTATAGTTTCTGTTCGTAAAATTATAATGACAACAAGGTAAATAAGTGTTTGTTATAGTTTCTGTTCGTAAGATTATAATGACAACAAGGTAAATAAGTGTTTGTTATAGTTTCTGTTCGGAAAATAAGAATGACAACAAGGTAAATAAGTGTTTGTTATAGTTTCTGTTTGGAAAATAAGAATGACAACTAGGTAAATAAGTGTTTGTTTTAGTTTCTGTTCGTAAAATTATAATGACAACAAGGTAAATAAGTGTTTGTTATAGTTTCTGTTCGGAAAATAAGAATGACAACAAGGTAAATAAGTGTTTGTTATAGTATCTGTTCGAAAAATAAGAATGACAACTAGGTAAATAAGTGTTTGTTATAGTTTCTGTTCGGAAAATAAGAATGACAACTAGGTAAATAAGTGTTTGTTATAGTTTCTGTTCGGAAAATAAGAATGACAACAAGGTAAATAAGTGTTTGTTATAGTTTCTGTTCGGAAAATAAGAATGACAACTAGGTAAATAAGTGTTTGTTATAGTTTCTGTTCGGAAAATAAGAATGACAACTAGGTAAATAAGTGTTTGTTATAGTTTCTGTTCGGAAAAAAAGAATGACAACTAGGTAAATAAGTGTTTGTTATAGTTTCTGTTCGGAAAATAAGAATGAC
This sequence comes from Dascillus cervinus, assembly GCA_949768715.1. Lineage (NCBI taxonomy): Eukaryota > Metazoa > Arthropoda > Insecta > Coleoptera > Dascillidae > Dascillus > Dascillus cervinus. The sequence continues at coordinate 17,893,231 of OX458320.1, forward strand.
AACTAGGTAAATAAGTGTTTGTTATAGTTTCTGTTCGGAAAATAAGAATGACAACTAGGTAAATAAGTGTTTGTTATAGTTTCTGTTCGGAAAAAAAGAATGACAACTAGGTAAATAAGTGTTTGTTATAGTTTCTGTTCGGAAAATAAGAATGACAACTAGGTAAATAAGTGTTTGTTATAGTTTCTGTTCGGAAAATAAGAATGACAACTAGGTAAATAAGTGTTTGTTATAGTTTCTGTTCGGAAAAAAAGAATGACAACTAGGTAAATAAGTGTTTGTTATAGTTTCTGTTCGGAAAATAAGAATGACAACTAGGTAAATAAGTGTTTGTTATAGTTTCTGTTCGGAAAATAAGAATGACAACTAGGTAAATAAGTGTTTGTTATAGTTTCTGTTCGGAAAATAAGAATGACAACTAGGTAAATAAGTGTTTGTTATAGTTTCTGTTCTTAAAATAAGAATGACAACAAGGTAAATAAGTGTTTGTTATAGTTTCTGTTCGGAAAATAAGAATGACAACAAGGTAAATAAGTGTTTGTTATAGTTTCTGTTCGGAAAATAAGAATGACAACAAGGTAAATAAGTGTTTGTTATAGTTTCTGTTCGTAAAATTATAATGACAACTAGGTAAATAAGTGTTTGTTATAGTTTCTGTTCGGAAAATAAGAATGACAACAAGGTAAATAAGTGTTTGTTATAGTTTCTGTTCGGAAAATAAGAATGACAACTAGGTAAATAAGTGTTTGTTATAGTTTCTGTTCGTAAAATTATAATGACAACAAGGTAAATAAGTGTTTGTTATAGTTTCTGTTCGGAAAATAAGAATGACAACAAGGTAAATAAGTGTTTGTTATAATTTCTGTTCGGAAAATAAGAATGACAACAAGGTAAATAAGTGTTTGTTATAGTTTCTGTTCGGAAAATAAGAATGACAACAAGGTAAATAAGTGTTTGTTATAGTTTCTGTTCGGAAAATAAGAATGACAACTAGGTAAATAAGTGTTTGTTATAGTTTCTGTTCGGAAAATAAGAATGACAACAAGGTAAATAAGTGTTTGTTATAGTTTCTGTTCGTAAAATTATAATGACAACAAGGTAAATAAGTGTTTGTTATAGTTTCTGTTCGGAAAATAAGAATGACAACAAGGTAAATAAGTGTTTGTTATAGTTTCTGTTCGGAAAATAAGAATGACAACAAGGTAAATAAGTGTTTGTTATAGTTTCTGTTCGTAAAATTATAATGACAACTAGGTAAATAAGTGTTTGTTATAGTTTCTGTTCGGAAAATAAGAATGACAACAAGGTAAATAAGTGTTTGTTATAGTTTCTGTTCGGAAAATAAGAATGACAACTAGGTAAATAAGTGTTTGTTATAGTTTCTGTTCGTAAAATTATAATGACAACAAGGTAAATAAGTGTTTGTTATAGTTTCTGTTCGGAAAATAAGAATGACAACAAGGTAAATAAGTGTTTGTTATAGTTTCTGTTCGTAAAATTATAATTACAACAAGGTAAATAAGTTTTTGTTATAGTTTCTGTTCGGAAAATAAGAATGACAACAAGGTAAATAAGTGTTTGTTTTAGTTTCTGTTCGTAAAATTATAATGACAACAAGGTAAATAAGTGTTTGTTATAGTTTCTGTTCGGAAAATAAGAATGACAACTAGGTAAATAAGTGTTTGTTATAGTTTCTGTTCGTAAAATTATAATGACAACAAGGTAAATAAGTGTTTGTTATAGTTTCTGTTCGGAAAATAAGAATGACAACTAGGTAAATAAGTGTTTGTTATAGTTTCTGTTCGTAAAATTATAATGACAACAAGGTAAATAAGTGTTTGTTATAGTTTCTGTTCGGAAAATAAGAATGACAACTAGGTAAATAAGTGTTTGTTATAGTTTCTGTTCGTAAAATTATAATGACAACAAGGTAAATAAGTGTTTGTTATAGTTTCTGTTCGTAAAATTATAATGACAACAAGGTAAATAAGTGTTTGTTATAGTTTCTGTTCGTAAGATTATAATGACAACAAGGTAAATAAGTGTTTGTTATAGTTTCTGTTCGTAAAATTATAATGACAACAAGGTAAATAAGTGTTTGTTATAGTTTCTGTTCGTAAAATTATAATGACAACAAGGTAAATAAGTGTTTGTTATAGTTTCTGTTCGGAAAATAAGAATGACAACTAGGTAAATAAGTGTTTGTTATAGTTTCTGTTCGGAAAATAAGAATGACAACAAGGTAAATAAGTGTTTGTTATAGTTTCTGTTCGGAAAATAAGAATGACAACAAGGTAAATAAGTGTTTGTTATAGTTTCTGTTCGTAAAATTATAATGACAACTAGGTAAATAAGTGTTTGTTATAGTTTCTGTTCGGAAAATAAGAATGACAACAAGGTAAATAAGTGTTTGTTATAGTTTCTGTTCGTAAAATTATAATGACAACTAGGTAAATAAGTGTTTGTTATAGTTTCTGTTCGGAAAATAAGAATGACAACAAGGTAAATAAGTGTTTGTTATAGTTTCTGTTCGGAAAATAAGAATGACAACTAGGTAAATAAGTGTTTGTTATAGTTTCTGTTCGTAAAATTATAATGACAACAAGGTAAATAAGTGTTTGTTATAGTTTCTGTTCGGAAAATAAGAATGACAACAAGGTAAATAAGTGTTTGTTATAATTTCTGTTCGGAAAATAAGAATGACAACAAGGTAAATAAGTGTTTGTTATAGTTTCTGTTCGGAAAATAAGAATGACAACAAGGTAAATAAGTGTTTGTTATAGTTTCTGTTCGGAAAATAAGAATGACAACTAGGTAAATAAGTGTTTGTTATAGTTTCTGTTCGGAAAATAAGAATGACAACAAGGTAAATAAGTGTTTGTTATAGTTTCTGTTCGTAAAATTATAATGACAACAAGGTAAATAAGTGTTTGTTATAGTTTCTGTTCGGAAAATAAGAATGACAACAAGGTAAATAAGTGTTTGTTATAGTTTCTGTTCGGAAAATAAGAATTACAACAAGGTAAATAAGTGTTTGTTATAGTTTCTGTTCGTAAAATTATAATGACAACTAGGTAAATAAGTGTTTGTTATAGTTTCTGTTCGGAAAATAAGAATGACAACAAGGTAAATAAGTGTTTGTTATAGTTTCTGTTCGGAAAATAAGAATGACAACTAGGTAAATAAGTGTTTGTTATAGTTTCTGTTCGTAAAATTATAATGACAACAAGGTAAATAAGTGTTTGTTATAGTTTCTGTTCGGAAAATAAGAATGACAACAAGGTAAATAAGTGTTTGTTATAGTTTCTGTTCGTAAAATTATAATTACAACAAGGTAAATAAGTTTTTGTTATAGTTTCTGTTCGGAAAATAAGAATGACAACAAGGTAAATAAGTGTTTGTTTTAGTTTCTGTTCGTAAAATTATAATGACAACAAGGTAAATAAGTGTTTGTTATAGTTTCTGTTCGGAAAATAAAAATGACAACTAGGTAAATAAGTGTTTGTTATAGTTTCTGTTCGTAAAATTATAATGACAACAAGGTAAATAAGTGTTTGTTATAGTTTCTGTTCGGAAAATAAGAATGACAACTAGGTAAATAAGTGTTTGTTATAGTTTCTGTTCGTAAAATTATAATGACAACAAGGTAAATAAGTGTTTGTTATAGTTTCTGTTCGGAAAATAAGAATGACAACTAGGTAAATAAGTGTTTGTTATAGTTTCTGTTCGTAAAATTATAATGACAACAAGGTAAATAAGTGTTTGTTATAGTTTCTGTTCGTAAAATTATAATGACAACAAGGTAAATAAGTGTTTGTTATAGTTTCTGTTCGTAAGATTATAATGACAACAAGGTAAATAAGTGTTTGTTATAGTTTCTGTTCGTAAAATTATAATGACAACAAGGTAAATAAGTGTTTGTTATAGTTTCTGTTCGTAAAATTATAATGACAACAAGGTAAATAAGTGTTTGTTATAGTTTCTGTTCGGAAAATAAGAATGACAACTAGGTAAATAAGTGTTTGTTATAGTTTCTGTTCGGAAAATAAGAATGACAACTAGGTAAATAAGTGTTTGTTATAGTTTCTGTTCGGAAAAAAAGAATGACAACTAGGTAAATAAGTGTTTGTTATAGTTTCTGTTCGGAAAATAAGAATGACAACTAGGTAAATAAGTGTTTGTTATAGTTTCTGTTCGGAAAATAAGAATGACAACTAGGTAAATAAGTGTTTGTTATAGTTTCTGTTCGGAAAATAAGAATGACAACTAGGTAAATAAGTGTTTGTTTTAGTTTCTGTTCGTAAAATTATAATGACAACAAGGTAAATAAGTGTTTGTTATAGTTTCTGTTCGGAAAATAAGAATGACAACAAGGTAAATAAGTGTTTGTTATAGTATCTGTTCGAAAAATAAGAATGACAACTAGGTAAATAAGTGTTTGTTATAGTTTCTGTTCGGAAAATAAGAATGACAACTAGGTAAATAAGTGTTTGTTATAGTTTCTGTTCGGAAAATAAGAATGACAACAAGGTAAATAAGTGTTTGTTATAGTTTCTGTTCGGAAAATAAGAATGACAACTAGGTAAATAAGTGTTTGTTATAGTTTCTGTTCGGAAAATAAGAATGACAACTAGGTAAATAAGTGTTTGTTATAGTTTCTGTTCGGAAAAAAAGAATGACAACTAGGTAAATAAGTGTTTGTTATAGTTTCTGTTCGGAAAATAAGAATGACAACTAGGTAAATAAGTGTTTGTTATAGTTTCTGTTCGGAAAATAAGAATGACAACTAGGTAAATAAGTGTTTGTTATAGTTTCTGTTCGGAAAAAAAGAATGACAAATAGGTAAATAAGTGTTTGTTATAGTTTCTGTTCGGAAAATAAGAATGACAACTAGGTAAATAAGTGTTTGTTATAGTTTCTGTTCGGAAAATAAGAATGACAACTAGGTAAATAAGTGTTTGTTATAGTTTCTGTTCGGAAAAAAAGAATGACAACTAGGTAAATAAGTGTTTGTTATAGTTTCTGTTCGGAAAATAAGAATGACAACTAGGTAAATAAGTGTTTGTTATAGTTTCTGTTCGGAAAATAAGAATGACAACTAGGTAAATAAGTGTTTGTTATAGTTTCTGTTCGGAAAATAAGAATGACAACTAGGTAAATAAGTGTTTGTTATAGTTTCTGTTCTTAAAATAAGAATGACAACAAGGTAAATAAGTGTTTGTTATAGTTTCTGTTCGGAAAATAAGAATGACAACAAGGTAAATAAGTGTTTGTTATAGTTTCTGTTCGGAAAATAAGAATGACAACAAGGTAAATAAGTGTTTGTTATAGTTTCTGTTCGTAAAATTATAATGACAACTAGGTAAATAAGTGTTTGTTATAGTTTCTGTTCGGAAAATAAGAATGACAACAAGGTAAATAAGTGTTTGTTATAGTTTCTGTTCGGAAAATAAGAATGACAACTAGGTAAATAAGTGTTTGTTATAGTTTCTGTTCGTAAAATTATAATGACAACAAGGTAAATAAGTGTTTGTTATAGTTTCTGTTCGGAAAATAAGAATGACAACAAGGTAAATAAGTGTTTGTTATAATTTCTGTTCGGAAAATAAGAATGACAACAAGGTAAATAAGTGTTTGTTATAGTTTCTGTTCGGAAAATAAGAATGACAACAAGGTAAATAAGTGTTTGTTATAGTTTCTGTTCGGAAAATAAGAATGACAACTAGGTAAATAAGTGTTTGTTATAGTTTCTGTTCGGAAAATAAGAATGACAACAAGGTAAATAAGTGTTTGTTATAGTTTCTGTTCGTAAAATTATAATGACAACAAGGTAAATAAGTGTTTGTTATAGTTTCTGTTCGGAAAATAAGAATGACAACAAGGTAAATAAGTGTTTGTTATAGTTTCTGTTCGGAAAATAAGAATGACAACAAGGTAAATAAGTGTTTGTTATAGTTTCTGTTCGTAAAATTATAATGACAACTAGGTAAATAAGTGTTTGTTATAGTTTCTGTTCGGAAAATAAGAATGACAACAAGGTAAATAAGTGTTTGTTATAGTTTCTGTTCGGAAAACAAGAATGACAACTAGGTAAATAAGTGTTTGTTATAGTTTCTGTTCGTAAAATTATAATGACAACAAGGTAAATAAGTGTTTGTTATAGTTTCTGTTCGGAAAATAAGAATGACAACAAGGTAAATAAGTGTTTGTTATAGTTTCTGTTCGTAAAATTATAATTACAACAAGGTAAATAAGTTTTTGTTATAGTTTCTGTTCGGAAAATAAGAATGACAACAAGGTAAATAAGTGTTTGTTTTAGTTTCTGTTCGTAAAATTATAATGACAACAAGGTAAATAAGTGTTTGTTATAGTTTCTGTTCGGAAAATAAGAATGACAACTAGGTAAATAAGTGTTTGTTATAGTTTCTGTTCGGAAAATAAGAATGACAACTAGGTAAATAAGTGTTTGTTATAGTTTCTGTTCGGAAAATAAGAATGACAACTAGGTAAATAAGTGTTTGTTATAGTTTCTGTTCTTAAAATAAGAATGACAACAAGGTAAATAAGTGTTTGTTATAGTTTCTGTTCGGAAAATAAGAATGACAACAAGGTAAATAAGTGTTTGTTATAGTTTCTGTTCGGAAAATAAGAATGACAACAAGGTAAATAAGTGTTTGTTATAGTTTCTGTTCGTAAAATTATAATGACAACTAGGTAAATAAGTGTTTGTTATAGTTTCTGTTCGGAAAATAAGAATGACAACAAGGTAAATAAGTGTTTGTTATAGTTTCTGTTCGGAAAATAAGAATGACAACTAGGTAAATAAGTGTTTGTTATAGTTTCTGTTCGTAAAATTATAATGACAACAAGGTAAATAAGTGTTTGTTATAGTTTCTGTTCGGAAAATAAGAATGACAACAAGGTAAATAAGTGTTTGTTATAATTTCTGTTCGGAAAATAAGAATGACAACAAGGTAAATAAGTGTTTGTTATAGTTTCTGTTCGGAAAATAAGAATGACAACAAGGTAAATAAGTGTTTGTTATAGTTTCTGTTCGGAAAATAAGAATGACAACTAGGTAAATAAGTGTTTGTTATAGTTTCTGTTCGGAAAATAAGAATGACAACAAGGTAAATAAGTGTTTGTTATAGTTTCTGTTCGTAAAATTATAATGACAACAAGGTAAATAAGTGTTTGTTATAGTTTCTGTTCGGAAAATAAGAATGACAACAAGGTAAATAAGTGTTTGTTATAGTTTCTGTTCGGAAAATAAGAATGACAACAAGGTAAATAAGTGTTTGTTATAGTTTCTGTTCGTAAAATTATAATGACAACTAGGTAAATAAGTGTTTGTTATAGTTTCTGTTCGGAAAATAAGAATGACAACAAGGTAAATAAGTGTTTGTTATAGTTTCTGTTCGGAAAATAAGAATGACAACTAGGTAAATAAGTGTTTGTTATAGTTTCTGTTCGTAAAATTATAATGACAACAAGGTAAATAAGTGTTTGTTATAGTTTCTGTTCGGAAAATAAGAATGACAACAAGGTAAATAAGTGTTTGTTATAGTTTCTGTTCGTAAAATTATAATTACAACAAGGTAAATAAGTTTTTGTTATAGTTTCTGTTCGGAAAATAAGAATGACAACAAGGTAAATAAGTGTTTGTTTTAGTTTCTGTTCGTAAAATTATAATGACAACAAGGTAAATAAGTGTTTGTTATAGTTTCTGTTCGGAAAATAAGAATGACAACTAGGTAAATAAGTGTTTGTTATAGTTTCTGTTCGTAAAATTATAATGACAACAAGGTAAATAAGTGTTTGTTATAGTTTCTGTTCGGAAAATAAGAATGACAACTAGGTAAATAAGTGTTTGTTATAGTTTCTGTTCGTAAAATTATAATGACAACAAGGTAAATAAGTGTTTGTTATAGTTTCTGTTCGGAAAATAAGAATGACAACTAGGTAAATAAGTGTTTGTTATAGTTTCTGTTCGTAAAATTATAATGACAACAAGGTAAATAAGTGTTTGTTATAGTTTCTGTTCGTAAAATTATAATGACAACAAGGTAAATAAGTGTTTGTTATAGTTTCTGTTCGTAAGATTATAATGACAACAAGGTAAATAAGTGTTTGTTATAGTTTCTGTTCGTAAAATTATAATGACAACAAGGTAAATAAGTGTTTGTTATAGTTTCTGTTCGTAAAATTATAATGACAACAAGGTAAATAAGTGTTTGTTATAGTTTCTGTTCGGAAAATAAGAATGACAACTAGGTAAATAAGTGTTTGTTATAGTTTCTGTTCGGAAAATAAGAATGACAACTAGGTAAATAAGTGTTTGTTATAGTTTCTGTTCGGAAAAAAAGAATGACAACTAGGTAAATAAGTGTTTGTTATAGTTTCTGTTCGGAAAATAAGAATGACAACTAGGTAAATAAGTGTTTGTTATAGTTTCTGTTCGGAAAATAAGAATGACAACTAGGTAAATAAGTGTTTGTTATAGTTTCTGTTCGGAAAATAAGAATGACAACTAGGTAAATAAGTGTTTGTTTTAGTTTCTGTTCGTAAAATTATAATGACAACAAGGTAAATAAGTGTTTGTTATAGTTTCTGTTCGGAAAATAAGAATGACAACAAGGTAAATAAGTGTTTGTTATAGTATCTGTTCGAAAAATAAGAATGACAACTAGGTAAATAAGTGTTTGTTATAGTTTCTGTTCGGAAAATAAGAATGACAACTAGGTAAATAAGTGTTTGTTATAGTTTCTGTTCGGAAAATAAGAATGACAACAAGGTAAATAAGTGTTTGTTATAGTTTCTGTTCGGAAAATAAGAATGACAACTAGGTAAATAAGTGTTTGTTATAGTTTCTGTTCGGAAAATAAGAATGACAACTAGGTAAATAAGTGTTTGTTATAGTTTCTGTTCGGAAAAAAAGAATGACAACTAGGTAAATAAGTGTTTGTTATAGTTTCTGTTCGGAAAATAAGAATGACAACTAGGTAAATAAGTGTTTGTTATAGTTTCTGTTCGGAAAATAAGAATGACAACTAGGTAAATAAGTGTTTGTTATAGTTTCTGTTCGGAAAAAAAGAATGACAACTAGGTAAATAAGTGTTTGTTATAGTTTCTGTTCGGAAAATAAGAATGACAACTAGGTAAATAAGTGTTTGTTATAGTTTCTGTTCGGAAAATAAGAATGACAACTAGGTAAATAAGTGTTTGTTATAGTTTCTGTTCGGAAAAAAAGAATGACAACTAGGTAAATAAGTGTTTGTTATAGTTTCTGTTCGGAAAATAAGAATGACAACTAGGTAAATAAGTGTTTGTTATAGTTTCTGTTCGGAAAATAAGAATGACAACTAGGTAAATAAGTGTTTGTTATAGTTTCTGTTCGGAAAATAAGAATGACAACTAGGTAAATAAGTGTTTGTTATAGTTTCTGTTCGTAAAATAAGAATGACAACTAGGTAAATAAGTGTTTGTTATAGTTTCTGTTCGGAAAATAAGAATGACAACTAGGTAAATAAGTGTTTGTTATAGTTTCTGTTCGGAAAATAAGAATGACAACTAGGTAAATAAGTGTTTGTTATAGTTTCTGTTCGGAAAATAAGAATGACAACTAGGTAAATAAGTGTTTGTTATAGTTTCTGTTCGGAAAATAAGAATGACAACTAGGTAAATAAGTGTTTGTTATAGTTTCTGTTCGGAAAATAAGAATGACAACTAGGTAAATAAGTGTTTGTTATAGTTTCTGTTCGGAAAATAAGAATGACAACTAGGTAAATAAGTGTTTGTTATAGTTTCTGTTCGTAAAATAAGAATGACAACTAGGTAAATAAGTGTTTGTTATTGTTTCTTTTCGTAAAATAAGAATGACAACTAGGTAAATAAGTGTTTGTTATAGTTTCTGTTCGTTCCGGTCGATTATGTGGAAGTGCAGATTGTCGCTCGACCACGCTAAGTAATCAGTTCCCGGCTCCAGCAGTTTCTCAAGCAGAAACTGCCAGAGTCGGTAACCACCGCTCAGCCGCGCCGATGCGGCGGCAAGCTGTTGTCGTGGATCTGTAAAAAACGACCATATTTTATGAATGTCTCGAAATAGTGCACTTTGCGCATCGATCCGATGCGTAAATGTCGTCTTTTTTGACGTTTGTAGAAAAAATATATATTTACCGTAGGGATCTAGCGATTTTCACCGGGGTCATGTTCTTGTTATTGAACATGCCCCACTGCCTCGCCAGTTCGTTCCGGTCGATTATGTGGAAGTGCAGATTGTCGCTCGACCACGCTAAGTAATCAGTTCCCGGCTCCAGCAGTTTCTCAAGCAGAAACTGCCAGAGTCGGTAACCACCGCTCAGCCGCGCCGATGCGGCGGCAAGCTGTTGTCGTGGATCTGTAAAAAACGACCATATTTTATGAATGTCTCGAAATAGTGCACTTTGCGCATCGATCCGATGCGTAAATGTCGTCTTTTTTGACGTTTGTAGAAAAAATATATATTTACCGTAGGGATCTAGCGATTTTCACCGGGGTCATGTTCTTGTTATTGAACATGCCCCACTGCCTCGCCAGTTCGTTCCGGTCGATTATGTGGAAGTGCAGATTGTCGCTCGACCACGCTAAGTAATCAGTTCCCGGCTCCAGCAGTTTCTCAAGCAGAAACTGCCAGAGTCGGTAACCACCGCTCAGCCGCGCCGATGCGGCGGCAAGCTGTTGTCGTGGATCTGTAAAAAACGACCATATTTTATGAATGTCTCGAAATAGTGCACTTTGCGCATCGATACCGATGCGTAAATGTCGTCTTTTTTGACGTTTGTAGAAAAAATATATATTTACCGTAGGGATCTAGCGATTTTCACCGGGGTCATGTTCTTGTTATTGAACCAGTGCATTCTCAACAAATAATTTTAAATTTATTTAAGAATTTGAAACAAGAAACGGGAAATGAATGTAGTTACGGATTAATAAAGAGAGTTGCCAAATTAACAGAAATTTCAAAAAATACCGTTTCTCGCATAATAAAAGTTGGAAAGCCAATAAATCATTTTAAAAATAGACAATGTGCGCGTCCAAGTAAACTGGTTAAAGTCGATGATGGTATAAAGAGGCGAATACGAGAAATAATTTGTAATAATTATAAAAGCAATGTTGTGTTAACTTTAAAAGAATTACATAAACTTTTAGAAGAAGATGGGATTGCTGTGTATAAAAGCTTAACGACTCTTCGAAAATTTTTGTTAGATATAGGATTTCGATTTAAAAAATTAAATAAGCGAATCGTTCTAATGGAATCTGAACGAATAGTTAAGATGAGATTTATATTTTTGAAAAAAATTCAAGAATATAGAGAAGAAAATAGGACTATCGTTTATCTTGATGAAACATGGTTTGATAGTCATGATACTGTAAAAAAAGGGTGGTCAGATGGAAGTATAAATTGTGCTTTAAATGCACCCCCATCAAGGGGTAAGAGAATACTGATTCTTCATGCTGGAACAAAAGATGGATTTGTTTCTAATGCTTTATTGCTATACGCAAAAAATATTAAAGATAGTGCTGCAGATTATCATTCTGATATGAACTCTAATCTATTTGAGAATTGGTTTAGTAAAACTCTTCTTCCAAATTTAACTCCTAATTGTGTAATAGTTTTGGATAATGCGTCATATCACTCCCGAATATTCAAGAAAGTACCCAATCAAGCCAATAAGAAAGAAGAACTAATTCAATTCTTGGTCGAAGAAGGAGTTAATTTATCCGGCGTAGGTAAATTAACTAAGAAAATTCTTCTCGATCATATTAAGAATCTTAATATAGAAAAACGTTATGTAATAGATCAGATTGCGCAAGAAAAAGGGCATACGGTTCTACGCTTGCCCCCATATTACTGCGAATTTAATCCAATTGAAAATGTATGGAGCAAGTTACAAAATGATTTAAGAAAAAATAACGCTCAACCGAGGTTAAATTCAGAAGTTGTAAACAAGGTTAAAACTATTATTACACAATTACAAAATGAAGCGAATAAAACGAAATTATGGGACATGCTGTTTCAAACGAAGCAAAGTACAGAAATCGGTTTCAGGAAATTGATCCTATAATAATAGAGGTGAATAATGGAAGTGACACTGATAGTGATAGAGATAGTGACTAATCCTAATGTATAAATAGACAAATATAAAAATTTAAATAATTTTCTACAAATTTTTGAGAATCCAAATTTTTACCTGAATACGTCCGGTAAGAATTCAAACCTAAATAACGGCCTTATTACTTTAAGCCGTGATAAGTACTTTAACGACATCGCCCCAACTGATACTGTATAAGGTTTACGCGCATTCTTTTATTACGAAACTAATATTCTATAATGATCCATAAGCGGACGGGAAAACATTTGCAGAAAAGGCAATGCCGCAAAAGGGATAACAACAGACCCAACTTACGCCATTATCTAATTAGTTTCATAACTGGAGAGCGTTGCAATTATAAAACGGGTAATAACTTGATGACAGTGTTCGACGTCCTCAAGGCGAAAAAGGAATAAAGCACACCGAAGGGTGAAATAGAGATAAAATTTAGAACTGGCACGAGGACGAACGCGAAAAGGCAATGAAGTGAGAACGTCGTCTGGAACAGAATGAGATGTAAATTGACAGCAGATAAAAATAAAATAGAGATCGCAAACAGCGATAACACGGCTGGTGTAGTTCTCGCATGTTATGCACACACACACATACACACCGGCGAAATTTCGTCGATTCTAAATATGAGATAAAAAAGCGTCGAATAAGTATCAAGAAACGGGCGTGAACGGTAAGATACCGTACATACAGAAGAAAGTGTAGCACGTAAAACATGAGGAAATTGTCAAGTTGTATTTCGTTTCAAACGAGTGGGACTTGCGATAAACAACACCAGAGAGCGCAAACGGAGCTCGTCGATTTAAATGCGGCTCAACAGGTTCTTCTAATCGTAGACATTATTATCAATACGTTAATTTTTAAAAAAAAATTTTTTTAATAAATTGTTAATACAATTTTTTTTAAAAACGTTTGTTATCTTTGTTTTATTTATGTAATCATTGAAATAAATAAATTTATGATTTTAACTGGTGTATTTCTGAATTGAAGCAATTACGTAAAAAATGAAATGAAATAAGTTAATTAAAAAACGATTTAATTACGCCTATTAAAAAATAATTAATTAAATTAACTAATTAAAATAATTTAGAAATCAATTTGATTCATTGATTCATTAAAAATGTCGAAAAACGGAACGAACTTAAAGATATGAGTTAATAATTTAACCCTCAACTGGTATCATACGTCTGAGAGACGTCGATGAATTTTTGGTGGCTCGTCATTATGACTCCATGAAATATCGCTGCATGTGCATTTCAGTAGCTGCTGTTCGGGTCGTGATCTACCCACACATAAAACCACACACAATTGCCAGTTGCAATTCGGCGGTTATAATCTGTTGATGCCGACCCTCCGTCTCCTAGACGTATGATACCAGTTGCGCAACAATTTTTCTGTATTTTCTGTACGAACTACGTGAACATTGGTTTTTTTATTGCTAAAGGACGTGAATAAGTGGTGTTATACTATGGGTGATAAAAATTCAGAATTGCAGAAAGCGTGTACGTCCAGAAGCAGCCGAAGATCGGTTCAAAAAGACGTTTTATATGTGCGTGATATAGATTTTGATAAACATTTGGAAAAAATGGCGAGTGAAGTGGTTGATCAGCAAGACTTTGATTTTGATAGTGATGACAGTGATTTAGATCCTACTTTTGAAATTCATTCTGAGCATGATAGTTGTTCCGAGGAAGAGGCAGATAGTGATTGTGAGTTTGTATTTGAACAGTGTGAACGTAAAGCGCTAAATCAACCCACAGAGGCTGCAATGACTGTAGCCGAGCCTTCTACTGACAATGTAGCGGAACGAACAGCTAAACAGATAGTTCAAAATGATGAAGAAGAACAACTAGTAAGGCCAGACGAGGGCGGAAGAGTCCATAAGAAATATTTTTATGGTAAAAATAATTTTAAATGGAGAAAGGAACATCCAAGACCAAACGTCCGAACAAGATCAGCCAACATTATCGTGAGACTTCCTGGTGAAACACAACATGCGAAAAAAATTGGACCAAAGCCTACAGCCGAGGATGTTTGGTATCTAATGTTTACAAATGATATTTTGGAAGAAATTTTAGTTTGGACCAATAACAAAATTGAAAAACTTAGGGGAAAGTACGGGCGTCAAACTCTTTCTTTTCTTCAAAACTCGGATATGACTGAACTGAAGGCTTTTATTGGTCTCCTTTTATATACTTCGATTTTCAAATCCAATCATGAGTCTGTAAGTGCTTTCTTTTCAACAGATGGGACAGGAAGGGATGTTTTTCGTTGCACAATGACTGAGAAAAGGTTTTTATTTCTTCTTCTGGCAATTCGATTTGACAATCCTGATGATCGGGAAATGCGAAAGAAGGATGACTTTGCTGCAGCAATCTCTAATATTTTCAATACATTTATAAAAAATTGTCAAGACTGCTACTCACTGGGTCCATACGTATGCATAGATGAGATGCTAGCAGGGTTCCGCGGTAAATGCAAATTTCGCATATATATGCCTAATAAACCTAACAAGTACGGCATAAAAATAATGTGTATGACTAATGCTAGAACTCATTATTTGTACAACGCATACATTTACACAGGAAAGGATAGTGACGGCCAAACACTAACAAATGATGAAAAAATGCTCAACAAACCTACACAGTCTATTATCAGGCTTGCCAAACCGATTCAGCATACAAATAGAAACATCACAGCCGATAATTGGTTCTCATCTATCGAGCTTATTAATGAAATGGAGAAAAGGAAGGGGGCTTACCTATGTCGGAAAGTTGAAGAAAAACAAAAGAGAAATACCAGCACAATTCCTCCCAAGCAAGAAGCGACCAGAAAAGTCGTCTATTTACGGATTTACTGAAAAAATAACGTTGCTTTCGTATGTTCCAAAAAAGTCGAAGGCTGTAATTTTGGTTTCATCAATGCACCATACCGCATGTGATGATCCACAGATTCAAAAGCCAGAGATTATAAGCTTTTACAATTTTACTAAAGGTGGCGTTGATGCATTGGACCAAAAATGCGCTAATTACAGTGCAAGCAGGAGGTGTAGAAGGTGGCCTCTAACTATATTCTATATCATGCTTGGGAGCAGCACATCCAATGCCTTCATTCTTCATCAAGACTTTGCAGAATCTGAAAAACTTACTAAACTTGATTTCCTCAAACTACTGGCAAAATCTCTCACAACACCTCAAATGTTTCGTAGGCTCAACGAAACAAAAAACCTTCCCCTTGAGCTAAAATTCAGTATTCGAAGAGTTTTGATTATAAAAACCTAATCGGAAGATATGTCGAAGTTTTTAGAACCCAGAAAAACGTGTGCTTCTTGTCCGGCCAAGCTGAAAAGACGAACAAAATACCCTTGCACTGTTTGCGATACGCCAATATGCCTAGAGTGTGCTAAAAAAGTATGCCGAAACTGCGTATCGCCCAAAATAACATGAGTGACCTCCCCTCATTCATCCTTTGGATTTGCATTTCTTGTATTTGATACTTTTTTAGTTTGAAAATTATATGTGTAAGAGTTTTTACTTTGCATTTTTTACTTAGATTTCCTCTTCCGCCTATATTTCAAGTATACTTAGGAATGAACAGAAATTACCTTACCCCTTTCAGTCTTCCCCAAACGATTTTTTTCTGGAAGTATGTAAAATGACGAAACCATTTTGAATTTTGTAAAAAACAATGTAGTTCTTTTTGAATGTCGAGAATATGATATAGTACAATACCTTGTTAGACATGTGTAGAAGGAGAAAGAGTTATTTCTGTTTGTAAAATATAGAGCGAAGTTGCATAAATACAACAAAATGGCGATGGTGTCTGTCAGACGTATGATACCAGTTATGTGATTTTTAAGCATGATACCAGTTGAGGGTTAAATAAAATCTTATTACCAGAGAATAAAATGTAAAGAATGCTTGTTTTTGTTACCGTTTATCACACGCAGCTGGGCCACAAATCGCACACATTTTGAACCGTGATACGATCAGTCGAATTTATAATCCCGTGATTGTAAGTATTTAGAAGCACGTTTTATGTTAAAACTACACAAAAGTGATTTTCAGAATATGGATTCCAGAATGAGTAAAAAGGGGCAACTATTCCCCTCCGTCAAGCGCAAAAAAAACCGCAACTTGGAGGGATTCATTAGGTACGTACCTATTTAAATCAGTAGAATTTGCCAAAATTACTTGCTTAACCCTAGAAAGCTAATGTTAGTTGATTTAATGCAGTAGAACCCCGATTATCCGAGCTAATGCGAACCGAGTTCTGCTCGGATAAGAAAAAGCCGGATGATGCGGAGAAAATACGGTATATCAATTAAAGTCGCTTATTGCATGCAAGCAAGTAATCAAATTGGCGATCGTTAGCTGTCTAGAGTTAATTACTAGACTAAATACCACACTTTTTCAACAGGGCAAGGGCGGCAAATTTGCCTTATGTTGGGAAAAAAACAGCAGAGGAGGAAAACCGACCAACCGTTAATTTGGTTCACTTGCCTTTCGATAAAGATGAGGATGATAGTGAGTAACATTATTTTATTTTATTATTTTTTTAATTTCACATCTGGAAAAAACTAATATGCAAGGTGATTCCTAAAAAACTAACCAACTCAGTTATTTATTGCTCGATTTCAGAAAAATAAAATATATAAATGATTAGTCGAGGAAGTATTACAAGTACTTATTAATTTGGATTTTTTCCCACATTAACTTCAATGTGTTGTTGTTTTTTTCAAATGGCAAATGTATATATTTTTTTATTTATTGTGATAGAAAATTTTGTTCTAAATCTTATGATATCTAATAACTTGACCTTGCAGTAATATTAAACTTGCAAACAAATGCAATATACCCAAGTCATCCACCTAGTTTTATTTGCCAATTTTCTCATAAAATAACATTTTGGTCAATAAACTTGGAAAAGATTTCTGAAAAACGTAACGTAGAGAATGTGAGCGAAAAATAAAAAAATTTTAAATTAGAAAACTGATGAAATAGAAAATTTCGGTTGTACATTCAAAATTAAGGCATATTTATGAAAGATCGCGGGAGGTTCATCAACTGTTTACAGAAAAATGAATTTTCGTTGGAGATTTGTTTGCAAGTTTAATCAAAACACTTAACTCATTAAAATAGGCCAGTTTTCTGTATTTTGGAGTTTTAATTTAATTTTACGAAGGAAATTCAGTAGCAGCTGCCATCGTACCACCTGCTGGAACTCCGCGCACGTCCATGAAAATAGTGCCAGTGGAGAATGGAAAAGCAGCGAGGCGATCCGTATTAAAAAATTACGCACTTTCTCTGATTTCTCCCGGTAAGTTTCACGATGTTTTAATTACGATTTATTTTTAAAACCACAAATTAAATTACACCTTGCCACGTGTTTTATGTCTTTGTAAAAAGATGCATAAGTTATTATGTAATGTAAAATCATATTTTTAATTTTGCTGTTGTGTGAATGCGGTCCAAAGAATATTTCTGGTCGCGGGCATTTTCAAGCAGAAATTTACAAATTGATAATTTGGTATTTATTCGGGTGGTCACGTTACGTCACGTCAGCTGAATGATAAATCGGAGGGATCTCCACCCCCGGTCGCCGATACCAACGTTGACAGTTCGAATTTCCTTTAAAATCAAACGAAAATATTAACCAATTTTCAAATTTTTATACCAAATGAAAGAGAATTGCAATATCTACGTAAATCTGGAAATATTATTTTAAATACTTATTTAAAATGTGTCACAATTAGCAGCAGAAGTAGGTCAATATCAATATCAAAAAGAATGTATTATATTACTTATATTAAAATCTCAAACAGTAAATGTTTTATGAATTTTTTACTGAAGTAAACAGCTCGAGGCGAACCCCAACGCGTCGTCGTCGCCGGGAACGCTGTCAGAAGCGGCCGGGGAGGAGTATCAACCGAAAACGATTGGGGAACCGCAGGGAAAAGGTGCAATTAAAAAAAAGCAAAGGAAGGAAAAGAAAAAGAAAAGAAAAAGCTTCCCCTTCTTCCAGACACCTTGAAATCCACGAGTCTCCGAGAGCTGGTAAGCTAAACATGACGTTAGGTACAAACTTCGACCCGGATACAATTTTAACACTAGGAAAAGATGGGATATCTAGTTAGTGAATTTTAATTTTTAATTTTCATTGTTAAAATGATTTACAGTTCCTGTAAAATATTATTGTTATATTGATAGTATCATTCCTGAAAATGTGTTTTTTATGTTTTAAATTGATGCGAACAAGTTATGAAATGAAGTTTGCAATATTTCAAATTTTCTGCTTTGGTTTTACAGTGTGATTCCTAAAAAACGCCCCATGCTCTAACTCATTTATTTATTGCTCGATTTCAGAAAAAAAAAAAAACATTATTAATTAGTCGAGTAAATACTACAAGATGGTATTAATTTGGATTTTTCCCACATTAACTTCGATGCAAAGCGACAGTCGATTTTTTGTTTCAAATGGCTATATACATGTATACATTGTGTCGTTTATTGTGGTAGAAGATTTTTTTCTAAATTCAATGATGGCTAATAACTTGACCTTGAAGTAATATTAAGAAGAAAAAAAAATTTTTAATCAGAATAAGTCGGGGTTCTAATAAAACATGCCTTGGAAAACAATAAGATCACGTGATAAATATCATTTAAGTGTCAATATAAGTTTCATTCAAATTTTTAGCTATTTTATGATTTGAATTTATAATTTTTATGTGAAATAACAGTGACCGGTTAATTTTTTATGTTTTTTTTTTCTGAAGTAAGGTCATTAAATTGGTTTTTTGGAAAGTGGTAACTTTGATATTAGATTTTTCAAATGTGTATGCTTCAAATTAAACCAAATTTTTTTCTGGACTTTCTCAAACTATAATTAATGTCAGTTTTTAATTTCGAGTCAAAATCTCAAACAGTAAATGTTTTATGAATTTTTTTCTGAAGTAACTGTGTGGTAGGCTGGAAACTAAATCGCTTAAAACAACTCGAGGCGAACCCCACCGCGTCGTCGTCGTCGGGAACGCTGTCAGAAGCGGCCGGGGAGGAGTTTAAGTATCAACCGAAAAAGATTGGGGAAGAAGAGGAACCGCAGGTAAAAGGTGCCATTAGAAAAACTCAAAGGAAGGAAAAGAAAAAAAAAAGGAAAAGCTACAACTTCTTCCACACAACACCTTGAAATCCACGAGCCTCCGAGAGCTGCAAACCGTACGACTGGTAAGCTAAACATGACGTTAGGTACAAACTTCGACCCGGATAAAATTTTGACAGTAGGAAAAGATGGGATATCTAGCTAGTGAATTTAATTTTTAATTTTCGTTGTTAAAATGATTTACAGTTCCTGTAAAATATTATTGTTATATTGATAGTATCATTCCTGAAAATGTGTTTTTTATGTTTTAAATTGATGCGAAGTTATGAAATGAAGTTTGCAATATTTCAAATTTTCTGCTTTGGTTTTACAGTGTGATTCCCAAAAAACGCCCCATGCTCTAACTCATTTATTTATTGCTCGATTTCAGAAAAAAAAAAACATTATTAATTAGTCGAGTAAATACTACAAGATGGTATTAATTTGGATTTTTCCCACATTAACTTCGATGCAAAGCGACAGTCGATTTTTTGTTTCAAATGGCTATATACATGTATACATTGTGTCGTTTATTGTGGTAGAAGATTTTTTTCTAAATTCAATGATGGCTAATAACTTGACCTTGAAGTAATATTAAGAAGAAAAAATTTTTTTTAATCAAAATAAGTCGGGGTTCTAATAAAACATGCCTTGGAAAACAATAAGATCACGTGATAAATATTATTTAAGTGTTGCAACAGACTTCTATTAGTTAGAAGCGCTCCGCACACGAGAGCGCCACCTGCACACCTCCCACTATCGGATTCCCCCACCAGCACACCTCCGACCAATGGGATTCTCCCACCATTCGACAGCACGAAGACACGCCTACCCTCCAGCCCTATAAAAGGGGCTTGCGAGCTCCGAAAACGCCAGAAGTGATCAGCTTCTCGCACCGACTACTTCGGGGTAACAGCACCAGCGTTGGACATTACCCTTGAAACTAGAAGGACAGAGAAGCCGGTCAGTCCTTCCAGGACTATTGAAGATCCATCGTTAGTCTACAATTGTGTCGATCCCCGTCTCAAAATCCCCGACAACTCCCCGGTAACAGCACCAGCGTTGGACATTACCCTTGAAACTAGAAGGACAGAGAAGCCGGTCAGTCCTTCCAGGACTATTGAAGATCCATCGTTAGTCTACAATTGTGTCGATCCCCGTCTCAAAATCCCCGACAACTCCCCGGTAACAGCACCAGCGTTGGACATTACCTGAGAGATCGAAGACTAGAGGCGCGGGTCAGTCCTTCAAAGGACTACAACCATCAAATCTGTACTTTATATCTGTAACCGTAACGTCTGTGTAATAAATAGTTCAACACTCGTTACAAATGGCGCCCAACGTAAATACCGCGAGTGAACCACAGGCAAGCCAGTCCGTGTGTGTTGTGCCGCAAAGGAAATACCACGAGTAAACGAAAGACTAGCCAGTCCGTGTGTGTTGTTCCGCAAGGGAAATACCACGAGTAAACGAAAATCAAGACAGCCCTTGTGTGTTGTGCCGCAAAGGAAATACCACGAGAGTGTGTCCAGCAAAAACGAAAAACGTCACATAAAACGAGAACCCTTCCGGTCCGACGAAGCCCGCGCTTTCACCCAGAAACAATGGCTATCCAAATGTCACCGGAACAATTCGAGGCATTAATACGCCAATTGTCGGCACAACACACACGGACTGGCTTGTCTGTCGTTCACTCGCGGTATTTACGTTGGGCGCCATTTGCATCCCAAAGTCCAAACTTCCGGATTTTCGCAGAAATTTTCGCCCGCAATCAGGCTACCATAGAACCCACAGATCAGTATATAACTGCACAACGAGAACGATTCTCGCAACTCTCCCGGAACCTAGAGGAAGTTTGGCAGTTAGATATTATATACGGGTTACTGCGACCGCAAATCCGAGATCGTGTTTCCCGCACCGACATTAACTCGTTCCAGGATCTCCTCGACAGAGCCCGGGTCATAGAGGTTAACGAAACGGAGGGCAGAAACCCCCAGGAAGTGCAAGACCCAGAAAAAACAGAATATCGCCCGAGGTGTGAATACTGTAAGTTCCTCGGCCACGAGACCAAAGACTGTCGCAGGAAGGCCAGGAACGAAACCATACCCAAACCCCCACTAGCGATAGCAGCCGTTTCACAACCTCAACAAGCATCCCAGACGATGGCCCCTTCAGCCCTCCAATGCTATGGGTGCGGTCAACCCGGAGGCATACGAAGGAACTGCCCCGTCTGCACAACCACGGCCTCCCCGCTAAGCTTCTGTTTCCTGGAGTCAAGGAGCCTTAACCGTCCCGCGGTGGACATACACATCCACGGTAATCCAGGAACAGCATTCCTAGACAATGGCGCTAAAACCAGTCTCGCAAGTTCTCAGCTATACCATATGCTACGAGACCAAGGACGAAGGTTTGAGCCGGCCACAATTCAGCTAATCCAAGCTGATGGACGACCCGTGTTAAAACGTGTCGAACCCACCACTCTCCCGGTCCGTCTGAAGGACCAAATCATAGACACTCCATTCATCGCTATCCCTGACGCAACCGAATCCCAGACGCTCTTAGGGATCGATTTCCTCAGAAAAGCAAAGTTAGTTGTTGATTACGCCCACGAAAGATGGCACTTCCATGGACAACGCCACAAAACTTACAGATTCGTGCCCAAAGACGACATCCAGGCCCGCTTCAATAAAGATAACCCATCTCTCCACGCGCCCATGCATTCCCTTGCATTAATTGGGTCCACCCCTCCAATGCATGGTGACGACGCCGACATCCCGTTATCTAGTCCAGAACGGCCCTGCACTGCCGCCAGAGGGACGACTCCTTCCCTCGAAGAAGCCTACCTGCATACGCTAATATCGCCTCTAACCCCGTTCCTAGGTACGACCCCGTTGTCTCCGGAGCTAAAGGACCTCTTCGCCGAGATGAGCAGGCCGACCCTGTTGTCACCTCGAACTACGCACAGCCCCAGTGATGAAATATCCGAGCTTACCGAGGGTTACGGACCACCTCCATTGCCGCTCTTCGTTCCACACCCCCGGGAGTTACCAACGACCGCTTGCCATAAAAGATGCAACTTCGCCAACGCCCTGCTCCAGGGGGATGGACCCGATGAAAAACCAATCGAATACGCGCCCGGAAACGCTAACGTTGTCGAGAACACATTATAGCGACCTCCCATAACCGAGGAAACCCCCGTCTACCAGATGAGCCTCATCTCCGTGGACCTGCCGAGCGAAAGCCCGAGAAGACACGGCGAGAACAGACGAATGACCCGGAGCTCCTCAAAATCATAACTGCATTTCAGTCCACCCACCTTGAAGAAGCCCGGGAACCTCATGAAAAAGCACAGGACCGCCAGAAAAGCTATGGAGATCAGTTGCGCCGCACAGGCTCCGACTATCAACCTGGTGACCTGGTACTGGTCAGCACCCAATCCCTCAGCCAAGCCGCTAAGGGGTTTACGTCTAAATTTGCACCCAAACGAGATGGACCCTACGTAATATTAGCCGCCAAGGGACCCTGCAGCTTCGAAGTTGCCTCTCGGGAACAACCCAATCATCCCCTCGGAACGTACCACACCTCAGCTTTGCGCAAGTACGCAGTCAGCACCCAGGATACTCCGCCGGTGAGACCACTACGCCGCCGAGGAGGACCCCGCAAGAACCAACCCTACACATTCAGAACCTATGTCGAGGGCGACTATCCGATTCTGAAGGGGGAGTGTAACAGACTTCTATTAGTTAGAAGCGCTCCGCACACGAGAGCGTCACCTGCACACCCCCCACTATCGGATTCCCCCACCAGCACACCTCCGACCAATGGGATTCTCCCACCATTCGACAGCACGAAGACACGCCTACCCTCCAGCCCTATAAAAGGGGCTTGCGAGCTCCGAAAACGCCAGAAGTGATCAGCTTCTCGCACCGACTACTTCGGGGTAACAGCACCAGCGTTGGACATTACCCTTTAAACTAGAACAGAGAAGCCGGTCAGTCCTTCCAGGACTATTAAAGATCCATCGTTAGTCTACAATTGTGTCGATCCCCGTCTCAAAATCCCCGACAACTCCCCGGTAACAGCACCAGCGTTGCACATTATCTGGGAGATCGAAGACTAGAGGCGCGGGTCAGTCCTTCAAAGGACTACAACCATCAAATCTGTACTTTATATCTGTAACCGTAACGTCTGTGTAATAAATAGTTCAACACTCGTTACAGTGTCAATATAAGTTTCATTCAAATTTTTAGCTATTTTATGATTTGAATTTATAATTTTTATGTGAAATAACAGTGACCGGTTAATTTTTTATGTTTTTTTTTCTGAAGTAAGATCATTAAATTGGTTTTTTGGAAAGTGGTAACTTTGATATTAGATTTTTCAAATGTGTATGCTTCAAATTAAACCAAATTTTTTTCTGGACTTTCTCAAACTATAATTAATGTCAGTTTTTAATTTCGAGTCAAAATCTCAAACAGTAAATGTTTTATGAATTTTTTTCTGAAGTAACTGTGTGGTAGGCTGGAAACTAAATCGCTTAAAACAACTCGAGGCGAACCCCACCGCGTCGTCGTCGTCGGGAACGCTGTCAGAAGCGGCCGGGGAGGAGTTTAAGTATCAACCGAAAAAGATTGGGGAAGAAGAGGAACCGCAGGTAAAAGGTGCCATTAGAAAAACTCAAAGGAAGGAAAAGAAAAAAAAAAGGAAAAGCTACAACTTCTTCCACACAACACCTTGAAATCCACGAGCCTCCGAGAGCTGCAAACCGTACGACTGGTAAGCTAAACATGACGTTAGGTACAAACTTCGACCCGGATAAAATTTTGACAGTAGGAAAAGATGGGATATCTAGCTAGTGAATTTAATTTTTAATTTTCGTTGTTAAAATGATTTACAGTTCCTGTAAAATATTATTGTTATATTGATAGTATCATTCCTGAAAATGTGTTTTTTATGTTTTAAATTGATGCGAAGTTATGAAATGAAGTTTGCAATATTTCAAATTTTCTGCTTTGGTTTTACAGTGTGATTCCTAAAAAACGCCCCATGCTCTAACTCATTTATTTATTGCTCGATTTCAGAAAAAAAAAAACATTATTAATTAGTCGAGTAAATACTACAAGATGGTATTAATTTGGATTTTTCCCACATTAACTTCGATGCAAAGCGACAGTCGAGTTTTTGTTTCAAATGGCTATATACATGTATACATTGTGTCGTTTATTGTGGTAGAAGATTTTTTTCTAAATTCAATGATGTCTAATAACTTGACCTTGAAGTAATATTAAGAAGAAGAAAAAAATTTTAATCAAAATAAGTCGGGGTTCTAATAAAACATGCCTTGGAAAACAATAAGATCACGTGATAAATATCATTTAAGTGTCAATATAAGTTTCATTCAAATTTTCAGCTATTTTATGATTTGAATTTACGATTTTTATGTGAAATAACAGTGACCGGTTAATTTTTTATGTTTTTTTTTCTGAAGTAAGATCATTAAATTGGTTTTTTGGAAAGTGGTAACTTTGATATTCGATCCTTTAAATGTGTATGTTTCAAATTGAACCAATTTTTTTTCTAGACCTTCTGAAACTATCATTTATGCCAGTTTTTAATTTCAAGTCAAAATCTCAACCAGTTAATTTTTTATGAATTTTTTTCTGAAGTAACTTCATTAAAAGGGTTTTTTGGAAAATAGTAACTTTAATATTCGGTTTTTCAAATGTGTATGTTTCAAATTAAACCAACTTTCCTTGTGAACTTCTTGAACCTATACTTTATGCTAGTTTTTAATTTCAAGTCAAAATCTCAACCAGTTAATTTTTTATGAATTTTTTTCTGAAGTAAGATCATTAAATTGTTTTTTTGGAAAGTGGTAACTTTGATATTGGATTTTTCAAATGTGTATGTTTCAAATTAAACCAAAAATTTTCTGGACTTTCTCAAACTATAATTAATGTCAGTTTTTAATTTCGAGTCAAAATCTCAAACAGTAAATTTTTTATGAATTTTTTTATGAAGTAACTTCACTAAAAGGGTTTTTCGGAAAGTAGCAATTTTGATATTGGATTTTTCAAATGCGTATGTTTCAAATTGAACGAATTTTTTTTTCTGAATTTCTTGAACCTATATTTTATGCCAGTTTTTAATTTCAAGTCAAAATCTCGAACAGTAAATTTTTTATGAATTTTTTCTGAAGTAACTTCACTAAAAGGGTTTTTTGGAAAGTAGTAACTTTAATATTGGATTTTTCAAATGTGGGCTAGCCAACAAGAGTTTGATTGTTAATTAAGGAATGTATATATGTAAATGTCTAAAGTTGCATAATGCGGCATACTATTTAAACTATGTATAAAATGAGGAGTTAATGCAAAAAAGTAGGATTTCATTTTTCCACGGTGACGTAGAGGTTGGAAGAAGGGTTACCTCGGCAGTGGTTTCCTATATAGATGGGGGGATCTAGAAAGGCCCGATGCCGTAAGGTGGGTGGGCGTCGTGCAACACGACTTATGCGATCAATGTGGAAACTGCACGTCAGTGTATAAACCGCTAGATGCGCGCTTTGACCCCGGCCAACCCTCCAACTTCAGTCGCGAGGAAACTAATTTCGTCATGGGTGATTTTAACTGTCATAGCCCAGCATGGGGATATAGCAGCAGTAACGAGAACGGGGACTACTTCGAGTTGTGGGCAGAGATAAATGACTTGCAGTTGATACATGATCCCAGGCTGCCTCAGTCATTTAACAGTGGCAGATGGAGGAGGGGGTATAATCCGGAAAACATATTTGTGTCCACTAGAATTGCACCACAATGCGTGAAAATAATGGGCAAACCGATGCCTAGAACTCAGCACAGGCCCATCATTTGTGTGGTGGACGCCGTAGTGAAGCCGCAGGTAATGCCCCTTAAGAGGAGATTCAACTTCATGAGGGCCAACTGGAGCGAGTTTGCGGATGGCATTGACGCTGAGACAATAAACATACCACCAAGACCATCTGCTTATGAAACTTTCGTTGCCCTGGTGCAGCGGATTTCGAGGAAAAGTATACCAAGGGGCTGCAGGACGCACTTCATCCAGGGGATATCCGAGGCTGCTAAACCGCTACTAGATCGCTATCAAACCCTCCTTGATGCCGACCCCTTCGCTGAGGATACTATGCAGGCGGGAGAGAAGTTGTTGCTAGCCATGGTCGAGAACCGGAGAACCAAATGGTGTAACTTGATGGAAGGTCTGGATATGAAGGGGAGCAGCAGGCGAGCCTGGAAACTTCTTAAGAGCCTCAGCAAAGATGGTACTGAACCACCGCACAGTTTCACCGAAGTAACTGCCAATGAGGTAGCAAGCCAGCTACTAAGGAATGGCAAAACCGTATGTCACACTTCAAGGAATCCGATCGTGCGTGACATGGGGAATGAAAATCATCTGCGTGATGAGCCCTTCACCATGGCCGAATTGAAGGCAGCGATTTCCAACATAAAACCAAATAAAGCGCCAGGCATAGATGAAATAAGGGCCGAGCAAATTCAAAACTTCGGCGGGAAAACACTTGGTTGGTTGTTGCAGCTGTTAAACAATTGCGTCTTGGACACACAGATCCCAAAGATGTGGAGGAAGGCGCGGATCGTCGCACTGTTCATGCCCGACAAGGAGGCCAACTGCCCTAAGAATTTCCGCCCGGTGTCCTTGCTGTGCCAAACCTTCAAGATACTTGAACGCATGATACTTGATCGTATTGGTGATGTTGTGGAGGGGAAACTTATGCCGCAGCAGGCGGGACTCAGACATGGGAAATCATGTAGTGGCCAGGATACGCATTTAACCCAGCACATTGAGGATGGCTTCGAGCGCCGGCAGATCACCGACGTGGCTTTCATAGACCTAACGGCCGCCTTCGACACAGTAAATCACAAACGACTACTGAGGAAAACATACAATATAACAAGAGACTACAAGCTTACGTCCATGATTGGCGCTCTACTCCACAGTAGAAGATTTTTTGTCTGCCTCCAAGGAAAAAACGGTAGATGAAGGAACCAGAAAAATGGCTTGCCCCAGGAAAGCGTTTTGTCACCGCTCCTCTATAACATTTACACGAATGACCAGCCAGGGACACATCTTAATAAAAACTTTATCTTTGCTGACGATATGGCAATGGCGGCACAGGGCTCTTGCTTCAAGGAGGTAAAGGCAAAGCTAACTCACGATGAACTATCCATTTACTACGATGATAACAACCTGAAACCCTGCGCAACAGGGATGCTAGGAAGGAACTAAACACAACATGGTGAGGTGAACAACTTCAGCATTGCACGGCACCAAAATATCTAGGTGTCACACTAGACCGCGCGTTGACATACAGGCAGCACTGCATGAATACCAAGACGGAATAGCATAATCAGGAAACTCACGAGCAGCTCTTGGGGTGCGAACCCGCACACGTTGAGGACTTCCACCATGGCCTTATGTTTGTCCGCTGCAGAGTATGCGACACCAGTATGGAGCCGCTCAGCGCATGCAAAACAGGTAGACACCGCACTTAATGAGACCGCACGGATTATTACAGGGTGCTTAAGGCCGACCCCAATAGGAAAACTATATCCGCTGGCTGGCATAGCACCGCCCTGCATACGTAGGGAGGTCGCTGCGGACCTAGAAAGAACAAAACAACAATCAGACCCCCGACACGTACTATACGGACATCACCCATCAACCCAGCGGCTAAAATCTAGGAATAGTTTTATGAGAGGAACACGAGTCATGGTAGGGACTCCGGGAACAAACCATGTTGAAAGGTGGGGAGGCCAGTTGAACCATTCGAACTTCCAAGTCCAGGAGGGACTACCACCGGGCAGCGAACAACCGTACGCGGTGTGGAGAACACTCAACCGATTGAGGGTAGGCGTACCACGGTGCAAGTCGAACCTGCGAAAGTAGGGACTGTTGTCGGATGGAGCGGATGACCTGTGTGAGTGCGGTGCGGTTCAGGATCCACAGCATCTACTAATATGCTCCAAGATGGGCCAACCTGCACAATGGACGATATCATGTCCGCAAATGACAAGGCTATATCAGCCGAAATATATTGGAAGAACACTGTTTGACCGGATACGGAAAGAAGTGTTTTCTTTACTGAATTCGAACAATTAATTAACGACTTGAAAAGTGCGGGAGCAAAGGTAAATAAAAACGAAAATTAAAGTTACATGAGTAAAATGCTTCCGAGTTGGGGATTTTTAAGGGATCAGACTGTCGAATATGTAAAAAATAAGATTAAAATGGTTGAATTAAAAGAAAACGAAGAAGGAAACAAAAACAGTTCAAGTGCGTTTAAAACAGAAAGGAAAAATAATAGTGTGTTACAAGTGCGGCAAGTTAGGACATTTTAAGGCTCAATGTACGAACGTCAAGCGGAACTCATGGAAACCCAGAGGCGGGCGCCAGCAGTATCAACAACACTGGGAGCACCGTGGCGGCAGTGGCAGCCGAAGAGCTGGTCGAGGTTGGAGCCAAGGTCGTCGAGGTGGCGATTGGCAGCAAAATCAAGGACAAGAAGGACAGCGAAACGAAGATGGTAAAGCGAGTAATTTTAATACAGAAATTGAGTATAGGCCCGGCTTAGGAAAATTGAATGTCGGAGTAAATAGTTATATCGGTAAAGTAAATTGGTTACTCGATAGCGGTTACTCTGAACATATCGTGAATAATGATAAATATTTTTATAAATTTGTGGAACTTAAAGAACCGATAAATGTAAAAATCGGAGATGGTCGTTTTTTAAAGGCAACGAAAGTAGGAAATATTTTGCACAAATTTAATGTGTATGGTCAAAATAAAGTAAATAAAATGAGAAATGTTCTTTATATCAAAGATATGGACAGAAATTTAATAAGTTATGGAAAAGTAACTAAAGCTAATAAAATTGTATCGGTAGAAAATATGTTGAAAGTTTATGATTCAAATGGAGATATAGCTGCTTTGGCTATTAAAAGTAATGATTTATATCACGACAGGCGAAATTATAGTAAGTAAATCAAATTTGTTAATGAATGGTACATTACCCGTAAAGGAAAAGTTACATAGGACAATGGGGCATGTAAATATTAATTATTTGAAAACAATGTGTGAAAAGCAAATGCTAGAAGGTTTGCCAAAAAATTGTTTTACGTGTGGGATAGATATGCTTGGAAAATAAAATGCATAATTTGCTATTTAAAAATGAAATATTAGAGATAGTTCATACTGATTTGAATGGACCACATAATACTATTGGTTTAAATGGGGGAAAATAGTTTTTAATTTTCATTGATGATTACAGTAAAGTAGCTAAAGTTTATCTTATTAATGCAAAGAGCGAAGTATGTAATTTTTTTTGTTGACTATGTGAATTTAATTGAAAGTAAGACAGGAAAAAGGGTAAAAAGACTGAGATGTGATAATGGTAAGGAGTATGTCAATAGAGACATATATAATTTTGCTAGGGAAAACGGTATATCTATTGATCCTTGTCCACCATATGTACATGAATTGAATGGTACAGCAGAAAAATACAACCGAGACATTATGGATATGTCAAGATGTTTATTGGCAGAGGCTAAAGTTGGTAATAGGTTCTGGCCTGAAGTGGTTAGAACAGCAGCTTATTTAAGAATCGAATTATTGCTAATACGGTACAAAAGGACGAAACACCCTATGAAATAATATTTAGAGAAAAACCTAATATAGAGCATTTAAGAATTTATAGAAGTAAAGTGTTTGTTAGTGTCTGAACAAAAAAGAAATTCAAAATGGGACAGAAAAGCAGATTTAGGTATTTTGTTAGGTTATGATAATGTTGGTGATAGAGTTCTGGTTAATAACAGGGTAATTGTATCAAGACATGTAGATATAATTGAAGATGGTACAAATTATATAGGTTTTAAAGACGAGTCAAGAGGAGCTCGCGATATAAAAGAAAGTAAAAATGGAAATGAAGATTATGTAAATGAACACGATAAGATTGATAAAAATTTAGATGATGAAGATGAGGATTTAGGATTGAGAAGGTCAACCAGAGAAAAGAGGCAACCTGAAAGATTTGATGATGAATTTGTATATAATAATGTTGTTTATGTAAATTTTGTTAATGCAGAAAATCATATTTCTTATAGCGATGCTATTAAGACTAATGATTCTGAAAATTGGAGAAAAGCGATGGATAAAGAAATGAGTTGTTTAAATAGAAATAGAACTTGGATGGTTGTGAATAAAGCGAATGGTAAAATGGTCTTCCAATGGTCTTCCTCTTCTCCCTCGATATCTTTTACGTCTAACCTTTCTCCTGGGGCGCATACGTCTGGGTCATCCCCGTTGGCTGTCCTGGAGGATTCCACGGCTCCAGGGGATTTCGTCGACTCGGTCCTGGCAGCTGGTAACGTTTCTTTCTTCAACCCCAGAATAGTTAGAGATCCCGTCTTACGCGAGGTCGCTAGGCTCCTGGACGAAGGGGCCTTTGCCAATTCCGCTAGGGACCAACGCCTAGCGCGGGTTTTAATTGATGGCGACGACGGGAGTGAAGAGGCGCTGACCGAGTGGCTCAATGATGTGTATAAGTCTTTCAAGGTGGGTGCCAAACAGGTTGGTCCAGCGGTAAATATAAGTTCTCCCCCCCTTTCCCCCCAGGGATAAGAGAGCGTTTTGCTTTAAGAGGGCGGCGGAACTCTATAGGAACGATAGGGTCCGTTTAGCCCGGATGATTGTGGAAGGCGCGGATCTTGCGGACAGGATCACAGTTGAACCCTCCCTTTCCGACATTTCGGAGGCTTATTCTGGACTCCTGGAAACAGGTTCGTTTCCTGACAGGGCGGAAGTTGTGAGGAAGCGTGTGGATGGGAATGTGTGTGATTTTGATTTGTATATGCCCGTTACATCAGAGGATCTCTCTGCCGCGGTTAGGTCTTCCAAATCCAGTACAGCTGGACCCGACGGGTTGCGGATGGACCATTTGAAAAATATGTCGCAATCAAGTATTGCGCTCTTTTTCAACGTTACCCAGGTCTCAGGCTTCATCCACGACAGGATGAAGGAGTGCCGTACGGTCCTGATTCCCAAGAGCCAGCGTATTCGCGCGGTCAAGGATATATAGATAACATTATGTACGTTATTTAAGAAATAAATACAATCCTAAATATGATGAGCAGTAAACATAACCTATAATTTTTGATTATTGTTAAACGAAGCTGCATACATATACTGTATTTTATTGCTAAATGATTATTACTTTTTGATACAGATCCGAACGTGAATCTTATGGAAATTCAGCAATAGGATATGTACAAGTGAAAAGAGACGGGGATGGGATTTGTGTGGTTAAGGCTCGAATAACACCTGAGCATAACGTGCGACAGAAATGCTATGCTGTAACAGCTGTTTGCAATGAAACTGAAGAAAATATTCTTTCGGTTAGCTGTGAAGATTGTTCAGCACACTTAGATAGGTGTTAGTATCTATATAATATATATTTAGGATTTAAATTATAAACTATGCTTGTTCCAACATAAAAGGCTGATTTGACAGATGCTGAGTTTAAAGAAATATTACCACTTTTGTAAAATAACAAATAATTTTTCAAATATTTCATTTTAGATTTAAACTAGATCCTTATGTCAGATAATTATTGATCTACACAAATTATTCAATGCAATTTATATATATATAATTGTCTTCTATTTTAGGAGGTTGTAAGTATGCTATTGCCTTTTTGGCATGGCTGCACAGGAGAAGTGAAGACCCACCAACGACTAGCGTCGACTGCTATTGGCAGAAATCCAAACTGTCTTCCATTGGCACAAGCCTTAAATTTATAAAGGCTAAGGAAATATGCAATGCTCCTAAGCACTAGCTAGCATCAAAAACTTTAAACGCTGTAAGTTTTCTATCAGTTGTCCAAATAACGTAGAAAAATTGTCAATTCATTATTTAACTACGACAAGCCAGGCAAAAAACCCTGATTATTTCATACAGCATTGCAAGCTTATGATGTCTACAAGTGCATGCGAAGAAGATGCGCTAGCAACTCCTGAACAAAATGATTGTCCATTATGGCATGAACTTCGTTATGCAAGAATCACGGCATCAAAAGCATATGAGGCTGCACATTGCAATCTTTTGGAAGGAACTTTGACCGAGTTCATAATGGGAGCATGCAAATTGAGGGATACTGAGGCAATGAAAAGGGGGAGATTACTGGAAAATGAAGTTATGAAAGAAGTGGAAAAACAAAGAAAAAAAAAGTGGTTTACAATTAAATTCAAATTATCCAGTTATGGGTGCTTCTCCAGATGGTGAAAGTGATATTTATAGCATCGAAATTAAATGCCCTTCATCGGACAAAACTATGAGTCGATACATCAGTTCAGGAAATAAAGTGTCCTGGAAATTTATGGCACAAATACAACTGCAAATGCATTTTTCGTCAAAAAAGGCCCTTTTTGTGTTGCACACAGTGATTTTGAGATGTCCAAAAAAGTTAGTATTTTGGAGGTAGATTATGATAATCAACTGTGTGAAAATCTTTTGGAAAAATGCATACTCTTTTGGACTCGTGCCATTTTTCCTAAACTTTGTAAATAAATGTTCAAAGTGGTTATAAATGATTTTTGTTTTACATGGGAAATTCACAGGTAACAAACAAAGCTTAATTTGGATTTACTTTTTTATTAGAACAGCCTGCATATTAATTAAACCACAAGCTATTATTATGACTTCATCTATGATTGGAATTGAATTGTGGTCTACACAAGCATGAGGAAGCAGCATGTGGAACTTCCTTAACCTATTTATTACACGCTCAACATGTATCCTCAATGCCGCAATCTGTTTTGATAGCTTTACTTCTTCTTTTGTGCTTGGGGACAACTTTGAAGCTGAAGGTGGTCGTATAAGTGTACATCTTTCAACTTTTAATAAACATGACAAATCTTTGAATCCTCTGTCTGCCATCACTGCTTGGTTAGGTGGTAAACACTCCAAATAACCAGTCTAGAACTATCATAACATCTGTAGCCCTTTCGCTATATCCTTCAGAGATAAAATTAACCAACCCATCAGGTGTGCATGAAATTAAATACTTCAAGGTATTGCTCAACTTTTTCATTTTTTCTTTTCCTTTATGTGGACATATATAATATAGTTAAATAAACTTACTTTTTATTTCCTCAGATTTCCACATAATTTTGTATTTTAACACTTGAATTAATCAAGATATGTCCATTTTTCAGTTATTACACTTTAAAATTTTTAAAACGCACTTCACTACATTTAACATTTTAAAATTGTTTTGAAACTTTTTTAAAACGTACGTCACAGATTTTTACATTACACAAATAACATTAATTATCGATACTAAAACTGTTCATACCACTAACAGAAGTTTCCATAAAAGGTATAAAGAACACATTAACAAAAATAATACAACTTCAAATTATACAAGACATTTGTATCAAGAAAAACACCAGTTTGGTACCATTGAAAATACTATGAAAATAGAAAAAATAATGAAAAAAGGAGTCAGGATGAACATAGCTGAAAATATACACATTTATAAAAACAAAAATAAAGCACAACTTATAAATGAACAGTTACATGTTAAGGATGATATGTTAATAAAACTAATAAACAAAATTAATACATAAATGAAATACAATAATAATAAAAAGAATAGATAAAAATTAAAATAGTGGGGAGTGGATATAAAAATTCAAAAAACTTGAAGGAACGCTTATAATATCGAATACTACTGATGACGCGATATCGCGAAAACTGTTAGTGGTATGAACAGTTTTAGTATCGATAATTAATGTTATTTGTGTAATGTAAAAATCTGTGACGTACGTTTTAAAAAAGTTTCAAAACAATTTTAAAATGTTAAATGTAGTGAAGTGCGTTTTAAAAATTTTAAAGTGTAATAACTGAAAAATGGACATATCTTGATTAATTCAAGTGTTAAAATACAAAATTATGTGGAAATCTGAGGAAATAAAAAGTAAGTTTATTTAACTATATTCAAGGTATTGCATTTTTTGTACTGCGACCAAGTAAGTGATTGGTGGACTGCATTAGATGGTTTCTCAATCTGAATTTCAAGGCAGTCGATGATTGAAACAACATTTGCATACCTGGACCTAAACGATATGGGTAATTTTTTGTAAATCTCTGGTGGTGTTGGTCATACAATTAAGTCTTTCATTTTTTCAGCAATAAGAGGTACACTTTTAGAGAATATTCTGCTGATAGTACTCTGTGAATATCCAAAATGTAATCCCAATATGCTGAATGACTCATTTAATTTTATTTTCTTTAGTGTAATTAGTATATCTATGGTAGAAAGGGGGACATTTTCACTTAATAATTCTATTAGATAATATGATGTTTTAGGTAATCCTAACAACATTTTAGATTCTTCTTTTACAGCAGTTAACATGCCAGAACGCATTTGACTTTTAAAATCTTTTTCATTCTCTGAGTCATCATCTTGCGTCCAGCTTGATTCGGATGAAAAACTTGATACATAATCTTGAGATATCATTGAAGAAAGAGAAGACATTGACATACGATGTGGGCTGTCGGCAAGCAATTTATTTTTGGCAACTGATTTTATTGGTGATGTTGCAGTATTTGTTAATGAAAGAGGACATTTTAGTGGAGATATTGCTACAATTTTCTTGTCCATAGGGTAATTTACATGAACACCTATACTTCTATACTTAGCTTTAATATTCACTTGTACAGCTTTATCAATAAGTACTTTCATTTCATTCTCCGATGAATTAATTTCTTCAATATGGGAAGAACAGGATTCTACTTCATCGTTATTTGTTTGTGGTGGTTTACATACTTCCATAGCATCACTACTACTGTCTGCAGTAGAAAAACTGATAAAATTGTAGGTTTTCATCACACAGGAAAAGAAAAAAGGTATATTCCTGTTAAAAATGCACTGACACTTAAGAACAAGAATTGGAACACAAACTAGAACTGAAAGAACAAGAATTGGAACACAAAGTAGAAGAATGAAACACAGAGTAGAAATGAAAGAACAAGAATTGGAACACAAAGTAGAAGAAATGGAATACAAAGTAGAACTGAAAGAACACGAATTTAAGTATGAGATGTTAATTTTGAAAAATAAATTAGTAAGTTAACGTGATTTTGATTGTTGTTAATTTATTTAATTAAAATAAATTTGTCATTGTTTTCTTTTAGAGCTTAGCAAATTGGAAGAATCTTAAAAAACAAAAGTTGCTAGATGTAAGGAGCTTTGTAGATTGATTCGACAGTAAGTATCTGGACAGAAAAATGGTAGATCGAATAAAAAGATTTTAATGTTTGGGGAAGAAAAATCCTGTTCAACTAGAAAACTGGAAACTTTCCATCGAGTCATTTAACCCTGACCGGTACATCCTACGTCTCCCATATGTACAGTCGGTCACATTGTTCTCTCCCACTCCCACATTGTTATTTGTTATAAGATCAAGTAACCCATCCTGCGGTTGGACGTTCACCGACACGGAGCGTAAATTATATTAATAATTGCATTAGTTTCGCGAAGTTTATTAGTTGGAAGTGTTTAAATTATTGCATTAGTGTTTGTGTTGGTTATTTGGTTCGTTTGGTTGGTTTATTTTGTTGTTTTTATGGAAAATATGTATTTTGGTGTTACAATTTTTGACATTTTATAAATGTCAGTTATTTAATTGTTTCGGGTAGTATTTGTGCTTTTTAATAGGAGTGCGGAATTAGTGATTGTGTGATGCCGTCTAAGTGACTTTTGATGACAACAGTGACTGCAGCTGTGCCAACTACATCGTTGCGTGCAGTAAATATGGATCTTTGTCATGTGCTTGGTCCTCAGAGTCCAATGGTTTCCTTGAAGCCTGCTTCTTCCTCACCTGGCCTTAACTATTCTCCTTCATTGTCAGCGCGTACTATGGAGGCAGAACATGCAGCACTTATTGATGAGTTTGGCGCTCACTTTCAAGTAATTTCTATCTTTGTCCAATCTTCCAAAGTAAAGATGGCGCTGAAGGAAAAAACAATGCATGTGCACAGACAGCATTGAACCATATCACTAGACTGTTTACTAAAGCTCACCTACGTAATTCGATTGGTTTCATCCCAGAGGATCTCCAAGCTGCGGTTCGTGCTGCGGTGAAGGAAGTGATTCCCCAGCCACCCCCACCGCACCCACTATACAGCCAAATTGCTACTGCTGCATCCTGCTCCGGCCAGCTTGTGCATGTGCCGACAACCACTGTCCAGCCTAAGTTTAGGGTAGAAATCTACCCTAAAGAGGGCTGTGCATGCATCAAGTCCGCTGATGACACCCTAAAGCTCCTTCAGACGAAGCTGACGCCGAGTCAACTAAAAATAAAGCCTGACCGTATTGTTAAAATACCGAATAACGGGATTCGTATTGAATCTACAACGAATGAGATAACGAAGTTACCTTCTAGCTCCCTCCTGGATCAAATCGATCTGTTAGCTAAGGTCCCGCAGAAGCTGTGGCCCTCTGTCATCATTTATGGGGCTGGTAACAAGCCCCACGCCATTGATAGGTACCGTAATATATGGAGCTTTTATGAGGATCCCAAAAACTGTAGCACTATACTGACGTTGGTATACGGTGCTGTTTTTCAAACATCTTTATCGGTAATAAAATCATCCTGTGTTTTGTTTGTCACATGCTTTTGAATTTATGCTCCTACGGCGTTTTTGTATCGAAATTTAATTAGCCCCAATTTGACTATTTATAATCAGAAATGTTAGAGTACGGGACTTGTAGCAATTACGGTTGCGGTTATACGGACTGGTTCGCGTGGACACATATATAGTTTAAAGATGAAAGCGGAGGACCTTAATGAATACACTCCTTAGGCTTCGCTGATGGAAGCATGTCAACATATCAAAGTCAGGTAGTAAACGTCGTTTATGACGGTCTATTAGATAAGAACTATCTACAGAATTACGAACATTCTCAAAAACGCTTCCGTAAAGAAATATTGACTTTGAATATCGAGCACCCAACGATGAACGGGGATTTCACACGGACTATTTACACCCTAAAGAAATATTTCATTTTCTCAATTAAATCTTGATTCAGGAGTTAATTTAGAAATTTTTATTATCGAAGTATTGGCGATTAAAAATTATTTTTATTTTGATTTGTTCATTTATTTATAATTAATTAAGTTAATTAACTTTAAACTTAATTAATTTTAAAAAACAGCATAACGACTGTGTGTTGAATAGAAAGGCTATATTTTAATATTGAAGGTTTCCAATTTTATAGACTGACAGGTCTGTACAGAAATAAATTAAAATTGGTTGGTCGAAAGATATTTTTTGTAGTTTTCTTACAACCGCTTGAGATATGTAGTTATTGAAAGGAAAGATTCCAATCTCAATTCGCAAAACTATTTACAACACATAATAAAATAATATAAGTTTTGTCGGGGTGTTTGACGTATTCTAAGCGGGCATTGCATTCTGCAGCAAAGCTTGTCCGTTGAAAAGAATTGATGCGATATGAGAAAGAGAAAAAACGGGGACTGCCCACGGAGCTATTTCCGGATCGATCTGCCAGAGAACGCCTTGCCGCACACCGCACCTATGAACAGTCGCGCCCCACTTGGGTGGTGCAAGAGTTCGTGTTGGTGCTGCTCCTTGTCGCCTTAGTATCAGGCCAAGCTCGATCTGGTTAGCCGATGTGGGTATTGGCTAACGGGGCTATGATGCGAATATAGAGCCTCTCATAACTCAAGTCAACCTCACCTGCACGCTTGGTGCCCCCTGCTTTTAGCTAACGAGGCTCTGACGCACCACGATGTAGAAGACCGGGAAGGCCGGGACCGGCGGATATCTCCGAACCGCCATCACACGACCTAGAATTGCGACCTGGGTTGGCTCCTGTGATTAGCGTCCTGGAGCCGGGTGCTTGCACCTGTGGACAGAGAGGATTGCACGGTGGTACCCGTAACTCCGTAGCGACCGAACGTTGCGACTACGGTCAGCTCTTTGAGCTTTCAGCTCGTTGAGCTGGGCGACCGGAGATAGCTATCGGGCAACTGATAGCTATCGTGGGTCCCCGCGGACAAACGAGGATTGCACGAAGAGGAGAGGCGTAATGGCCTAGGGCCGGCTCCGAAAGAGTCGGCGACCAGGAAGACTGGGACCGGGGGGTACCCGTTCACCCCCATAAGACGGCCTCGGGTGGCAACCGAGGTCAGCTCAAGCCATCGTGCAGAGCTGAGTGCATGCACTCGTTGACTAACGGGGATAGCACAGGCAAGGTGGAGCGATGTGGCTTCCCCCATGTAATCCCGTGTGGGGCAACTCGTAACCAGGAGAAGCGTGTGCTGGGCGTTGAGGGAAACTCGTACCTGCGGGTCGAGCGGACCAATATACGCCTTTGCCTCTCGTGATTCTGGGTAGACGAGCGGCTGGTTGATAGCGCTGGACCAGTCAAGCGGGTAAACGTGAGGACGCGGCGGGGGGGGGTGCCCTGTGATAGCTTGGATAGCTACTACTATCCGGGCAGGATCAACGGTTGTGGTCACTGCAAAAGTGTACTGCGCTGTATGTGCAAACGTACTGACTTTCCCCCCGAGTAGACTATATCGAGGGTTATGGCTATCCGGACACCCCACTCTGTTATGCAGAGTGGCTACTGTTCGGATCCAATTTGGGCATCCGTGGCGGTGGGCCAGCCCGGAGATGAATTTTATTAAAATTATTATGGCGACTAAAAAGGATTTAGTAGGCGATCCTGGGAAGGATCACGAGGAGGAGAGAGGGCCCCCACCAGTGGTGGAGGGGTTCGTAACGGGAGGACGAGTATCGCGTTCTCCTGTTAGGGCAAGAGCGGTGACGCAGACGTTGGCTGATGAAGAACAGCAGCGAAGTCGGTCGCCTAGCGTATCTAGTGTAGCGAGCGTGGCCAGTGCCAGCTCGGACGGCATAAAGAGAAAGAGGGTAGACGAGGGGCCCGAGACCGATAAGGACACCGGTGCCATTTCGATGGAATCGGTGTCGAGTGCATTTTTCCGCGGAGCGGACGGAGTAAGAGAGGCCATTGGGAGAACTGGGACCTCAGGGGCAGTAAGGTTCAGTATGCCCGAGAAAGATCTGGCACTTAAGTGCGTGAATGCAATGACGCAGAGTTTTAACACAGTTATGGCAAGACTTCAAGAAAGGCTTGACCAGGAGAAAGACGTTCAGGTAACTGAAATCAATGAGGCCATCGAGACTCTAATGGCGGAGAATAAGAGAGCAGCAGAGGCTCTAGTGGCTAAGGTTGAGTTGGGCTTTGCGGAGATGAGGCAAGGCCTTGAGGCGCTCCGGGTCCAACCCAGGGCTGCGACCGGTGCGGTGCCCAAACAAACGGGTGCTAAGGCCACGTATGCGTCCGTTTCGACGGCGCAAACAGGTATACTGGTAGCGAGTGGAAGCGCCAGCCAGCGGACATCGTTGTTGACCACGGCGACCATACCGATTATATCGGACGGGGGCCAGTGGGTGAAGATGGGGCCGGCTGGGCGCTTCACTAAAGAGGCAACCATGAAAGACACAGCCAGGGGTCGGGCAGTGGAGGTCAAAGTAGCCCTGAAGGACAAGGTTAGCGGGATTAAAGAGGTGAAAGAGATGCTGAAAAGGTTCACATCGGTAGAGGACTTTGGTGGTGGAGTCAGGGAAATAAGGCTAACTGGAGAGAAGCTGGTGACCATCGGTACCAGTAATAAAGAACAGGGAGAAAAGGTCTTCAAGGCCTTAGAGAAGGCCGGGGAAATAATAGAAAAAGTGACAGTTCAGGGTCAACGGAGGAGAAGGTTGATCCTGACTGGCGTGGATAGCGGAATGAGCAAAGAGGATCTAATGAACGACATTTGCGAGGAAAATCGAGACCTGGTAGAGGCGGCTGGGGGAGAGGACCAGGCCAGGAAGGTTTTAACGCCGATTATGGCCAGAAAATGTCGGAATCCCGTCAGGGAGAACTGGATTGTGGAAGCTGAACCGACAATGGCCGATAAAATCATGCAAAAAGGCATGATAAATATCGGTTATGTGAGGATAATTGTGGAGGAAGACCTCAACGTGTTGAGGTGCTTCCAATGTAACGGGTATGGGCATACAAAGAAAGTGTGCAAAGAGAGAGTGCATTGCAGACTCTGCGGAGGAGAACACTTTGCTAGTGTGTGTAAAGAACCAGAGGCCAGGTGTAGCAACTGCTTTAGGGCAGGCCGGCCTAACACGAAACATAGCGCCACCGACGCCGAATGTCCGATCCTTAGGAGGAGGATAGAGGTGGCAATGCGACAGTTAAATGGCTAGTATTAACATACTACAAGCCAATATGGGGAGAGGCAGGGCAGCCACGGCTGCCCTGCAAAAAGAGTTGGAGGACAGGAGCATCGACGTGGCGTTGATACAGGAGCCATGTAGGGATTCTGTGGGTTGGGGTGGAATGAAAGAGTTCCGAGGTGCCAAAGATTCAAAAGTATTGACAGTAGTAAAGAACGGTGTGGGAGGCATTGTGGAGCTAGTTGAATGGTCGGATATTAACTGGGTGGTGGTTAAGATCGAGACAGGAAAAGGCCAGGTTGTTCTTGTGAACACCTATTGGGAGCCATTTAGAAATGTGGATGGTGAACTAGCGAAGTTGAGTAGCCTGGTGGCGAGATACCCCTCAGGACTCGTCATCGGGGGCGACTTCAATGCCAAGAATGAGTGTTGGGGCGGGATGGAAAGTGATGATAGGGGGGATAAAGTGTTGGAAGTCATCATGAAGGACGGGATCTCTGTAGCAAACGAGATGGATAGCGAACCTACCTTTCGCACCGAAAGGGCGAAAAGTTGGGTGGACTTGACACTACATAGAGGTATCAATGTAAGAGGCTGGGAGATTCTAGAGGGCAGTCTCAGCGACCACCAATACATATCATATGTTGTTGGCGGGTCGCTAGAGAAAGAGGCCACACGAGGGACTAGAATGTTTGCAAAACACGGTGTAAACTGGGAGGCGTTTGAGACAGAGATCAAAAGATGGGAAGCCCAGCACGCTGGGAGTATAACGATAGGAACTGCCGAAGACGCAGGGACCAGTCTGCAGAATGGGTGCATGGATGCCTGTATCAAGGCCATGAAAAGATGCAAAGCTGGGACAAAGCCATACGCCGATAACAGCTGGTGGAATGATGACTTAGCGAGTCAGAGGAGGAAGTGCAGAAGGTTGAGGAAACAAATGCAAGAGTTGAGGGATCATGTCGAAAGACAGATTGCGAAAAGCGATTTCGTTGCAGAAAGGAACAGGTATAAGAAGGCCATACAAAAAGCGAGACAGGATGCTTTCAGGGAGTTTTGTAGGACGAGCTCCGAGGATAATCCTTGGGGTCTCGCCTATAAGATTCTCAGAGGCACAACAAGGAAGGTGAAAGCAACGGAATCGGTGCAAAGAGCCGATGGCACTTGGGCTGAGACTGAGTCTGAAATCGACGCCGAACTGCTGGATAAGTACTTCCCAAGGGATAGTATGGAGGGAGAAAGAGAATACCACAGAGGTATAAGGCAAATTAGCGAAGGGCCATGGAGCGATGAACAAGACCATTTGATAAGCGCAGATGAGGTGAGATGCGCCGCTGCTGAGGTAAGACCAAACAGGGCTCCAGGCCAAGATGGAGTGCCGAGCAGTGTGGTCGCTAAAATGGCGGAAGTTTGCCTAGGATGGGTCACTCTGGTCTTCAGAAAATGCTTCGAGGAAGGGTGCTTCCCGAAAATTTGGAAGAGGGCCAGGGTGGTCTGGATCCCGAAGGCTGGGGGAAAAGGTGTTAGGCCCATCTGCCTATTGCCAGTAATAGGAAAGTGGCTCGACAAAGTCATCGCAAAGAGATTGAGCCACTGGATGGAAAGCAAGGGGCTTTATTCCGAAAAGCAGTTCGGGTTTAGAGCAGGAAGAGGGACTGTGATGGCGGCAGCTTCCCTCTTAGAGAAAGTGGAAAGGTATAGGAACGCTCATTTGCAGTGTTTAATCGTGGCGCTCGACGTGAAGAACGCGTTCAACTCGGCGTGGTATCCGGGCATACTCTCCTTCCTAAGGCAGAAGGGGTGTCCGGGTGACCTAGGAGCTGTGGTGCAGGACTTTTTCCAAGATAGAAAGGTTACATCTGGGGCGGTAACATGTCGGACCGATAGAGGGTGCCCGCAAGGGTCCTGTATCGGTCCTATAGCGTGGCTTATAGTCATGGAAGGCTGGTTCCGTATGGTTGGAGAAGCGATGGAAGATGGGCTTCTCCAGGCATATGCCGACGATCAGATCATCTTGATCGTTGGGCGAAACAAGACAGAGGTCGAGAGAAAGTGGGAAAGAGTCTGGCACCTATGTGAGGAATGGGGAATAGAGAACAAGTTGGAGTATAACACGACGAAAACTGAAGCTCTGTTCCTGTATTCAGGAACTAGGAAAATCGTGGAGCCGGTCGTTAGAATGAGCGGACTAACGATCGAGACCAAAGAAGCGATGAGATATCTGGGAATTACTATAGACAGAAGGCTGTTATGGGTCCAGCATGCGATAGAGGTGAGGAGGAAAGCATGCGTGATCGGTAATAGGCTGATGATGGTGGCTGGAAAGACCTGGGGCACTAAGATCGAAGCCAGGCGTCTGATTTATCATCAAGAGGTGGTCCCCATGCTCCTGTATGCGAGCGAGATATGGGGAACCAGACAGAAAGACACCAGGATTAGAAGGCACCTGAGTGCGGCCCAGAGACCCTTCTTGCTTCACATAACCGGCGCATACCGAACAGCACCAACTTCCGCTCTTCAGGTTATAGCGGGGATTCCTCCGCTGTACCTGGAAGCGGATAGAAGGTTTAGGTTGCATAGCAAGGCGAAGGGATCAATGATGGATTGCACGCCAAGGGGCGATGAGTTTGTCCATCCCTCGCTTAGGGGGAATTTAGAGTATGCAAGATATGAGGAGGCAAAGCTCGGTGGAGGTAGGACGTTCTACGTGGACGGAGCAAAAGGGGAAGGGGGCACCGGAACAGCGGTGGTTGAGCGAGTGGATGGACTATGGGTCGAAAGACTCGAGAAACTCGATAGGAGAATGACTTCGCATCAGGCGGAGATGAGAGCAATTTGGAAGGCTGTAGAGGAAGGTTCGAGTGGCGATATAAGAACAGATGCTAACACAGGGATAGACTTAATAACGAACATAGTGACAGACTCAGAGGGTGCTCTGCTTGCACTAGGTGCAGGCAAGATAACGAGTAGAT
Source organism: Dascillus cervinus (assembly GCA_949768715.1). Lineage (NCBI taxonomy): Eukaryota > Metazoa > Arthropoda > Insecta > Coleoptera > Dascillidae > Dascillus > Dascillus cervinus. Next base: position 17,936,819 of record OX458320.1, read on the forward strand.
TGGCTGCGGAGGTATATAAGGCAATAACCGAGGCGAGAGAAAGAAATGTTTATATCAATTTCTTACTGTGCAAGGGGCACTCAGGAGTCCCGGGGAATGTAAGAGCGGATGAGAGTGCTAGGAGGGCAATTAAAAGCGGCACTAAGGTGGTGAAAAAGGACTTTTTACCTAGGGCCCTCCTAAAAAGGGAGGCCCTCGGTGAAATGTTAGCCAAATGGCAGTCCGAATGGGACACGAATAAGACCGGTCGAAGCACGTGGACCCGATGTAAGACTGTGGGCCTAGCTTACAAGAACTTCGGGAGAAGGCTCACGTGGGCTGTTACGGGGCACGGCCCGTTTCTGGCATATCTGAAGCGATTCCGTTTGGGGAACGTTCAGATGGACCAGTGCGGGTGTGGCGAGGGCTCGGAGACAGGACCGCACATGTTAGAGAACTGCACGATGGTGAAAAGAGCGGAAGCGAGGGCAAGAGCGGAAGAGAAACTGGCAGCAGTTGAACTGCAGTGGTCTCAAGAGTTAGTTGACTCGAGGGTGATTAAGATCTGGAATGAGATGGCAGATGAGATGCTGGAAGAGGATGAAGAATCAGAATAATAGCGAGAGGTGAGTTGCAATCGAAAAAGGATACAGACATGATATGACGAACACTAAGGTACAAAAGAGCCAGTACAGAGACGAATTTTCCACGGTGAGGTAGAGGAGGAGGCTGGGTTACCTCGGCAGTTGTTTCCGAAGGTAGTGGGAGGATCCTCGGCCCGATGCCGAAAGGCGGGTGGGCGTCGTTCTGCAACGGCAACTACGATCCATGTGTGTTGAATAGAAAGGCTATATTTTAATATTGAAGGTTTCCAATTTTATAGACTGACAGGTCTGTACAGAAATAAATTAAAATTGGTTGGTCGAAAGATATTTTTTGTAGTTTTCTTACAACCGCTTGAGATATGTAGTTATTGAAAGGAAAGATTCCAATCTCAATTCGCAAAACTATTTACAACACATAATAAAATAATATAAGTTTTGTCGGGGTGTTTGACGTATTCTAAGCGGGCATTGCATTCTGCAGCAAAGCTTGTCCGTTGAAAAGAATTGATGCGATATGAGAAAGAGAAAAAACGGAGGCAGTAAAAGAAACATAACCTACCCACCCGATTTAAAAAAAAATATATTTTTCGCCAAATTTATTCAAACAGAAATTGCTTCTGGTGGTCTCTTGTTGTGGCTAATATTTTCGGGAGCTATTCCGAGTTTCCTAATCTTTGTATTAATTTTTTATATTTGAATTGTTCTCTCAACAATTGGTAAGTGCATTGATATATTTTTCTGGTTTTCAATCTTCAATCAACATGTATAAAACTAGAGATCGGGTTAGAAAATATAGATTTTTAAAAAAACTTCGAGAAAATAACGAATCATATCAAACTATAATTCAACCAAACAGTGCAAGTGTCGCTATTTCCTGTAGTAGTAATCAAACAGATAATATTTTGATCAACGAAAATACCAAAAATTCTTTTCAAAATAATTTACTAAATTCAGATGATACTTCAAGCCATACTTCAAATTTGTTTATTGTATCCGACGACGAAACATACATGTATAATGAAGGCACCAAAAGTGACAAATTAACAATATTTCTAAAAAAGTTCGCTATCGATACACGTGCTACTCACAAACAATTAAATATTTTATTAAAGGGTTTACAAGAGAAATCCAAATACCATCAGATTCGCGAACTCTTTTAGGAACCGAACGTAAAATGCAAATTTCTCAGAGTATTTGCAGTTTAAAAAATAGTCAGGGACAATTAATTTACTATGGCGTTTCGAAATACCTACAATTTTATTTAGAAAATAGTTTCGTACTTGATGAACTTGTACAAAATAAAACAATTTCATTGCTTTTTAATGTAGACGGAATACCGCTGTTCAAAAGCTCCTCTATTCAATTGTGGCCTATTTTGGGTAAAATGGTTTTCAAAAATTGTATAGTTTCACCTTTTCCGGTCGCCATTTACTGTAGTAACTCTAAACCTAATGATCTCAATGAATATTTGAAAGATTTTGTAATCGAGTTAAATTTACTTATACAAAATGGATTTTATCATAAAAATACACATTTTAAAGTTGAATTGTTGGGATTTTCATGTGATGCACCTGCAAGAGCATTCATTAAAGGGATTAAGGGTCATAATAGTCACCACGGCTGTGAACGATGTAGTCAACAAGCTGTTTCGATTAATCGGCGGACTGTATATAAATTCGAACCGGAATTCGAACTTAGAACTGATGAGGATTTCAGAAATATAGTAGACACTTTGCATCATAATATAATGAGTCCGTTAATAGACGTCCTAAATATTAATATGACACAGGATTCCGCTTTAGATTATATGCATTTATGCTGTCAGGGTGTTTGGAAAAAGTTGCTAGCAAATTGGATAAAAGGTATAGACGTTAAATCGGTACAACTTGGTTTAAGGCATAGGCAAATGTTAAATAAACGTTTATTACATTGTTCTAGACACTTACCAGTTGAATTTAGCCGTAAAAGTCGATCAACCGTTGAATTAGATCGCTGGAAAGCAACCGAATGCCATTTATTTTTATTATATTGTGGTCCTTTTGCTTTAAAAAACATATTACAGAAAGATTTATACGAACACTTCCTTCTATTTCATTGTGCAATAAGAATATTAGCAAATTCAAATATTGACACCACAAAGATTATATTAGTGTGGCTAAAGAGCTTTTAATTAACTTTGTTAAAAACTTTTCTAATTTTTATAGTGCAGATGCTTGTGTATATAATATACACAATTTCATACATTTGTCAGATGACGTTACTAATTTTAAAAGAGATCTCCATAGCATTAGTGAATTTCCCTTTGAAAACTATTTGGTGCAATTAAAGCATCTTGTTAGACGTTTTAACAAGCCTTTGGCACAAGTTTCAAGAAGACTTTCGGAAAATTCATTGGCAAAAATTTTTCCATTAGCAACCACACTTGATAAAATTGCGGGCTTAATAAGCAATTCAAAATTTATTCTCAATAATAAAGATAATTTTGCGGTACTTAAAAATGGCCAGATATTTAAAATTACTAATATTAATTCGAATTTTTTAAGTGGATATTTATCGTCACAGTTGCATGATTTTTATAATTATCCATTAAACTCAAAACAAGTCGGTATTTACCGTGCAGATTGTTTCAATTCAGAACTTGTACAATTAGATGCGTCATCTGTAATTAGAACATGTTTTGCAGTAAAATCAAACACTTTTTTCATTATTTTTGATTTTTTACACGAAATTTGTTATTAGCACACTAGTATAATAGCACTGGTCTACGTATCTACTGTTGCATTGCTGATTAATTTAATTAAATAACCAAATTTCAGGTATTAAATTCAAAATGAATCTTTGATAAATAATTAATGACAAATGATGAACGTTTTGCTTTAAATAATTATTATTTCTGATCTCTTACAGCAAAAATATTTTTAAATTCAAGTGGCAATTGGCTATTTAACAACACTTTCTTTATAATTTTTAATTTTTTACACGAACTTTGTTACCAGCACTTTATGTATAAGGCGACCCTCGACTTTCGCACAATTCGCTATTTCGCACATTTTTAAAAATTGGACTTTTTAAAGATTTTTGTCAATAATGCAAAAATTGTTGAGGACTCATAAACTTCAAACGATCGAGACGAAAATGCAGATTATTACACGTTCTGAAAGAGGTGAATTGTTTGCTGCAATTGGTCGTTCGTACGACATAAACAGGTCTACGATTTGTTCAATTTTGAAGAACAAGAACAAAATAAAAGAATACGTTCAGAATTGTGGAAATGTATCTTCAAAAATTGTTTACAAAAGACACGGTATAGTGATGGATGAAATGGAAAGATGCTTGTCATCATGGATTGATGATCAACATCAAAACGGCGTTCCTCTGAGTTTTCCAATTATTCAAACTAAGGCTCTTAGTTTGCATGAAGCTTGGAAGACTAGATTAACTGAAGATTCTAACACGGTGTTTCAATCAAGTAATGGCTGGTTCGACAAATTGAAAATGAGGTATTCTTTGCATAATATTAAATTCACTGGAGAATCGGCTGATGCAGATAAAGGTGCTGCAAAAGAATTTATTTCCTCGTTGTCCAAAATTATTGTAGATGGTGAATATTCTCCTAGCCAAATATTTAATGTAGACGAGACAGATTTATTTTGGAAAAAAATGCCCAATCGTACATTCTTATCGAAGGAAGAATCAGTAGCCCCTGGACATAAACATTCTAAAGACCGATTGACATTGCTTCTTGGTGGAAAGTTAGCTGGCGATTTAAAATTGAAGCCAATGTTAGTTTATCAATCAGAAAATCCCAGACCATTAAAAGGGAAAGATAAAGAATTTCCTCCAGTCATTTGGAAATTCAACAAAAAAAGCCTGGATTACTGCATTAATATTTAAAGATTGGTTCACTTTTCATTTCGTGCCGGCAGTTAAGCAATATTGTAAAGACAAAAATCTTCAATTTAAAGCATAATTAATCTTAGACAATGCTCCAGGACACCCGAAGTCTCTGCAGAATTTGTACCCCGAAATCAATGTTGTGTTTCTTCCTCCCAATACTACCTGTCTCATACAGCCCATGGACCAAACAGTCATAGCTACGTTTAAACGATATTATATGAGGACAATAATGAATTAGGCCATCAAGGCAACTGACAGGGAAGGTGGGCTTACATTAAGAGATTTTTGGAAAAACTATAATATATGGAATACAATAAACAATATTGGTGACTCGTGGGCTGAAATAAAAGAGTCAACAATGAAAGGTTCCTGGAAACAATTATGCCCACAAATGATGAATGATTCTATAAATCCTGAAGAAACTTAGGAAACTATCACAAATGAAATAGTTAACCTAAACTAAACTTGGACGTCAGCAACGGAGATGTTAATAAGTTAATTGAATCTCATTCACTATCTCTGTCAAATGAATACTTAATTGAGCAACAAGAGTTAAAGAAAATGAACAATGAAAGTGAGGAAGAAGAAGCTGATAAAGTCGTCTAGACTTTGACAATCAAAAATATGAATGAAGCCTTCATGCATCTTGACAAATTTTTGACTATCATGGAAGAATGTGATCCCAATGGAGAACGTATATCTCAATTACGTAGGGCGATTGAAAAAGACACAGCATGTTATAGAACTCTTTACCAAGAAAAGAACAAAAAGGGTGGTATTCAACTAACCCTTGACAAGTTTGTAAAAAAAACACCTGAAAACATTTAAACACGCCTTGTTATTATTATATTGATAAATAAATAGTATTTGCAAATACCACTTTTGATGGTTTTTTTTTACATCCCTCTACTTTCGAACATTCAACATTCGCACACATTTTCAGGAACCAATTATGTGCGAAAGTCGAGGGCCGCCTGTATACGAGTATAGATAGCTGCATCGGTCGACGTATTTACTTTTGCAATTCTAAACATTAAAGTTGATACAAAATTTCCAATTTGTGAATGTAATAATTTTTTATTACTTACTTAATTTTATTTAGATACCGTAAAATGGGGTGACTTGAAATCTTGGGGTGACTTGAAAATTTTAACAGGAGGTTACCAAAATATTAGCAGCATCTACGGTATAATAGATGCAGCTTCACAATTGTGTGGGAAGATACGTATAACCGTGTGAATCATATTGTTATGAGTTTCACCGATAACAAGTACGTTTATTTGTTGTTAAGTTTTGTTAAAGAAAAGGTAAGAAAGTTAACATTTTTACATGCTTGGTACTTCCTAAGTTGCACGTGTACATATGTAACTTTGACTGCGCTTATAATTTTTATTTGAATATGCAACTATTGGTGATTATGATCATAACCTCAATTTATTTTAAATTGTAATCTGGAATCAGTGGGGGCCATATTTATTTTTTGGTGCCATTTCAGGGGTGACTTGAAAAATGCCGAGGGTTTATCAAAGAGTGGTAGGATCACGCAAATATGCTGATTATTCAGAAGATTCGCTTAATAAAGCCATAAATGAATATAAGGAGAAAAAGGGGTCTCTGAAAGCTATTGGGGAAAAATATGGAACACCACATGTAACTATATATCGCAAGTGTAAAAATTTGCATACTAAAAAATACGGTGGGCAGACTATTTTATCACAAAATCAGGAGCAATGTTTACTTAAAGCTGTTACATGTGCATCAGACTGGGGGTACCCGTTTGAAGAATACGACATTCAATTACTGGTCCAGCAGTTTTTGAATCGGTTGGGGGTTTGCATTAAACAATTCAAAAACAATTTACCAGGACACGACTGGTATTTAGGATTCATTGGCCGTTACAAAGCAGATATTAGTGTCAGAGTGTCTCAAAACATTAAGCTCAGTAGATCTAAAATAAACTATCAAATCATCAATAAATATTTTGATAATCTGGAACTAGTCCTAAAAGATGTTCCAGCTTTCATAGTGAATTACGATGAGACGAACTTTACCGATGATCCCGGAAGAAGCAAAGTTGTTGTTCGAAGGACTACAAAAAGGGCAGAAAAAATTCAGGACACATCAAAATCTGCAACTTCAGTTATGTTTTCGTGCAGTGCTTCAGGGAAAATGTTGCCGGTTTATATAGTATATAAAGCCGAACATATATGGTCAACATGGACAGAAAATGGCCCAAAAGATGCCAGATATAATAGAAGTGCTTCAGGCTGGTTTGACATGAAATTATTCGAAGAATGGTTTTTTTCTGTTCCTTTCGTTTATTTTAAAACATTACCAGAAGGACCTAAAATATTAATAGGTGACAACTTAGCGTCCCATCTATCAATTAATGTTATCAATGCATGCGAAAATAATAATATTCGATTTATTATGCTCCCTCCCAATAGTACACACCTCACACAACCGCTGGATGTTTGCGTTTTTAGACCCATAAAAAAGGAGTGGCGAAAAGTTTTACAAGCCTGGAAGCGACATAATAAAGGTGTAATAAGAAAAGATATTTTCCCATCGCTACTAAAAAAAGCATTAGGCAATAGTAACACCACTGAAACAAATATTGTGTCTGGCTTTAGAGCTACTGGGTTAGCCCCTATGGATAGAAGCAAAATAATTAAAAAACTTCCACCGGAAATAAATTCTGAGTTGGAAACAACAGGCGAAACCATCGTACAATCGTTAACAGAACTTTTCAAGTCAAACAGATATGGCACAGGAGAACCCTCAAAATCAGGAAAAAGGAAAAAATTAGATGTAGAACCAGGGAAAAGCGTTTCCTACAATGATGTAAAGAACTTGAAACAAAATGTGTTAAAACCAAAAAAGAAAAGAGGGAGATCCAAAAACATAAAGACTTAAGAAGAGGTACTGCGTATTTTAAAGAATCCAATTTAAAGTACCTACCTAGATAGTTATTACATTATTTTTTCAAGTTTGCATTTTGATTTCATGTTTTTTATTTTGTGCGAAAAAAATATTGTTTCTGGAGCAGTTTTTCTTTTTTCTAAATATTTGTACCTACCTACCTATCCTAAATGGTATAAATACTTCTCAAGATTATTTCAAGTCACCTAGATTTATGTTTATTTGAAAATTTTATTCAGTTTACCTAGTTTTTCAAGTCGCCCCATCTTGGGGTGACTTGAAAAACAACCCTTTTTCTTTTTTGGGGGACAATGGTGCAGCCACAAGGTGTACCTTTACCATAAAGTATATTCCTCTAAGCTTAAAGTTGAACCTACATTTTTTTGTTTTTTTGGATTACCTTCGTGTTGTGAGGTAGCACAAAAAATATCGAAATTTTGTTTCAAGTCACCCCATTTTACGGTATCTTTCTTTCCACAAACATTAACTTTTTTATTTAAGTGCTTCATTACACATTAAAAATATTAATTTTTATTACCTTTTACATAAAATGAATAGTCTATGTCTAAAATTTGATGATTAATTTATTTTATTATTTAACCCAATCAAGTTACTACTCACAAGTTTCGTCAATAAAATTAGTATTTAAAATTAGGCGAACATTTAATAACTGGCTTCTAAGAATTCTCTACCCTTCCCGTCACTTTTTTATATTTTATTTATTGTATTGATTAAAATATTATTATTTGAAGAAGATCTTTTTTGAAATGTACGACCGTTTATATTGTATATATTGTTGTTTTCCATAGTATTTCTTAAAACGGTAATTGGCTACTTGTTATTCTTTTTTTAGAAATGGCATTATCTTGGGATGTTGCATTTTGGGCAGACGAAAACGCCGTAGATTACATGCCGTCAAGCTGGGCAAACGGTGACAAAACTGCATACAAATATCCACAAGATCTACGGATGACTGAAATAAAACGCAGGATTTTAATCAACACCTGTGCAAGTTTGGAGGGCAGCCAGTATACATGGTATAAAGGAAGTTGCAAAAGGGCTGCGGTAACGTCGCTAGAGAAAGTCAAGGCCTTGACGAATACCGCACTAAATACGTCGTCGATAGAGACTGATGATTTTGAAAGCGATGAAGACGAGGAAGAAAGTAATACAGAAACACCCGCTAAAAGACAAAAAATGTCTGAAAAGATTTCGAAAGGTATTGAATTGTATTGAGATAAACGACCACAAAATTACTACATTATGTAACATTGCAGGCCACGACTCCTCCAACCGAAATGATCAGCAATATGACAGGCCGATTATGAAAAATATACCACAAAGTATGTAGCCACTTTAATACGGTTTGCGAACAATATTTAACTTTACTTAATTTACAGCATCCATCTTCAATTTTGATGACCATTCCTCCCCGTCTTCAGCATCGAATTTCCCAGCTGCAGCTGTGGAGGTCAACAACTGCAAACAGTGTGGTATGATGCGTGGACTGCTAAGACTAAACCATATAATTTTATTTTTTTACTTTAATAGATGTACTGGTTTGCGAAATGAGGAGCATGAAAGAAGATTTTAAAAACAGATTCGATGAACTGACACGGATGATGCTGATGCTTGCGGAAAACAGCGACCGAGGAGGCTCCCGTGAAGAACTATACCATTTGGAAAGAAGATTTCCCATAAACAGTTTGGAGGAATTTATAGAGATCGACGGAGGACTAAGGGACGAAAATAATAGAAAAAATTTGGTAAGATTATCTGTAAAGCTTAAAAGTTAATTGCGGCTAAATATTTTCTATTTATTTTTAGAAAAACGTTCTGTGTTTAGTTGGAGGGACCGATCTACACAAAGCGTACTACAATATAGTGAAGAAGCTACTGGCCCCGACGCTTGCTACCGAATACACGGCATTAGGAAAGAAGGGGAAACGTTCTTTTTCCGCTACGAATGTTTATCAAGTGATAAAACGTAACTTCGATTTTAACAATAATTATTAAGGACCCATGAGTTGTTTATTTTGTTCAAGTAAATCAAATTTAATGTTATCTACTTGCCATTACTATTTTACATTAATTATTTTAAATAAGTACCTAATACATGACTTCATCAAAAGAGTGAATATTATAACATTTTTTATCAAATTATACATTAAATTAAATTAAATACGATAATGACTCTATGCCTACTTCATTATAGTTTACTATAAGTACTCAATAGGTAAATGTGGACCATACAGTTGCACCTTGGCAACATTTTTTAATTATTTGCTATGAAATGACCAAATTGATATCTTAATTTATAACTTACACTGCACGAAATAAAAATTTACAACAAAATACGTATATCAATGTAACAAAATGTAGTGCAAATGCAAATTGATTAATGTACTGCGTATTTTAATTTTTTCTAATAATAACTGGTATTGTTTTATATTTGTTTCAGATGTCCTAAGAAGCCAGTTTTCTGACGCTACCGACGAAAAAGTTTTGAAGTCCAGTATTCGATTCTTCTCTACGACAAAGGACAGGTTAAAAACAAATTAATTTTTTTTTTGTTTCAGCGGTTTACCAGGTAACCTTCTCGAGTACGGTATTACTGATTGTACCCATTTTACTAGGCGGTTTGGTTCCTGTAACAGCCTGGAAAATTTAATTTTAAGCTAATTTAAAGTTAATCTTAAGTTAGTTTTTAATGAATTTTTAAATTATGTAACTTTAAGTTAATTTTAAGTTAGTACAGTAGTTAAGGTAGTAAGTAGTAGAGTTAGTAGGGTAATGCATGCAACTCCGCCATAGTCGGTTCCAAGCCGGGTTGAGAAAGGAGGAGGGATGCAAAAAAAATTCTGTTTATGTACTTATGGTACAGCACTTTTTTTTAAACAAGGTTCTTTTGAATTCGGTAGAAAATTTTTTGTTAGAACAAACGATTAGTCTAAATCACTTTCTAAAAAATGCTGATTGCAAATTCTTGCATTTTGTCCTGGTTGAAATGATTGCCTTTTACAAAATTCTGACCAAAATGCAAATCGTTTCGGCGATTTTTCTCTATTAGGAAAACGATGTCCCGTTGGTTCACTGCATTCAAAAATTGGTCGGCGATGTTCTTGTGACTACTGTTGCAAATAACTCGGAGTTATTCTGCATTGACGACTTTAAATCGCAATCATAATATGATGATAATGAGGGTTCACTGCAGGGTTCAACAAACCTCGTTGCTTTTATGGACGGATCACTTATAGTATTGTAAAAGGCACAGCCATAAACTTAGAATATCTTTAGCCGAACTTTACGCACAATTAGATAAAATAGGAACGGAACGCACAGTCGGGGCGCTGTTCTTATTTAATATTTAAAAAAAAAACTAAACAACGTATTGAAATTCTGATTCTTTTATCGTTTTTGGCAAAACCATTCACACAAACTCATATAAATTAAGCAATAAAAATATAATTTTTAGGTAGATGGATCGTTGTGCGAAGCGAGTAACTTTTGCACGTGAGAGATTCGGAACTTCGGTGAGCTCGGCCCAGCGACGTCACAAGCAATTCTAAATGTCTTAATATCTTCTAAAACAATTTTTTTTTACATTGGAGTTTTACCAAATAGTTTTTAATAGTTCTGACTACAATAATTTAGCATTAAATAATAATTTAAAAAAAAAAGTTTTTTGTGTAATGTGCTCCTTTAAGACTTTTTTACTCAGAATTAAACATCCCTTCGAAATGTGCAAAAAAAGATTTTAAAAAATGTTATTTTCGTGAATATCTCGAACATTTGACGTTCGATTGTTTTTTGCTTCCATTATGGTAATCAACGCAAAAAAACACTAATTCTTTGCTAATTTAACCGACCTTGTAATTTTTTTAATTTTTAGAAATTAAGAATTGTTAAAACAATTGTTTTTATTTAAATTTTTTATGAAAGAATTAATATATGTTTTGATTAAATTAATTAATTACTGTATCAACTCTTCGTGTTCATTTATATTATTTTAGTTGCCAATCAGTAAAAATAAACCATAAAACTGCAGCGCTTGACGTTTTACAGTTGGCCACTACCAACGCCACCTTTCCTTTACAAGCCGTGAACTAAGAAATTTGACAATAGTGTCGCGAGGCGGACATTTTGCGTTGTTCAGTTTAGCAGTTCATCATTGAGTTGCAATAATTTTTGTTATAAAGTACAGTTAACGTTGGATAGTTGTGGTATTTCCAAACCTGTGTGTATTTATCAAAATATTTAACTCAATAATTTGATATTCGACAATATAGAAACGAATTCTGGGAAACACATTGGTTACTTTCGAAGATTTTTTTATTGTATTATCTCAGGTCGAATCAATTCTAAACTCCAGACCTATATGTCCACTCTCAGATTCTCCAAATGATTTAGAACCGCTCACTCCATCCCATTTCCTACTCTGAAGAAACGGTACAGCGATATCAGACCCCAGTCTTATAGACGTACCAGAAAATAGGTTATCCAGATTTCTACGATTATAAACAATGACATAACATTTCTGGAAAAGATGGTCAATAGAATACATAAGCAAATTACAACAACGATCACGATGGACGAAGCAACAATTCAACATAAAGGTTGGTGACCTGGTCCTTCTCAAAGAGGATAACTTACCACCGTTACGTTGGAAGTTAGGCCGAATTAATGAATTACACCCAGGAAGTGATAAACTAGTGCGTGTGGTGTCGGTGAAAACGATATCAGGCGTTGTAAAGCGGTCAATATCAAAAATATGTTTATTGCCAAGACTAATACTTTTAATTTTAAATTTGTTTGTTTGAAACTGTGTTTCAAAGGTATGTTCCTATCGCAGTTGCGATATGTAAAAACAAATGAATAAAAAAGATTGGCAGTCCACAACAAAAAAAGGGACAAGCGTAATTAATTGCGCAGAATTAAGATCCCTTACACACCAAATTTCAAATCTGTAATACAACGAATGGATCAGCGAGTAATAGAAACATTAAAGCGTTTATATCGAAAACATTTATTGTTAGTAGACGAAAATAATCCAGTTTTCACATGAAGATTAATTTCAAGGACTGTAGCTGCAAAAAAAAGCTGAATTCAAAGATAACTTTGGGAAAACCCTTTCCAGCACAATGTCTATTTTAGGCAGCATTTTCGATGCAGAAATTCGAGACACTAGCAATCAGCGCGGTCTATCTACGGCCCCTACAACGTCTGCGGCGCAGCCCAAAGCTTCGACTTCCTAACCGAACTTAGATGGCAAACGCCCAAATCAAGGCCGAAAAGAATCTCCGCAGAAACGTGGTAGGTTCACGAAGCTAGGGTCAAGTACTGATCCTTCTACTGTTATTTATGAAACGACTGGTCCAAAGACTTCCACTGTCAGAACCTATGTAGCACAGCGGGTTTATCATGTTGTCTATTCGAACCAACAGCTCACACGCTGTGTGAGCAAGTATTTGCTGCAATGCAAGGCCGAAAGGCGCGCATGCCGGGTACTTCTCTGCAACTAGAGTACGTGACCTGTCTGTGCTATATCAATCGATTATTGCAACAAGACGTTGAACACGGATATTATGTCAATGTACACTCTTTAATCGAGTTGCTCGAGGAGTACAATTGTCAAGCGTCCTTTGTAAATATATGGAGTCTTTCGGACTCGTGCGAATGGATAAAAATACTGCATCTGTTCCTTGGGTGAGCGATAGGAGAAGACTCTTTGCACGAAATTCCCCAAATATATCCCCACGCGATATATTGATTCATGCGAATTGCCCAGTACCAGCTAATAATTGGTGGGTGGATGATGAATAGATAATGGAGTGGAACAATTCCACTACCTGACCGGGCCGGATGGGAATGCAGTTCATGCAGTGGATGGAGTTCTTCGGAGAATGACAATCAATTTTCATGACAAGAAAAAAATCACCTACCGTACATAAAATGTATAAGAAATTTCAGGAAGATGTTGAATCCCAAAAAAGTTGAAAGTTTGTGTCATGAAATTCATAAAATAGGATTTCGTTGGCGTAAATTCAAGAATAGAAAAATATTAATGGAACGCTATGATGTCACTCTCTGCGATATGAATTTCTACAAACAATGCGTGCGGCTTGCGAAAAGCAGCGACCATTATATACATCAGTTGTTCGCAAAGTGGGTGCCACGGCACCCAAGTGTGCCGTGAATTATTTTTAGGGGTCCGTAAAAAATTACATTTTATAATTTTTTTGAGCATAAATTCTCAGAAATTTCTAGTTGACCCCAGCAAAAATTTAGAATAATATTGGTCGTCGTCGGTACCTTGTCATCCGTTTTATACCCAGAAATATTATGCTATTGTTTGACACGTAGACACTACGTACTTTTCTCGAAAATTATAAAAACCGGATGCAGTTCGTGTTTCTGCTTGTTTTAGTTGTTAGTCGAACTCAGTTGTACTGACTGACACAGTGAAAGTGAGACAAGTTTTTCTTTATCTTAACATCAATAAAATTTTGTGCATATAATATTCTCCATATTAGGTAAACAAAACATTAAAATAAGAGTTTTTAAATACTGCAATATTTTCTTCTTTAGTGGTCTAAAAAATTGACAAGTTTCTTGTAAGAAAAAGGAGTATGGACAAGAATTCATATTTACAACCCAGTACAATTGACACAAATTCCAGTGATACAAATGAAGGTAAAGCTCCAACTAAGAAAAAAGCATGTAGGAGTAAGACCCGCTTATACCTGGAAAACTATTTGGAATACGGGTTTACTTGGTGTGGTGACAAGATATCTCCTAACCCAAAATGAGTTGTATGTGGAAAAGTACTGGCTAATGAAGCTATGGTGGTTAGTAACCATTGCGTCATTTTTCGATGAAACATGCTCCTCTTTCTCAAAAAAATGTGGAATATTTTAAAAGACTGCTTTGTTCACAACAAAATCAAAGCAGTAATTTTACAAAGCAATTCAAAATTTCTGATCGTGTTCAAGAGACCAGTTACTTAGTCGCAGAAATAATAGCACAGCAAATGAAACCACATACAATAGGAGAGACATTAATTTTACCGTTTTGTTTAGCAATTGTGATCGCAGAAACAGCTGGAACTGAAATCAAGAAAATTCCTTTATCATACGACACAGTACGAAGACGTATTAATGAAATGTCTGATAACATAGAAGAAAATGAAAGAAGCTAATATGTACGCTTTACAAGTTGATGAAAGTACTGACATTGGAGGAAAAGCTCAGTTATTAGTGTACACGGAATTTATTGATGAAAAAATAATTGAACAATTTTTACGCTGCAAAGAATTGGAAAAAACGACTACTGCGGCTGGTGTTTTTAACATTTTAGATCAGTATTTATCATCAGTTGGCATGTCTTGGAAAACATGTGTTGGTATATGTACGGATGGTGCACCATATATGGTCGGTTTCATAAGGGGCTTTGTGTCTCTTGCTAAAAAAAAAGAACAAGAATATCGTATCAACACATTGTTTTATACACCGCTTTAGTAGCAAAATCCGTAAAGAAAGACTTAGAATGTGTCAAGAGAGGCAATTAAGTTAAAAGTAAACTTCTGAAGTCACTTATATTTAATAAACTTTGTGAAGAAATAGGATCTCAATTTAAAAATCTTATTCTTCATACAGAAAGTGAACTGGCTTTCTAGAGGGCGTGTGTTTTGAGCCGTTTTTACGATTTGAAAGCAGAATTACTACTATTTGTTGAAGAAGAAAAGCAAAACGAATATTGCGAATTATTGCAGGACGATGCGTGGCATGCAAAGCTGGCTTATTTGGCAGATATTTTTGAGCAACTAAATAAATTAAACTCCAGTATACAGGGAAGAAATGAAAATATTCAGACAAAATAGTGACCTTCAGAGACAAATTGAAGTTGTGGATAAAGAAAGTAAGCCAGGGTAATATGGGAATGTTTTCAAGAAATAGTTCACAGTAATAACAATAGATCATTAAGTAGTTTGTTGGGTAATCCGAAGGACAAAAACAGTGATAGGGATAAGTCAGGTATTTACCAGATTAGTTGTAGTGATTGTGATTTGGGATATGTTGGGCAAACTAGACGTTCTATCATTACCAGATTCAAAGAGCATATGGCTCATATCAAATACAATAGACCAGAGAAATCTAGTGTTGACCTGCATGTAGTAGAATGCGACCATACAATAAGTATAGACAATTTAAAATTGGTTAGGGCAGAATCAGATTATAGGAATTTAAATAGTAGGGAAAGTTTGATTATATATATTATATAAGTGTCATTACCTAATTTAATTTAATAATAATAAATAAATCTCATTGTTTTAGAAGCACGAAAATTAAGTGTCGCGATTGAACAGAAGAATGAAATATTGAAAAAAGAAAACGAAATAAAAGTGCTGAAAATTGACGTCAAGAAAATGAAAAAAATAAGATCAAATATACAAACCAATACAGCAGCTGTAAGTATACTCTTGTCCTGAATTTTAATTAATTAAAATCTTATAGGCAAACGAAGTGCTCCAACTACATCAACAAGAACAACAACAAAGAAAAGTGGTGCCTGATCGGCAAGTTTAGGGCCATCTTGAAGCCCTCCAACTTGCAGGCCTGATGCCGACGTTGAGTGCAAATTAAGTAAATGGAAATTTCCACAAGCATTTCGATTACTATTCGAAAAGCTTTTCTTTTTAAGTACTTTGTTTCCTTACCTTTCCACTTTCCCATTGTAACAGCAACATATACTTTAGGTCCGCATTTACACAGTCCATTCAAACAACGACGAGTGTTTCTATTTGCATTTGCTATTGGTCAACGTTCGTGGCCCAACATCATTCCAACATCTACGAACTGTTAATGGTGAATTATGTGACACATATAGAAACCTGTCAACATTTGCGATTGCTAGAGAATGACACTCATTGGGATTATACCCTTCAAGATGCTGTGATTTCGTCAAATGCTCATCAAATACGAACATTGATAATTATCTCAACATGCTTCCCATCGAAACCGATTGATTTGTGGACCAAATACAAAGATGACATGTCTGATGATATTTTGCATCAGACGCGTACTAGAACATCAAATCCAGATTTGCAACTAACCGAGGAAATTCACAACGAGGCATTGATATTAATTGATCAATGAAAAACAATACGATTGTGATGCAATGAGAGAATCAGTTCAAAGGAACGTTCCGTTGTTGAATCGGCAACAAAAATATGCATACGTCACTCTCATGAAAGTTGTGAACGATAGAACTGGAGGGATTTTCTTCTTGGACGCTCCCGGTAGAACTGGGAAAACGTTTTTGATCGCATTGATTTTGGCAACCATTCGCTCGCAGAATGAAATTGCACTTGCACTTGCACTTGCTTCATCAGGAATTGCAGCTACGTTGTTGGAAGATGGTCGAATAGCTCATTCAGCACTCAAGTTGCCGTTGAATTTGAATATCACTGAAACTCCAACATGCAACCTTTCAAAGAACTGTGCGATGGCCAAAGTTTTGCAGCAATGTAAATTGATCGTTTGGGATGAGTGTACGATGGCGTAGAAAAAGTCTTTGGAGGCATTAGACCGAACGATGCAAGATCTACGAAGCAATCATAACCAGTTTGGTGGTGCGATGATTCTGTTGGCCAGTGATTCCACGATCAACGCCAGCCGATGAACTTAATGCATGTTTGAAGTCGTCCGTTTTGTGGAAACACATCAAGACACTCAAATTAAGTATCAACATACGTGTCGAGTTGCAGAACAACCAATCGGGAGAATTATTTTCAAAACAATTACTGGACATTGGCAATGGCAAAATCCCCGTTGACATTTCGACTGGCTGCATTACATTCCCCATCGATTTTTGCCAATTCACCAAATCAAAGACCGAACTCATAGGAAAGGGTTCCCCCCAAACATAGCCCAAAATCACAAAAATCATGATTGGTTGAGTGAACGTGCTATATTGGCTGCGAAAAACATTGATGTCAACGAATTGAATTTCAAGATTCAAGGTGAAATTGCTGGCGGATTGATGACTTACAAATCGGTGGATTCTGTTACTAACCAAGATGATGTCGTCAACTATCCAACAGAATTTTTAAACTCCCTGGAATTGCCCGGATTGCCGTCTCACAATCTCCAATCGAAAGTCGGATCGATAATCATAATGTTGCGAAATATCAAAAACAAAATGGTGATAAGTAACAGTTGAACTTTGAAAAATAAAACCAATATGTGGAAGAAACGCATTTACACTGGCTACTGATTCACTGGCATGCTGTTGATGTTCCAGACCGTATTTGCACGAAAGAAGAAATCTACGTACAAAAGTTAAAAAAAAATGAACCACTGCGCTGCAATTGGATTTCAAATATTTAAAAAAAAAAAAAATCGGTTCCACTATCGTCTTCAGTAAAAAAAGAGAAAACACTGCTTTCATTTGGATGGTGACTTTTGTTGCAATCGACATGGCGTTCTTAGAGTACAAATTCTTGGTGAGAATCACGAGTGGGGCATCGCCCTTCTTTTTAATCGCAGCATATCTGTCTACATTGTTGTTGCTAATAGCGCACCTCATTGAGGCTTCAAAGTTGTGTACACCTCTTTCAGCTCTTCTAAATGATCTCCAGGCATTTCATCACGATTCTCATAACACAGAAGATGGTCGATGTAATTATTAAATCTATATATATATAAAGAAAAGTTGACTGACTGATGATCAACGCACAGCTCATACCGTTTAAGCTAGAAATGTTGAATGTACAATTACGTATTTAAATTAAAAAATTGGAAAAATTTGGAAAAAATTAAAGTGCTTTTTATTGAAATTTGGACAGGACAACGTCTGTCGGGTCACAGCTAGTATAAAATGTTTTTAAACTTACCATGGTTTTGTTTGTTTATGTTTTCGGTTTTATTTACTTTCACTGCGTAGTTGAACAATTTTTAAAGTGAATTCAAATAAAAAAATTTCTACGTCCAAAGTTGATCGAAGCTTAAGTCAAGGTAAATTATACATTTCTTTCAAATCCGTCTGTCATTTCATTACTGTATGTAAGGTAAGCTCAGAACATATTACAGAACGAATGTGGCGATTTGAGTTTGCATTCACACAAATGTCACAAGAATCCAGAAAATTATTTATCCAATGTAATTTCTTGGCGAGTTTAGTATTTGTTCTCAGATTGCAAAACTAAATTTTAGCAAATTTTACTTCCTGATCGGTTTAGCTTATACTGCCGGGGGTCAACAAAATTGAAGTTTCCTGATCCACAAAGTTACAGTAATTGATACACTACCCACGATTTCAGGCACGTGACGTCACATTTTCATAATGACGTAATGTAATTGATCATATGGTTTTAGTTTAGCTAGGTCATTACCATCTGAAATACAAACATAGTTATTTAATTGATTTTTGACTGGGATTCACTTTGAAGTTTTTACAGCCAATTATCGATATGTCAAGAGGCCGGCCTTCCCGCCAACGTATCTTAACAAATCTCGGCAGTTCTTCACATCCATTGATGAATGAGCCGGAACCAATGGATGTTGATTTTCCTGAACCGCAAGTTGTTCGCATTCGTGGACGACCACGTAGTCGCAGTCGAGGCTTTGGAGAAAATATCCGACGTTTTATTAGGCCATTTGTCAACGAGATTGAGCAAGAACTTCACAATCTTGGACCGTTCATGGATGTCTGTGAAAATTGCGGCGCCTTACATTTCTTGGAAGAAAAAGTTGGTGGTCATTATGATCATTGTTGCCACAACGGGAAAGTAATACTGCCATCGATTCGTCAACACGAGACAATCCAAGAACTGATGACAACTTCGCTTCATAAAACTAACTTTTTAAACAACATCCGCGAATATAACGCGGCACTTGCATGTGGCTCGATGACGCTTCAATTTCCGGAAACGAGTCCGTTCACTCATGGCCCACGATCAATCCGGCCACTCTCGATGTTTTGGTCAGCTCTACTATTTGAATGCCGATCGCGCATTGACCGAGCGCCGAGCCGTACGGTGACGGCGCGGCGGTTGGACCACTAAATTGCCACACGTCGGGTCTAATCGAACTGCGCAAAGAAACAGCATTACAACTTGCTAATTCTATAGCAGTAGGCTTTCGGTGTGGCCTGGCTATTTCAGCTGCCTTCACGCAAGTCATAAATTGTTCCAACAGTGGGTGGTTGATGAATACTTAAAAATAGAAGGCAACCAACGTTTGGCTTACATTTCGAGACATTAGCAAAACCTTCGAGTTGATTCATACCGAGGACTTGCTGATCATATGGCTACACGTGCAGAAGCCGCCAGCGTCATACCAGGTCGCATGGTTGTGCTGCCTTCGTCATTTGTTGGTAGTCCCCGTAATATGCATCAACACTACCAGAATGCTATGGCGATTGTACGCATGCACGGCAAACCAGACTACTTCATCACTTTCACTTGCAATTCCACCTGGCGCGAGATAACAGACTGCTTACAGCAAGGTGAACAGGCGGCACACCGGCCTGATTTGATTTCTCACGTATTCAATCTCAAAATCAGCGAGCTAAAGAAAGACTTGATAGTCCGGCATGTACTTGGTAAGGTTGATGGCTACATCTACGTGTTTGAGTGACAGAAACGCGGGCTTCCTCGCATGTGCACATGCTTCTGATTATGGCAAATGAAGACAAACCACGCGAAACTGAACACTACAATCGCGTCGTTTGCGCTGAATTATCTGATAATGCAACACATCCGCGCCTCTACAAGATTGCCACTCGCCGTATGATACACGGTCCATGCGGCATTCTGAATCCGGTCAGTTCTTGCATGAATGACGGTGTCTGCACGAAGGGATTTCCAAAAAAGATAAAGTGTTGAGAAAATTCAATGAGGGCGGTACGCCCGCAGGTTTAGCCTAGTTGATGAATATTCGGAATGATCGAACACTCAAAACTAAAACACGAAGAATCAAACCTCAGCTGCTTCTGGATTGAGATTAAAAAAGAATATCCCAACAAAGGACTACGATCACTCAAAATTCTCCTACAATTCTCAACTTCATATTTGTGCGAGCTTGGCTTTTCTGCTTTGGTGAACATCAAAACTAGACTCAAGGCAGTCGAAGATGAAATGAGAGTATCCCTATCGCAAATTCGCCCTCACATTAAAAAAATATGCGCATCACACCAGTCGCATGTTTCTCATGAATTGCTTAAGCATATTGTAAGTAAATTTGCAATAATTGTTTGTATGTTCATCTACAAGTGCTGATATATCTAACGTATACATATTTGTTAATAAAATAATGTTATAAAAAATAATAAAAACTTGCTTGTGTATACATGTTGTTTTAATATATTATCTATACTTATACATGGGAGATGAGAGGATGCAGGGTGCCGCGAGTTTCAATAGATAATTTTGGAGTGTCAGCAGCAAAAAAGGTTTGCGAACCACTGGTATAATTGAACGAAACTTACATCCATTAATCCCATACCCACACTAAAGGACTTCGAGCACCGATTTCGAAAGGACAGCGATTGATTGTTGTCAATAATACAAGTGGGGTGAAATGGGATTTGTGCCAAATGCCTATGTAAAATAGAAATCCACATGTAACACCGGTGATTTTTCACAACGAGATGAATTACGCAGATTATCAAAAATGGGTTAACGTTTTTCTCTCAGAAACTGCTGGAACTACTGATGGGAATGGTGACATTCTACCTGGACGTAAATGAGACCTTAGTCACTTTACCCTTCCAAAACCAAGGACTGCCATTGGTTAATGTGGAGGGTAAATGGAGATTGGTGAGGGGCTAACACCACCTTTCTTTCATTGTCTGAATACAAAGAACCCTTCAGGCTCTTTCTAACCAATTGTGAGCTACAAATTGCATGAAACAGTGCAAGAGTTTGGACTTTTTACTTGTACACATCCTTTTTATAAAGTTTGTAGATTTTGACCCTTTATAGGATACTGACTGAAAAAGACCGTTAACAAAAAGTTGATGGTTACATTCTCGACGAGTTGTGTATAAGAGCGTCATCTGAATGGATGGTGGCCGCTATTCGCACCAGATGTGCGTTCTCTAGCGAGAAATGGGAGAAGTGGTCGAAATATTAACCAGTGTAAGCTTAGAGTACTTCATGTGTGACAGAAATTCAATGGATCGATATAATTAGAAAGTATATTTCGTTAAGACCAAGAGACACAGCAATTGATCGACTGTTTTTATTTTACTCCAAACATAAATGCACGAAGCAACCAGTTGGTCGTCACTCATTTGGTAGTATGCCTTCGAAAATAGCCAGCTATCTACAATTGGACAATCCCAAACAATATACAGTTCATTGATTCAGAAGAAGTAGTGCAACTGCATTGGCAGGTAATGGAGTGGATATAACAACTCTGAAGAGGCACGGCGGTTGGAAAAGCACTACAGTCGCTGAAGCCTATATTGAAGACTCCTTGGGTGCTAAAATAGCCATAGCAAATCAAATTCGGCCGAGTACTTCAAAGGTACAAATTATAACCGGTTCTTCAATTTCAAGCCAACAAGCAACTTCGATGTCACAACCTAGTTCTTCAAATATTCAATCCTCAGTTGTCCAAACCTCTACTGTTCACAACATACAACTCAAGTCCAACGATACTACTATGTCCAATATCAATAACTCACACTTCGAGAATTGTACAATTAATTTTAATTTTAAATAACGATCATCATTATTGGTTACAAAAGTTTAATTCAATTACCATTAGTTTTTCCTTGTAACATTTGTTTATTAATTTAATAAAGTTTGATTCGTTCCCTCCACGGATTTATTCTAAATCTGCCCGTACAACTAGTGTAAAAACCGATATAACCTAGAAAAGTTTAAAAAAAAACATTTTTGACAAAACAAGCTGCAATTATGACATGGATTTAGATACCTCCAATATTGTCGAATTAAAAACCTCTTTTATTTTTATAACTAATAGGTAGTACAACTATTAGATAGATAGACCACCGGGATAGACGGACCAGTTATATAGTTTTCGAACCAACCACTTGAGTGCCTTCGTAGTTGTTGCAGTCTGTAGTCTTAGTCATGTTCTGTATTTGCTTCCTTCCTTTCGATAGATTTTGTTCATAATTTTTGTGAAAAAGCAATTTCCCTGTTTTGCTAAGTAGAAAAGTTTTTCAAGCTCCATTTATATTTTATGTTTAATCATTTCGATTGAACGATTTTGTTGTATTATCGCCAGAATAGCTTCGTAGAGTGTCTAGTTATACTCTTAACCTAACATGACGGGGCGTAGTCACTCACTGGTGAGTACAAAGGTGGTCCATCTATGCCGGACAAATGGGATAGATGGACCAGAGGAATTCGGGATTGATGAACCAGGTAAAATATTGGGGATAGACGGACGGACGTTATACTATTTAAAATATCGAATAAAATGAAATTTGATATGCAAATTTAAGGGGGTTGGATATGTAAAAATTGAAAAAAACGTTATTTTTTTGTTTTTTCATATTTAATAACTGCATTATTTTCTGCGCAAGGTGAAACAAAATCTGTTTTAGTTTATGTAAATGAGGAGGGCACTTTCTTGCGGCCTTATGCCGTAATAAAAGGTAAACACCTGAAGCAAGGATTTTGTGGTAGAATACCACCTGGTTCTCAAGTTAAGATGTCGCAAAAATCAGCTTATGTTAATACTGAAATAGTTTTTGATTGGTTGAAAACCATTTCATGCCCAGAAAGCCACCAGGAGAAGTCCTTCGTCTTGATGGACATACATCTCACACCAGTTACATTCAAATGCTGGAGTTTGCCGAAAAGAACGACATCATTTTAATGAGTATACCTTCTCATACAACTCATTCGCTACAGCCATTGGATCGTTCGTTCTTCAAGTCTTTGACAATGGAGTCAGCGGTTTCAAAACCTGTGGAATCATTCCGTTCGATTCTAATGCAATTTCTAAATACGCCTTTCTCTCAGAAACCTCAGAAACAACATAAGCCTACCATACTTTTGAAAACTCTCTTTGTTCTGAAAATAGTACTACAAATGGTGCCCTAGTAGTTGCAGGACCTAGTGGGCTTACAAGACAAAACAATGTGCCTGCAACACAAGCTAAAGCTAATTCAGAAAGTAACAGTACAGACTTTTTGCTAGAAGTTGCAGGATATGGTGAGGTTACGCATTCAAAACTATTGGATAAAATACACCCAATACCATGCGTGAGCAAATTACAGGCACTCAAAAGAAGAACGCAGACGGTTTCAACTGTTTTGAGCTCCCCAGAAAACATAACTTGTCTGAAAAACAAGAGAGAAAGTTCAGAAATGGAAAAAAGATCAATCTTAAAAAACGTACAGAGCCACCAAAAAAGAGGAAAAATTTGAAAACTTCAGAATCAGTTACTTCTTCCGACTCAGACGAAACTGATAGAATTAATAAAATTTGTGATGACGGATCTGATAGTTTTAGTGACTCGGATGAAGACGAATGCGTTTGGTGTGGGGAGAAATATAAAGACACGAAAAAGGACGAAGACTGGGTTAAATGTATATCTTGTTCAAGATGGTCCCATGAAGGATGTACTTGATATGATAATAAATGTGACTATTGTGGCAAAAGAGAGTTGTTAAAAGATAAAATGAAAGCTTAAAGAAGCATTGCATAAAGTAAACGTCATTTTATTTCCTATGGTTATCATTTTGAACTTTTATGGACAAAAATTTGTTTATTTTAACTTTAATTAAGCCTAAAGCCTTAACATTTGTAACTATGTCTTATGTAATATGTAAAATAAAGATTATATTCCATTTGTTACGTTTTATTCTATTGGGCTGTAAACCCATTAAACCTTATTTCTTTTTAACAACACTGTGGTCCGTCTATCCCTAAGGCATGGTCCATCTATCCCGCACATATCCGGTATAGATGGATCACGTAACTATTTTTTTAAACTTATATTTCATTAAATTACTAAATAAATGTACAATAAATGTATGAACTTTGAGGTGTCAAAGCTATTAACTCAAAAATGGCTCTACGTTAGACAGGTCCATCTATCCCGGACTTACCCTAATAAAGTTCTTGTCGATGTTAATAAACGCTGTAACTGACATTTAATTTTCGATTTGGTTCGCAGATTCGGTGCTACCAACCTACAAAATTAAAATTAGACTAGTTTTCATTTTCAGGCCTAGTCCTGAAAATCGGATTTTCGGGCCTATTTAGAGGACTTCAAAATCAGTCATTTAGGACGGAGGCCAAAAAATCAATTTACATGCTCTACCACTAGTCTATTCAAAAATTCAATGCCCACCAATTGTCCAAAAACTAAAAGTGAACAATTGGTTTTTCCACGTCAAATTCAAGAAAAAAAAGAAAGGCAAAGATGGCTACGCCAAACAAATATAAATATCTTAAGGTGCGAACTTTACGCTCTTGGAAAAAAAATACAAGCCCCAATATAAACAATATAAAATTGATAAACTTTTTAACGAGCATGGCCACGATGTGATTAGACTACCGCCAAATCATCACGACCTAAACCCAATAGAGCTGGTATGGACTGCTATGAAAGCTTATGTGGCCAAAACCAACGTAGATTTTAATTTTTCCAAAGTTTCTGATATTGTGACATTTTTTTGCACAATATAGAAAATATCAGTGGAAAGCTTTTAAAGTTTCAAAACGAATATTGCGAAAAAGTGGCGATTTTGGACAAGGTTGTCAACAAAATAATAATCAACCTGGATCAAGATGAAGAAACCCAAACCCCAAAATAGTACAGATGTTGACAAAAAGAAAAAGTTTTCCCGTTACAGCGTGTAATGCTGGTTTGTCTAATTGTTCACCATTTTCAATCTGAAGTGTCATTGCTGCGAGGCCCACATGGTTTTACGGTATAGGCGGAAATTCAACCTGCATAATTGGTGAATCAGCGGGGAAGCGGCAAACGCGGATGTAGAAACAGCAGAAAAATTTGTTGACGAATTGGTTGGAATAATTTAAAAACGCAGCTATTGTCCGGAACAGATATTCAATGTGGATGAAACGGCGCTTTGGTAGAAAAAAAATGCTTGGAAGGTCCTATATGCAAAAAGAAGTTAAGGAACGGCTCGGTTTCAAGACTTTTAAAGACACGATTACGTTGTTGTTGGGAGGGAATGCCGCTAGTTTCAAGTTAAAGCCTTTCCTGATCTATCGCTCTGCAAACTCAGGTCAATTAAAGAATGTTCGTTTACTGTAATTCAAAAAAAGTTATGGATGACGTAACTTTTATTTGACGATTGATCTTTGAACTGCTTCATACTCTCAGTCCAGCATTACTGTTTGAGTTTAAAAATGGGAATTCCTTTTCCTAGCATCTTGATGCTCTACACCCAGACGTAAACGTAGTACGGTGAAAGCTCCATAAAAGGACAGCTCTAATAACGAGACACTTCTTCGGGAACGGGACAGTGTATATGGAGTTTATTTAAAAAATCACCTGCGTTGTGCGGACGCTCTCGTAACAGGACGCGGACAAGTATAGTCTCCCTCAGGGTCTCCCTTGTGCGGACACCGTTAATGAACTCTGTGACGGGGATTGTGCGTTATAAACGATACAATACCGGCATTTCCCCGTTTTCTGCGAAATATGCATCAGAAATGTAATTTCGTTATTTAGTTTGTCTGCACGTTATCACTCAAACGGTCGGCCGCGGTCACGAATTCCGTTATTACGAGTTCGGCAAAAAATAAGCGACTCTTGACAATAAAAGAGAAAATTCAAATAATAGACGCTTTTAATAGAAAACGAACAGTGCGTAAATTAGCAAAACAATTTCAAATCAGTAAAGTCAAACTGGAGATATCATCAAGAAAAAGGATGAAATTACAGCACGCTGACACGTGGACGTCAATGTTAATAATAAAAGGAATTTCTTTAAAGCAGAGGGCCTAAATATAGACAAGATGTGTTATGAGTAGTTCATAAAAGCAAGAAATAAATCTATTCCATTATCTGGACCGCTGTTAACATTGTAAAGCTAAGGAAATAGCGGAAAATTTAGGATATCAAAATTTCTGAGCTTCTTATGGTTGGTTGCAGAAATTCAGAAAACGCCATAACATTCGATTTAAAGCGGTATCGGGGGAATCAGCTAGTGTCAATCCGCATGATGTTAATAATTTTTTTGAAAAACTTCCATCTCTAGTACGAGGGTATGATTCAAAAGACATCTATAATGCAGATGAAACAGGTCTTTTCTATCGAGCATTGTCAAACAAAACGTTAGCTCTCAAGTCGGAAAAATGTACGGGAGGTAAATTGTCCAAAGACAGATTAACTATTCTACATTGTGCAAGCATGTCAGGTGAAAAAACGAAGTTGTTAGTCATTGGTAAAGCAGCTCGTCCTCGGGCGTCTAAGGAACTTAATATGGATTACTTTCCTGTAACGTGAAAGTCAAATCAAAAAACATGGATGACACGGGACATTATGACAAAATGGCTATTAGAATTTGATCGAAGTGTCGGATTACAAAAACGAAAAGTTTTGTTGTTCTTGGACAACGCCTGTTTTCACCCTCAAAACATTAAACTGAACAACATTAAAATTATATTTTTGCCTCCAAATACAACTTCAATGTGCCAACCGTTAGACCAGGGCATTATTCGGAACTTTAAAACATTTTTATAGAAATTTAATTTTA
Organism: Dascillus cervinus; assembly: GCA_949768715.1. Classification (NCBI taxonomy): domain Eukaryota; kingdom Metazoa; phylum Arthropoda; class Insecta; order Coleoptera; family Dascillidae; genus Dascillus; species Dascillus cervinus. The sequence goes on from OX458320.1 coordinate 17,963,938, forward strand.
AAACATATTTTATTAAAAATGGACACTACTCAATCAACAGCCAAATTATCAAAATCAATAGATCGGTTTGAGGCCATCTATTTTATTAAAAACGCTTGGCATCAAGTTACACCAACAACAATTAAAAATTGTTTTTCAGGGAGCTTTCACTGTATATCTTTATGGAAACACAATAGCTATTACTGCCTTCAAAGCGCTTTTTTGCGCACGACTTTTTCCCAAGCTGTAGCAGCGCAACAGAAAATAATGTAGTAATCCTTCATGATTTTGAAAATCTTACAGTATTTGAGATTGCATTAAAAACATTAAATTGGCTTGGGATGAAGTGACAGATAAGTGTATGCAAGGCATATAGAAAAGATGCATGAAGTTTCGCGAACAATCTCGAATCGTTTGATAATCTTGAACAAACTGATGTAATTCAAACAAATTGCTGAAGTGGAAAACATTGCTGAGTTAGTAGATTATGTCGATGAATAGCTAACAAATGAGGATTTAATAGAACATCCAGCCCGCCTAATTGAGACGACCACGGATGAAATGGTCAACAAAATCCATAATATTGAATTGGCAAACCGGGGAATGAAGATCAGATTATTGAACGTGTGCAAAGTATGCTAGACGAACATTTCGGTATGACAAAGCCATCGGCAAGATAACTGCCGCGTTTGATCACTGTGGTCAACAAGCGGAATCAAATGAGCACTTCGAATTAGTGTTTGAACCTGTGTAAGCACACTCCGAAGGAGTTTCTTTGTCGTTTCGTGATTGTTGATGAAACATGAATCCATCACTACACGCCAAAAACAAAGGAAGAGTTCAAGTAGTGGGACTTGTACCACAAAAGGCGAAGGAGGTTTCACCGGCCAGAAACGTCATGGCCACCGTTTGCTGGAATTCAAAAGGTATAATCTTCATCGACTATTTGAAAATAGGAAAAACGATCGTAGGGCAGTATTAAGCTGAATTATTGAGCCGATTTGACGACGCATTGAAAAGAAAACTACCCCACTTAGCGAAGAAAAGTGTTAATCCACCATAACAATGCATCGACACACTGGTCCCCCGCCGTCGCATCGAAATTTGTGAAATTCGGCTACAAATTGCTGCCGCATTCAACGTATTCTCCAGATTTAGCCCCGTGCCACTTCTTCCTTCGCTTCGAACGAGGAAGCCAACGCCGAAACTCTTTTTTGGTGGACTTGAAAAAGTTGGAATATCGTTGGCCGCAGTATATCGACCTTCAACGGGACTATGTTGAAAAATAAATCGATTTTTTTAACACAGGTAAATTATCAATCACCTTTCGTATGATGTTATAACAGATCCGATTAATGCAAGAATAGCATTAATCACAACGTCAGTCCAGATTGAGAAATTGAATTAATGTTTTCTGTGGGTATACAACGTGTCCCGGCAATAATGTCATTAATTTTAGCCCGTAGTAGAACTTCTCAAAACAAACATTTTTTCTATGTACCATTTTTTTAGAAATCGCAATTTTGTTTTAGCATTTTACCCTCCCTGAAATTGACGAGTCGCCTTGATTTGATAAATCACTGACGGTGATCGTGAATATTAGTTTTTGTCGACTACTTAAAAAATTATCTACGTTTTGTTAGTATGTTTCTTGTCCTGCTGCCGTCGCGGTTCTTGTGTAGGTACATCTTGATTCGCGGATTAAAGTGAACATTTTGTGAAAATGCCTGCATTTACGAATAATGAATACACGGATATTGTATTAGTGTATGGTGAAGCCACCGGAAATGCTGCCCAAGCCGGGATAATTTACATGCAGCGATTTCCAAATCGTCGCGTGCCTAGTGTTCGTACATTTGCACGGGTTGTCCCGTATCTCCGGGATCACGGATCTTTTAAGGCTGCAGCCTGGGATCGTGGTAGACAACGTCCTGAACGCATTGAAAATGTTGAAGAAGCTGTTTTGGAAAGCGTGGAAGCTCGACCAGAGACTAGTATTCGAAGACTAGCACACCAACATGGAATATCGCGAAATACGATTTGGAGAATACTTAAAGAACAACAATTATATCCGTATCATGTACAAAAAGTCCACTTTTTGCAACCAAAGGATTTACCTCGCAGACGTCGATTTTGCGAATGAGTTCTTGCAAAAATAAACAAGCAACTCAATTTGTTTCCATTGTATTGACAACTGATGAGGTTGGAATTACCAGAGAAGGTATTTTCAATATGCATAACACACATGTCTGGGCAGACGAAAATCGTCATGCTGCCGCAGTTTTCAGCAACAATTTTCCCTCGATGATACAAGCTTCGGTCTCTTACAAATCATTTCAATCGAAAGTTCAAATTTCACGGGGGTCCCCATGAAAATATTTTAACAATAATTGATGAAAACATCATTCCCTACAATGGGAAACATTATGCCAAACAAACTATTAGAGGAAAACTCATTAGGTTTGGTTTTAAAAATTGGGCATTATGTAGTGGCGAGGGTTATATGACAAGAATATTAAATTATTAGTAATTCCACGGAACCGGGTCGTCCATTCGTACCATGTGTCGTCAGTTGGCATAGCGTCCGTTCAACGGGCGGCCTGTATTTTTTGTAATACATGTTGAAAAATTCTGCTGACTTTTGCTTTTGTGTTCTTTACCCAATCTTAAACAGGGTTGCTCGGATTGAATATTAATAAAGAAAATGATCACCATTGAAGAGTAATGGTGATTCAGTAAACTTTGCCCTGCGATTAGAAGAACAATCCTCATAAATCTCTCGCATTTAATCCAACTCTGTTTGCCACTGGGGTTGACTACCCAATCTTAAATAGAGTTGCTTAGATTTAATATTAATAAGGAAAGTGGATCACCAGCAGTGAATCGAAGCGTAATAACTTTGGTGATACAGCAAATCTAGCCCCGCGATTAGAAGAACGACAACACCCATAAATATCTCGCAATTAATCTGCCTGTTTGCCACTGGGATTGACTACCCAATCTTAAACAGAGTTGCTCGGATTTAGTATTAATGAGGAGAGTGGATCACCAACAGTGAATCGAAGCGTGATAACTTTGGTGATTCAGCGAATCTAGCCCCGCAATTGGAAGAACGACAAAACCCATAAATCTCTCCGCTTTTTAATTTAATTCGCTTCTGTTTGCCACCCAATCTTAAACAGAGTTGCTCGGATTTAGTATTAACGAGAGAAGTGGATCACCAGCAGTGAATCGAAGCGTAATAACTTCGATGATTCAGCGAATCTAGCCCCGCGAATAGAAGAACGACAAAACCCATAAATCTCTCGCATTTAATCCGACTGTTTGCCACTGGGGTTGGTTACCCAATCTTAAACAGAGTTACTCGGATTTAGTATTAATGAGGAAAGTGGATCACCAGCAGTGAATCGAAGCGTAATAACTTTGGTGATTCAGCGAATCTAGCCCCGCAATTGGAAGAACGACAAAACCCATAAATCTCTTCGCTTTTTAATTTAATCCGCTTCTGTTTGCCACCCAATCTTAAACAGAGTTGCTCGGATTTAGTATTAACGAGAGAAGTGGATCACCAGCAGTGAATCGAAGCGTAATAACTTCGATGATTCAGCGAATCTAGCCCCGCGAATAGAAGAACGACGAAACCCATAAATCTCTCGCATTTAATCCGACTGTTTGTCACTGGGGTTGGTTACCCAATCTTAAACAGAGTTACTCGGATTTAGTATTAATGAGGAAAGTGGATCACCAGCAGTGAATCGAGGCGTAATAACTTTGGTGATTCAGCGAATCTAGCCCCGCGAATAGAAGAACGACAAAACCCATAAATCTCTCGCATTTAATCCGACTGTTTGCCACTGGGGTTGGTTACCCAATCTTAAACAGAGTTACTCGGATTTAGTATTAATGAGGAAAGTGGATCACCAGCAGTGAATCGAGGCGTAATAACTTTGGTGATTCAGCGAATCTAGCCCCGCGAATAGAAGAACGACAAAACCCATAAATCTCTCGCATTTAATCCGACTGTTTGCCACTGGGGTTGGTTACCCAATCTTAAACAGAGTTACTCGGATTTAGTATTAATGAGGAAAATGGATCACCAGCAGTGAATCGAAGCGTAATAACTTCGATGATTCAGCGAATCTAGCCCCGCGAATAGAAGAACGACAAAACCCATAAATCTCTCGCATTTAATCCGACTGTTTGCCACTGGGGTTGGTTACCCAATCTTAAACAGAGTTACTCGGATTTAGTATTAATGAGGAAAGTGGATCACCAGCAGTTAATCGAGGCGTAATAACTTTGGTGATTCAGCGAATCTAGCCCCGCGAATAGAAGAACGACAAAACCCATAAATCTCTCGCATTTAATCCGACTGTTTGCCACTGGGGTTGGTTACCCAATCTTAAACAGAGTTACTCGGATTTAGTATTAATGAGGAAAGTGGATCACCAGCAGTGAATCGAGGCGTAATAACTTTGGTGATTCAGCGAATCTAGCCCCGCGAATAGAAGAACGACAAAACCCATAAATCTCTCGCATTTAATCCGACTGTTTGCCACTGGGGTTGGTTACCCAATCTTAAACAGAGTTACTCGGATTTAGTATTAATGAGGAAAGTGGATCACCAGCAGTGAATCGAGGCGTAATAACTTTGGTGATTCAGCGAATCTAGCCCCGCGAATAGAAGAACGACAAAACCCATAAATCTCTCGCATTTAATCCGACTGTTTGCCACTGGGGTTGGTTACCCAATCTTAAACAGAGTTACTCGGATTTAGTATTAATGAGGAAAATGGATCACCAGCAGTGAATCGAAGCGTAATAACTTTGGTGATTCAGCGAATCTAGCCCCGCAATTGGAAGAACGACAAAACCCATAAATCTCTCCGCTTTTTAATTTAATCCGCTTCTGTTTGCCACCCAATCTTAAACAGAGTTGCTCGGATTTAGTATTAATGAGAGAAGTGGATCACCAGCAGTGAATCGAAGCGTAATAACTTCGATGATTCAGCGAATCTAGCCCCGCGAATAGAAGAACGACGAAACCCATAAATCTCTCGCATTTAATCCGACTGTTTGCCACTGGGGTTGGTTACCCAATCTTAAACAGAGTTACTCGGATTTAGTATTAATGAGGAAAGTTGATCACCAGCAGTGAATCGAGGCGTAATAACTTTGGTGATTCAGCGAATCTAGCCCCGCGAATAGAAGAACGACAAAACCCATAAATCTCTCGCATTTAATCCGACTGTTTGCCACTGGGGTTGGTTACCCAATCTTAAACAGAGTTACTCGGATTTAGTATTAATGAGGAAAGTGGATCACCAGCAGTTAATCGAGGCGTAATAACTTTGGTGATTCAGCGAATCTAGCCCCGCGAATAGAAGAACGACAAAACCCATAAATCTCTCGCATTTAATCCGACTGTTTGCCACTGGGGTTGGTTACCCAATCTTAAACAGAGTTACTCGGATTTAGTATTAATGAGGAAAGTGGATCACCAGCAGTGAATCGAGGCGTAATAACTTTGGTGATTCAGCGAATCTAGCCCCGCGAATAGAAGAACGACAAAACCCATAAATCTCTCGCATTTAATCCGACTGTTTGCCACTGGGGTTGGTTACCCAATCTTAAACAGAGTTACTCGGATTTAGTATTAATGAGGAAAGTTGATCACCAGCAGTGAATCGAGGCGTAATAACTTTGGTGATTCAGCGAATCTAGCCCCGGAATAGAAGAACGACAAAACCCATAAATCTCTCGCATTTAATCCGACTGTTTGCCACTGGGGTTGGTTACCCAATCTTAAACAGAGTTACTCGGATTTAGTATTAATGAGGAAAGTTGATCACCAGCAGTGAATCGAGGCGTAATAACTTTGGTGATTCAGCGAATCTAGCCCCGCGAATAGAAGAACGACAAAACCCATAAATCTCTCGCATTTAATCCGACTGTTTGCCACTGGGGTTGGTTACCCAATCTTAAACAGAGTTACTCGGATTTAGTATTAATGAGGAAAGTGGATCACCAGCAGTTAATCGAGGCGTAATAACTTCGATGATTCAGCGAATCTAGCCCCGCGAATAGAAGAACGACGAAACCCATAAATCTCTCGCATTTAATCCGACTGTTTGCCACTGGGGTTGGTTACCCAATCTTAAACAGAGTTACTCGGATTTAGTATTAATGAGGAAAGTTGATCACCAGCAGTGAATCGAGGCGTAATAACTTTGGTGATTCAGCGAATCTAGCCCCGCGAATAGAAGAACGACAAAACCCATAAATCTCTCGCATTTAATCCGACTGTTTGCCACTGGGGTTGGTTACCCAATCTTAAACAGAGTTACTCGGATTTAGTATTAATGAGGAAAGTGGATCACCAGCAGTTAATCGAGGCGTAATAACTTTGGTGATTCAGCGAATCTAGCCCCGCGAATAGAAGAACGACAAAACCCATAAATCTCTCGCATTTAATCCGACTGTTTGCCACTGGGGTTGGTTACCCAATCTTAAACAGAGTTACTCGGATTTAGTATTAATGAGGAAAGTGGATCACCAGCAGTGAATCGAGGCGTAATAACTTTGGTGATTCAGCGAATCTAGCCCCGCGAATAGAAGAACGACAAAACCCATAAATCTCTCGCATTTAATCCGACTGTTTGCCACTGGGGTTGGTTACCCAATCTTAAACAGAGTTACTCGGATTTAGTATTAATGAGGAAAGTGGATCACCAGCAGTTAATCGAGGCGTAATAACTTTGGTGATTCAGCGAATCTAGCCCCGCGAATAGAAGAACGACAAAACCCATAAATCTCTCGCATTTAATCCGACTGTTTGCCACTGGGGTTGGTTACCCAATCTTAAACAGAGTTACTCGGATTTAGTATTAATGAGGAAAATGGATCACCAGCAGTGAATCGAAGCGTAATAACTTTGGTGATTCAGCGAATCTAGCCCCGCAATTGGAAGAACGACAAAACCCATAAATCTCTCCGCTTTTTAATTTAATCCGCTTCTGTTTGCCACCCAATCTTAAACAGAGTTGCTCGGATTTAGTATTAATGAGAGAAGTGGATCACCAGCAGTGAATCGAAGCGTAATAACTTCGATGATTCAGAGAATCTAGCCCCGCGATTAGAAGAACGACAAAACCCATAAATCTCTTGCATTTAATCCGACTGCTTGCCACTGGGTTGGTTACCCAATCTTAAACAAAGTTGCTCGGATTTAGTATTAATGAAGTATCACCAGCAGTGAATCGAAGCGTACTAACTTTGCTGATCTAGTGAATTTTGCACTGCGTTAGAGGAACGACAACCCCCATAAATCTCTCGCACTGAATCCGACTGTTTGCCACTGGCGTTGGCTACCCAGTCGTAAACAGTGTTGCTCGGATTTAGTATTAATGTAGAAAGTAAACACTGGCAGTGAATCAAAGCGTAATAACTTTAATTATTCAGTGAATCTTGTTTTCATGTAGGAAACCAGAATGCCACATAATTTACGCTTATCGACCTCGTTGCCCAACCTAAGAACGATCACAAGATAAAAATAGGAATGAGGATTAATAGGGTAATAAATGCCTTGTGAACGATTCATTTCTTTTCTTTTTGCAATTATTTTTGTAATAAATTTATTTGTAATTTCAAGTTGAGTATTTACTTCAGCAAAAACCTCGCATTTGCAACAGCTTCTCGTGGTATTGTAACCATCTCATTAAACTCGATGCAATATTCCAACTTTTTTTTAAATTAAAGCAGTGTTAATTTGTGTGTAAGCCTCATGCTTTTCACACTACAAAATTTCAAAACAAAATTGCCTGGACAAAAGCAAATACTATTACTATTAAATATCTTTGTTAAGCAATATTTCAAAGTTTCAAATCATAAATGATACATCATACAAGCTTTAATACAGGTGACCAAGATTCAATTACATCGTAATTTTGTCCAACTGTAATATTTATATCACAACTCTATGCTGTAATGTATAGATTTTAATCGAATTGTAATTTATTGAACCACAGCTTTTAATTTACCATAATAAAAAGATAAAGTATGATATCAAACGGTAATTGTAAGTCGCACATGCAACAAATTGCATGTTTTTGTTTTCAAAAAGCACCTGGAGGAAATATTTAAAATTTGGAAATTAGCACTATTGTAGATGCCAACAGCAAGAACCGCAATTCAATAAGCCATTCTTCTGTGTATCCATTTTGATAATCTTCTCCTATTTAGCAAATTAAATTATCAAAGCAATCAAGAACCTTGATTATGATTTTAATTCTTTTAGATTACAAAAATCGTTCATAATGTTACCGCTTAGAGACGAAAATTTTTATGATTTTGTGATTCTGCGAATACGTACAAACGGTTATTGTAAATTATTTTTCTGAGCAGCGACAACAAACTAATTAAAATTCAAAATGCCGAAAAGATATAAAAGGGAACGATATATTGCAATTTATTGATGATTAAAATGACAAATTTTAGAGAAATGCTAAATTTTTACTTGGCAATATTGTAATTTTATGAAATATTAATATCAAGATAATTATTATAACTTGAAAAAATGAACTTGTTAATTACATGATTTATACCTTTGACACTGGTTCCATAAATACCGTTCATTTTTGATCGGCTACTTCGCGGACGTTATATACGACTTTCACCGTATTCGTAGGTCAAGTGTGAGACATTGGACGTTGCCAATGTTTTTTCAAATAGCACTTGCATCAATACAACTCGACCCCCGTAAGTGACTACTGATAATGAGAACAAAAAAAAAAAAAAAAAAAAAACAAATTGTAATGCATAATTTGAAATAGCATCAGCTATACACAGGTTTTTCCATAATAGTATCCGAAACGTAATTGGAAAATTCTCGCGCCAGCTCTAATAGTAAAGCAGGAAAAAATATTCAGGGTCAATAGTTTTTAAATTATATGGAAGTTTTTATGTGACCAATCGGGAGAAACTTGGTTGCCAAGTAACTGGAAAAAAATTTGAAGATGTTTGGTTGAAAAAATGCAGGTCAACTGAGCCAGTATGTAAAGTCAACTGGGACAAGTGCACTTTTGGAGAAAGTGCATTTTATAACTATAACAAGATGCTATTCGTTAAAATTGCAACCATTAATGACTCTGAATTTCTTCTTTAATAAATCTCCCTCCATCTGCTTGTTTCTTCTGAACCCTTACAAATATTCCGAGTCTGTAAAATCTAGTTCAATGCCAATTGATAAAATAATATGCTCTTGCCCCAGGTACACTTGATACGGGTTTGAATAGTACATCTTCGGGACTTCATCGTATATTAATATTTTTATTCTTACTTTGTAACCTTGCTACGGGTTTCCCGGCCGCGTAGATATAATTGCTTGGCTAAGCTCAAGTCGGCGAGGGATGGGTTGAAATTTAATCCTCGAGGTTATGTGTGAAGCGTTCTCTCATTCTTCTCCGGAAGTTGTTAGGGCGCCACTGCTTTGGGTGGTCGAAATATCACGAGAGGAGACAAAGCAGAATTCTCTCTCTCGACGATGCGGGTTACAGAAACAATCACGAACAAGATAACAAATGTATTGACTAGTTAAATTCTTCACAATTTGAACAATAATTAATATTGGTAAATCTAAATTAAAAAGTTAGGGTAGCCAAATGGCTGAAGACCATCAATTTGCAACAGTGCATGACAAATGCACAAATAACATGAAATACAACAAATGCATGAAATAACAAGAATCAGTTTAGTGCGACTTAGCTACGACGTCGTTGTAGACCTGGGGTTCGTGTGCTGGCGGCTCATCCTCGCTTATCTCGTGTTGGAGAAGTCATCCGGGTAGATCGCCTCAACTGTGCTGTCCCGGTGGGCCGGCAGTTAATTACGGCTCGATATTTTTCACTTCGTAGCACTTAAACTTCCATTAGGAAAGATAAAACTTTCTTCGCTGAGTCAACACGCGTCCATACTCTAACACACCCAGATAGGTTCTGTTCCTCACTTTTCGATGTTCGCGCACTTTCAATTTTTGGCGAACTCCGCGCACTTGACCTCAAAATCACCTTAAGATTCCCTGCTTGTCGAGAGAGAAATTGACTTCCGCGCGAATTTTGAAAATTACTTAATGAATCTGAGACAGCACCGTAACAACCTTATTTTTGGACAAACTTTAAATATTCTCATTAATTAATGTCCAATTAAGACAATGAAATGCTTTGAGAACAAATTTAATAGCCTCCTAGGATATCACTATTTCTTATTTTAAAGTAAACTATGTAATTGCGCATAATGTGCACTTGTTCCAGTTGATGTTAGTGTCAAATAAATTGTGACAAAAAAATTCACTTGTCAAAGTAGATAAATTAATACACTTAGTTAAGAAAGAAAGAATATATTAATTAAAACCTTCTCCAAACACAACCAACCACTCCAGTATCCGACCGAATTTACTCCTGCAAAGTAACCACTTGCACACATACGGGAATGCTTTTCCTTTTTTTAGTCATGTGTCTGTTGTTGGTTTATAACCTGAAAGTTAGAGTAAGTAGAAATCATTGTCATGTGAAAAAAAGCAATTTGTTTGTAATTGCAAATAAAGATGTCAAGTGATGATTATTTCGTAATTTAGTTTAGTGTCTATTTTCTGCCAAACTTTAGTTTTCTAAAGAGACTGTTTTACAAGAGACCTATGGTTGGTCGTTATGCAGGGGTTTTACTGAAGAAGATCGAACAATCAGAATGCCAACTACTTTGCATCGTAAAAGTAATCGCAGTTTAGTACAGCTAAAAGTGCCTTTACATTGTAAGATTTGCCGCAGACAAATTGCAAAAACAAATCCTAAGATTTGTAGTATTTTTTTACACGAGTTGAGCCGTTTACATCATGCGACAAATATTAAGAAAAATCGCAAGTGACAAATGTCAAAGTATAATTTCAATTATCAAAACCATGCTTTGCATACGGGCAATGTCTGAAAAATCCATCCAAGGATTACTTTCTGTTGCTTTTAACTTATCTTATCTTCCGAATTTGTCACTGTGAAAGCCGGGAACTCTTAAAATAACCTCAATTATTAAAACAAATTACGAGTTGCAAGCGATCACATTGGCGATCAGATCCAAAGTAGGGACGCGTTACTTTCAGAAAAATTCCAAGACTTGTCGAAAGTCAGGAGTAGCGTGACTAATCCTATAGTGTAAACGCATCAAAACTTGCTATTCGACTGGTCGTAGGACTAATCTTACGACAAATCTTATGATGTAAACCCACTTTAAAAGTGCATCTGAAAGGGGGTTAAACTACTTTTGGGTTACTTTCATTTCAATCTGATAGTGATATGTACCACACAAACACGGTGGCTGCGATCTTTTAAGTTATAGATGCCACCAGTCCATAAAACATTCTTTTCTTCCTTATATACTTACGGAAAGTGGTTCGCAAGTTCACACAACCATAGAACGTTGTAAGTTTTCTTTTCTGTTAAAGCAATAAAATTCAATTAAGGGGGTATTCTAGTCTAGAGCCATGAATTTGAGGTGTTTTTTTGCGTGCTATAAATAAAAAACAAAAAATATTTTTACTATCCATTTTTTAACAAGATATTTATTCATGTTTTAACAATACATAAAAAATTAAAAAAAGTGAAAAAATTGAAAACTCAAAATGTTATGAGCTGTTGAAGTGTGGGATTGGAAAAAAATGGCGCGCCAAGTCTGTCACGATTGCAACCCTCCAAATGATGTGAAACAAAAAATAAAAAAGATTATTTATCTAGATAAATGCTGCTATCGTACTAACTAAAAAAAACTAAAAAAAAAAATTTTTTCGCTAAATTGCGGATGTCCGAAAAAATAATAAATTTTTTTACTGTTTTTTTAACTTGTCTGAATTTTTTAAAAATAGTAAAAAAAATTAATTTGTTATAAATCATAGTTAGTACGATAAAGACATATATAGAGAAGACTCACACCAAATTACAAGTAAATCGGTTAAGTAGAACTTGAGAAATCATGACAAACTTTTTGAAAAAAGTAGTTTCGAGAAAAACGCGTTTAAAGTTTCGGGTAAAATTACGCCCAGTGTTGTTCCGGCCCAGCCGGTTTTGATGTCTTGTCACTAAAATAGCTATATCTCCGGAAATAATTAAAATTTTGACAAATCCTTTTAAAGACATATTCTTGAAAGGTTAAGCTTTGAAAATATGAGAAGAAAAAAAATTAATTTTTTCAAATTTCTACACTAGAATACCCCCTTAATGCTTTTAAAACATCACCATTCTATACTAAAAGTAATTGAGATAATTATAAATAAGGTACAATCAAATAATTGAATATCGTCACTCTTTTCCAAAATAATGAATTCTATTGTAATAATGTTGTAAATTATGATTATAAATAACAATGAATTAAATTAATAACGCCAAGCATTCTAATCACTCACTTAAAACAATAGAGATGTTAAATGGACTAAACTTGAGTGACTGTTGGACTCGCAGGAAATGCAAAAAAAAAGTCCAATTCCATCAATATTACAGAATGGTTGTCTTAACAGGTCGAGGAATTTCCTACTGGACAGTAATTGAGGGGCTAGGGGCAACAAGGCTAACATGCTACACTTTTAGCAAATTTGTGGTATCTATACTACACATCACTGTGTGATGCTCTACAGATCTCTTATTTTTGTAATAGCTATTCTCCTAAGAATGAAGCCACTGTCGCTACACAGCGTTATTAATTTTGCAAAATATGCAAAAAATATGTGTAATAACAGCACAAGCAACAAGTAAATTTATCATGGCTGCATTGTACTCACATGTTTCTGCCATGAGAAAAATAGATTTTAATATTGAAAACAATGAACATTGTGATTTCGACTGTGATGATTGTGTGTTAGACAAGGATTATGTGCAGTCTGCAAGTAGTGAAGAACAGGTAATTTAAACTTTTTATGTGGCATGTATCGGTTTTGTCAAAATATTTTATCGTAAATTTCATCGGTCATATTGCATATCTCTGCCATCATTGAATGTGTAAGTATAATAATCCGATTTCACTGAATCCCAAAAAAATTATAAAATCTGGCACAACTGGTCCCTACATTCCTTCAGTGTATTGTCAAGAAATAGGGGCTGCTAATAGCTGTACCAGGAAATACCACTGAGGAGTCGACAGATAATGAACCCGAAAATTTGGACAATTTTTCAAACAATAGTGAAGATGAAGACTAATTTGTAAAAAATACATGTTATTTTTTTTATCAAAAAGGGCACAAGCCACAATTTTTGCAATAAATAATTAAAATTGCAATCTTTTACTTCATTTATACCAGAAATTAACTCAGCATAGTTAAATATTCACTCCTTACAGATTTCTTATGGCATTAACTGTTACAAAAATGATCAGGTTTAATTTTGGGATTTTACCGAATCTTTAACAATTAATATCTCAAAACTAACTTCATGTGGCATGTAGTAGAATATCACAAAGTAACTGGAAGTCACTTATGCAATGCATCCCAATTTATTATTTTTCTTGCAGTTTCTTTTTTAATTCAATAACGGTTTTTAAACTGAAAACAATTATTCGGGTCTACCCTTTCTAAGTACACTTTTGACGCTATTAATAATACTATTACTATTTTAGCCTATTCTACTTCGGTTCTTTTTTCAAAAAACCAACACACGTTAAAATATTTTAACTAACAGCTGACTGTTTGCTGCGTTGCCAAATGTGGTGTACTGTTAGTTTCATTTTAGTTAGTGGCTACTTGCTTTGCGTTTATTAATATGCATACTCTAATGGCATGTTAGTGGCAACTAGTTAGTAGGCTACTAAGCGTACTATTAATACGACTGTAAGTGTCTATCAAGGTATTAAATTATCTAACAATTCTGGCCTTTTTATGGGCACGCATCGATAAGGAAACTATTGATGAATATTTTACTTTTCTTTTAGAAGCAATCTTTCAAAAGCAAATTACTTACTTTACCTACTTTCTTCATCCGCTGCTTGACACAGGCTTCTTCAAATTACTTCAATTCTTTTCTGTTCTGAACAGTTTTCTGCAGTTGACCGAGATTCATTTAAGATTGTCTGTCCTTGGTCATCGGAGTTTCTGTGCAACGTTTACTGACTCTCACTTTGGCTTTATTTTAGCTGAAATGAAATGAAACTTTGTAGAACCCAATAAATTTGTAATTAAATCAAAACTGATTTAATGAAAATAACTTTTTTTCCAATGATTTATTTTTAATTCCTTCGTCTTTCTCACTTGTACATACCACGACCAGATTTAAAAGTAAATCGGCAATTTGAATTCATTATCAATTAATTTAACAAAATATTTCAAAAACGTGACATCAGTGAAAAGACACCAAAATGGCGTCCAAAAAATGAAAATAATTTGCAAGTTTGCTCATGCAAAACGAAACCTTTACAATCATAATTTCGTTTCTAAATACTATCTCTGTGTATTAAACATTTAAACTTACCCATTAAATTATGTTATTGAACACTAATCGAATTAAAATTGCACAATTTCTAAGGACACGAAATAAACGTGATGACGCCGGATGCCACAGCCGGATACAAGAAAGTGGCGATTTAGATAGGAATATGCGCGCGCAGCAGTGGTATAGTGTATTTTTTAATTGCCAAACCTATTACAAGGCTCTGAAAAAATATATTTTTTTACTTTAAGTGGGTAGTCATCAGTACTTTGTAGTAATCCCTTATTACTCTAGAAAATAGGGAACGTTGAATTTAGGAAGTTCCCACCGAAGTATATACAGGTTGTATTATGTTAGGTGTCCACCTTGTTATTATTGGAGCTACAAAGTCGGTTAAATTAGCAAAGAATTGGTGTTTTCTTCGCTGATTACCATAATGAAAGCGAAAAAACAATCAACCATCAACTGTTCGAGATATTCACGAAAATAACATTTTTTTAAATGGGATGCCCTATCTTTCTTGCATATTTCGAAGGGATGTTTAATTCTGAGTAAAAAAGTCTTAATGCACTAGTACTATTAAATTAACTACCAAGAAGTTACAAGCAATTCAAGTTTTTATTTCAATTAACTACAAAAATCACGTAGGCAATGAAACAGTTGAAAAACATATGTATTATGACAAAAAACCAGAGTTTCACTTTGATTTTAAAATTATTAGAGATTTTATCTACACAGGAAGCTGTGAGAAGTATTAACAACATTCGTAATTTTGTACAGTTTTATGCGTCGAACTCGATTATTGAAAATTTTAGTGACGTTGAAACGTATGTGGACAATTTATACTTTAAAAGTGCGACAGTTCAGTCGAAAATAACAAATTTTTTCAAATAAAATTACTTATTACATTTTACTTTGTTTTACTTAACTTTAGTCCTTACATTTATAATTTTTTTATACATATGCATGTGCCCAAGCAGCACAGTAATATTTCGCAAATATGAGAAATTATATATTTAGTTTATATGAGAACCGACAGAATTTTAAATATTTCGTACATGTTTCTTGGAAATGTTTAGATAATATTCCTTGGGAATATTTAGGTTATATGACTTGGGAATGTTTAGGTAATATTGCTTTCGAATGTTTAGATAATATTACTTGGGCGTATTTAGGTTATATTACTTGGGAATGTTAATCTAATATTATTTGGGAATGTTTTTTAAATATTTGATTTAGATTTTATTTTAAATATTTATTTCATCTTTGAAAATACAATTGCTACATATTATGTAGTTATATAGTATCCCTATTTATTAATTTCGTCCGGATACTCGGTGATCTGCGGATTCCTGCAAAATATATTAGTATAAAATGTAGTTACAAATAAATAACTGAAGTACACCTTTTTGATGGCAACAAACGATTTTTGCTCGCGCAAAATACAAACTTAGCTTGCTGCAGGCATCACATTGGCTTGAGTTTGGTATTTAAAATCACAGCCTGCTATGTCCGAATCCACTTCACTTTGAATATTATTTTCATTTTTATGCGGGTTCAGTTGATTTTCTATAAATCGATATTTGCTGCAGGAATGGGCATTTGTATTATTTGGCATTTTAAATGATCCTCTATCAATGGCACCTGATGAAATATATTTTAGATCATCACAGGAACGAACGTAAACTATATTATTAATGATAACCGATCGTAAAATGAGATGTTAACACTTACCTCTGCTAGTATCTAATCTACATTGGAGAACCGCCACAACCATAAAGAATGGTTGTTTACGTGTGAGCAAAAACGGTCTTGTCTCGAAGAAGGTTACAGATGGAATGATTTTTTAAACATGTGTACTAAAGTTCGTTAGAGAAACGGAAAACAAATATATGTATAGTCATAAATACCGTTAGGCGGAATTTTTACAAGGAACGACGCCCTTTGTAGGACACCGCTAAAGCAATTGCCCTATTTTACCAAAATCTGCTAAAAGAAATTACACACACTATAATTTAACGAATTTTACAAGGACACAACAACGATTTTCACAAGAAATGTACATCAACTCATAAATATTAAAAAAAAACATATTAAAAGGGTTTTAAAGCAACTAATTTTAGGTACATACCTACCTGGTTTTGCAATTGTTCTTAACAAACTGATAAGTTACGATATAATCGCATTTGTTCCTCAGCACGTGTTTGTAAATAGTGCTCATATTTGCAAAAAATTCTTACACAGGTGCATCCACCCCACTTATTCTACCGCTTCCTTCCACTACACCACTACAATGTTTGTTTTAAATATTTAGTAAATATATCTTACATGTTTAGAATTTGTATATGTGAATCTAAATATTTATATCATATAAGCAAATATTTTTCAAAATTTAAAGTTTATAATGCAAAAAGTGCTAATTACTAAAGGAACATAGGCCTTGTTAGACTATGTAAGGAGTGTGTAACTATCTTGAACAAGTGTATAAAATGTTAAACATGCAGTAATAAATATTAGTGAAATATGTTATATATATTTGTTTTTTGATATACAGGTGTCCCAGAACTCGCGCCCCAGAGAAAACAGGCAAATGCCGACGACAATTACGATTCTAAAAATGCAAACGAAAAACAATTAATGGCTTGCATAAGAGAGTTGTGAGACATCTAAGTTCCACCAATTCCAGAAAGGGAACTCTCAGGTGTTAATGTGAATAAAATCGGTTGCTAAGGTTATAAATTAGCACAATTAAATAATGTCAAAATGACATGCCCGCTAAAGTGTCAACATCAACATGTTAGGTTAAGGCAGATGTCATTCAAGATGTCACACTCGCCATTATCTTAATCAAGTTTAGGTTTGTTAAATAAAACAACAAATGGCGGTTCTGAAAAGAACCTTTATTAAACAGGAGAAATGGTATAACATAATAATAACAACAGAACCAACATAGCAAAGAGGAATCACAAAACGAAAAATAAATACAATCAGAGCAAGTGCTCAAAGTGGCCCCCATTCATTTGCAAGCATAACCGTGCCCGCCACAACAGACTCCGTTTAGAATTTGTAGCCATTTCAGGAGTAATTGTAGCAAAAGCTTCCTGAATGCGACCCCTGAGTTGTTCTTCTGTATCAATAGGGTGCCTGTACACAACATTTTTAACGTGGCCCCAAAGAAAGAAATCCAGAGGATTTAAATCGGGGGACCGTGCAGGCCAGTTTTGTGGACCGCCACGACCTATCCATCGATCAGGATACTGTTGATCCAAAATTTCTCTAACTCGTCGACTGAAGTGTGGTGGTGCGCCATCGTGTTGAAACAAGTCGTTAATACGGAAAACAAGTGGAATGTCTTCAAGCAAATTTGGAAGTTCTGTGTCCAAAAAATTTGCATAAATGGCTCCCGTTAACCGTGCAGGAAATTAAAAAGGTCATACCTAAAGAGGGAAGTTCGATAACATGTAAACTAATTTCTATTGCAGACATACCACACGATTCCCTAATAGACCAGCCCACAAATTTGGGAAAAATGAAGGAATTCGAACGAAATCTTGAAGTTTTTCAAAAGTTTCATAGCCGACCAGTTTATTGAAAACGTAATAAAACCATAGCAACAATGTTAGGAACTACACCTGGATGGCTTACAACGCTCTGATTTGTTGAATAAAAATGTTCTTATTTTGAATACCGTTCAAGCTACACATTTTTTTCTTTGGGAATTTTTATTTGTCTTTTGATGAGGATTTCTCCTTTTTTCTCTGGGGCGCGAGTTCTGGGACAGCCTGTATATTTAGCAAACATTGGAATATTTTCTGCATATTAGAGAAATGTATTATGCATATACGGTGTTACTTGGGTTACCATGTGCTATTTTTTAAATTATAAGAGTGCGGTAGAAATTATATTAATACATTTTTGGGCACAAAAATATTTTAAAATTTTTGAGTTGTGCCAGTTTACAGTCGAGTTGCGATTTGTTCAATGTCCGTTAGAAACGAATTGGATATTGAACTTCATGCATTATAAGCATTGAGTTCGCTATCCTTAGCGAATGTAGTGGAGTTACTGCGGAAATAGAAAAACCTTTCCGAATAACAGTGTAGTTTTAAGTTTCAACGTGAACGAAAATAAACATCTGGCATACAGAACAATTAAATCTTTATCCCATAATGGTTAAACATCCCTAAAACTTTCCTACAAACCGTGCGATGTGTCTTTTTCTAATGCGTTCGGTTCATTTGTGATTTACTTGACCTCGACGATGCGGCTTGTTTGGTGCCCCTTCAACTAATTCTTTTCCCTAGTAACCAACCTTCATTCTGCACACATATGTTACTGATAGCGGGAGATAAATTTGTGCAGGTAAGTGAATCAAAATTAAATTTACTTCCAACTGCTTTAGTATAAACATTATAATTAGTGCAAGAATATAGTCAGCGCAGAGGTGCCATGTGGAGAAGTAAAAGTGTGTTTTCTGTGTATCTAAGAAATTTTAATAATTGGATTTCAATTATGCAACTTATCTTTCGGCAGTTATTAATTTCAGATGGCAGACCAGAAAAAATGTTTGATTGCAGAATTCAGCGATGGATTGCAAGTTGTTCCATCGTGCTGGATGCACAAGGGCAACACAGGTTGCTGGTGGCCAGGCCACTTAATTTTCAAATTCAATATAAATCGAGCGATCCATACGGAAGCAATGCCCATAGAAGGCGAACAATGGTCGACTTGCAAAATAAAAAAAATCTTTGGGAGTTCAGGTAAGTGCTGCTGGTTGTATGCATCGTTTATAGTGCCTACGTGTAGACTATAGAGTGATAGTATAGTAGCGTATTTTCTTCATCACATGATAATTTGAATTTACAGATGATTACGTCAGGGCACTAGAGAAACTTTCGCAAGTGGAAGATTTTTCAATACTAGACAGGACCGATTTCAATTCTACAAGAGAAATGGCTGAGAAAAGGAAGCGAGTGCCGGTTAGTATGGACGAAGAAAACGATGAAGATGAGGGAATAAGCTCAAAAAGATTTTCTTTTCAAGGTTGTATTTTTAATCACATTTGTATCATATGTAACGTGAATGGTTTATTTCAGAAAAATCATCAACAGCACCTACCATGTCGGAGCCACCTTATAAATCCGACCTGCAAACAAATCGAAATATCGGGTTGTGTCATCTGCAAACTACATCTACCCCGTCATCTTCCCCTACATTGTTTCCTTCACAACAAGAACGAACTGATGGCAATGGTAGTAAAAATTTAGTTTGTTTTCAATTAATTTAACAGTATCAAACTTCCATTTGTTTCCTAGGGTTCAATGAAATGGTTCTATGAACATTGAACACCATCATCACTAAATTATCAAACATGGAAAACAGAATGAGCCGGTTGGAACTCAATATTCAGTTGCAAAGAGCCCTTCCTGATCATATGGATCAGGAAAGAGATATCTATTTACGATGACAACGACGAAGACGACGATGAGTTAGAGGAATGTGTTCACGATCCACTTGATATTTGTGAAGAATGTTTTCGTTACGACTGTAGCTGCCCCCGTACAAAGTACTCAAGACGCAGATGATAATTCGGTTTCAAAATTAGGAGAATATGTTAATTTTATCTTCAGTGTCTTCATCGCCACCAACGAGAGAGCTATAAAAAAAATTTCTTGCAATTAATCCAAAAATAAAATTATTACAGAAGCAATTTTTTTAATTACCTGACTAACCTGACGTCTTGTTGTCCCCCTATTAGGGTTAAAGTTAGCTGTCGCAAAACTTGTGCTTACGATGACAACGACAAAGACGACGATGAGTTAGAGGAATGTGTTCACGATCCGCTTGATATTTGTGAAGAATGTTTTCGTTACGACTGTAGCTGCCCCCGTACAAAGTACTCAAGACGCAGATGATAATTCGGTTTCAAAATTAGGAGAATATGTTAATTTTTTCTTCAGTGTCTTCATCGCCACCCGCGAAAGAGCTATAAAAAAAATTTCTTGCAATTAATCCAAAAATAAAATTATTACAGAAGCAATTTTTTTAATTACCTGACTAACCTGACGTCCTGTTGTCCCCCTCTTAGTGTTAAAGTTAGCTGTCGCAAAACTTGTGCTTACGATGACAACGACGAAGACGACGATGAGTTAGAGGAATGTGTTCACGATCCACTTGATATTTGTGAAGAATGTTTTCGTTACGACTGTAGCTGCCCCCGTACAAAGTACTCAAGACGCAGATGATAATTCGGTTTCAAAATTAGGAAAATATGTTAATTGTTTCTTCAGTGTCTTCATCGCAATCAACGAAAGAGCTATAAAAAAAATTTCTTGCAAGTAATCCAAAAATGAAATTATTACAGAAGCAATTTTTTTAATTACCTGACTAACCTGACGTCTTGTTGTCCCCCTATTAGGGTTAAAGTTAGCTGTCGCAAAACTTGTGCTTACGATGACAACGACAAAGACGACGATGAGTTAGAGGAATGTGTTCACGATCCGCTTGATATTTGTGAAGAATGTTTTCGTTACGACTGTAGCTGCCCCCGTACAAAGTACTCAAGACGCAGATGATAATTCGGTTTCAAAATTAGGAGAATATGTTAATTTTTTCTTCAGTGTCTTCATCGCCACCCGCGAAAGAGCTATAAAAAAAATTTCTTGCAATTAATCCAAAAATAAAATTATTACAGAAGCAATTTTTTTAATTACCTGACTAACCTGACGTCCTGTTGTCCCCCTCTTAGTGTTAAAGTTAGCTGTCGCAAAACTTGTGCTCACGATGACAACGACGAAGACGACGATGAGTTAGAGGAATGTGTTCACGATCCACTTGATATTTGTGAAGAATGTTTTCGTTACGACTGTAGCTGCCCCCGTACAAAGTACTCAAGACGCAGATGATAATTCGGTTTCAAAATTAGGAGAATATGTTAATTTTATCTTCAGTGTCTTCATCGCCACCAACGAGAGAGCTATAAAAAAAATTTCTTGCAATTAATCCAAAAATAAAATTATTACAGAAGCAATTTTTTTAATTACCTGACTAACCTGACGTCCTGTTGTCCCCCTCTTAGTGTTAAAGTTAGCTGTCGCAAAACTTGTGCTTACGATGACAACGACGAAGACGACGATGAGTTAGAGGAATGTGTTCACGATCCACTTGATATTTGTGAAGAATGTTTTCGTTACGACTGTAGCTGCCCCCGTACAAAGTACTCAAGACGCAGATGATAATTCGGTTTCAAAATTAGGAAAATATGTTAATTGTTTCTTCAGTGTCTTCATCGCAATCAACGAAAGAGCTATAAAAAACATTTCTTGCAAGTAATCCAAAAATGAAATTATTACAGAAGCAATTTTTTTAATTACCTGACTAACCTGACGTCTTGTTGTCCCCCTATTAGGGTTAAAGTTAGCTGTCGCAAAACTTGTGCTTACGATGACAACGACAAAGACGACGATGAGTTAGAGGAATGTGTTCACGATCCGCTTGATATTTGTGAAGAATGTTTTCGTTACGACTGTAGCTGCCCCCGTACAAAGTACTCAAGACGCAGATGATAATTCGGTTTCAAAATTAGGAGAATATGTTAATTTTTTCTTCAGTGTCTTCATCGCCACCCGCGAAAGAGCTATAAAAAAAATTTCTTGCAATTAATCCAAAAATAAAATTATTACAGAAGCAATTTTTTTAATTACCTGACTAACCTGACGTCCTGTTGTCCCCCTCTTAGTGTTAAAGTTAGCTGTCGCAAAACTTGTGCTTACGATGACCACGACGAAGACGACGATGAGTTAGAGGAATGTGTTCACGATCCACTTGATATTTGTGAAGAATGTTTTCGTTACGACTGTAGCTGCCCCCGTACAAAGTACTCAAGACGCAGATGATAATTCGGTTTCAAAATTAGGAGAATATGTTAATTTTATCTTCAGTGTCTTCATCGCCACCAACGAGAGAGCTATAAAAAAAATTTCTTGCAATTAATCCAAAAATAAAATTATTACAGAAGCAATTTTTTTAATTACCTGACTAACCTGACGTCCTGTTGTCCCCCTCTTAGTGTTAAAGTTAGCTGTCGCAAAACTTGTGCTTACGATGACAACGACGAAGACGACGATGAGTTAGAGGAATGTGTTCACGATCCACTTGATATTTGTGAAGAATGTTTTCGTTACGACTGTAGCTGCCCCCGTACAAAGTACTCAAGACGCAGATGATAATTCGGTTTCAAAATTAGGAAAATATGTTAATTGTTTCTTCAGTGTCTTCATCGCAATCAACGAAAGAGCTATAAAAAACATTTCTTGCAAGTAATCCAAAAATGAAATTATTACAGAAGCAATTTTTTTAATTACCTGACTAACCTGACGTCTTGTTGTCCCCCTATTAGGGTTAAAGTTAGCTGTCGCAAAACTTGTGCTTACGATGACAACGACAAAGACGACGATGAGTTAGAGGAATGTGTTCACGATCCGCTTGATATTTGTGAAGAATGTTTTCGTTACGACTGTAGCTGCCCCCGTACAAAGTACTCAAGACGCAGATGATAATTCGGTTTCAAAATTAGGAGAATATGTTAATTTTTTCTTCAGTGTCTTCATCGCCACCCGCGAAAGAGCTATAAAAAAAATTTCTTGCAATTAATCCAAAAATAAAATTATTACAGAAGCAATTTTTTTAAACGAAAGGCGTGCTGACACTTCGAACCATTTATCACAGAGTGCAGGATTATATATGTGTTTTTGCAATGCGTTTCAACCGTTGCGTTTATACGTAAGGGCTAACCTTGGATTGCATGTACCTAGACTAGTCCAAAGGATTGAGTCTGCGTGTGGGATTGTTTTGTGTCTTGTGATATTGCGTTCGTAAACATCAACGCGTGAAGCAACGTTTGAATGTTTACGAACGCTCAAGTTGTTTTGAATGTGATTGTCGAAAGTGTAGTGGATCTAGTTATAAGTAGTATGACACGTGGTGCATACTAAGTAATATAAGTGTAGATTAAGCATTATTGATAGTGTAAGTAGTGGGCTGGAGGTGAGACGGGGAGTCCGCTGCTAGTGTATGTACGTAGAGACCATCAGTCGATCAGAGTAGTTTACAATTAACTTGCTAAACCTTATTGCGCTGTATTATTCAATTCTTCACATTCTCCCATCATTGCAAAACTTGAAATTTCAGCTTTTTTAAAAAAGTTGAACTTATAAACTTTTACAGGTAATTGTAGACTGCATCTTTATCTGCTTCTAGACTTCCGTCAACATTCGGTGATAATAATGATAGAACATTTTTGGAATTAATAATTTTTACCTTATAAATTTCTAATATTTCTTCTTCAGAAATGAAGTTTTTAGTACACTATTCCAGGCATTTATTACAAACATGGTTTTTTGCACAAGCTCTTTGTGAGCCAATTCCTGTAGTATTTTAAAAAAATTGTTAGTGGTTGGGATAGTTTTACATCCTAAATCGGATAGAATACCTAAAAGATCATCTTGATCAACTTCATCGAATTGTGTTATTGCTTTTTCGAGTAGAATTTTATCATCTGAATTGACATATGAAAGAAAGGATTTGTTTATACCACTCAACCGTTTACCAAAAATTGACATTTCCATAAAAACATCCGCTATTTCAATCAGAAATCAATTTGTTTCCCTGTAACCCTTGTATAAAATTAGGGCAATAGCTCGCCATTTTTCTGTATTAAAATCGTGTCGTATGTATGGCACCTTTACAGCAGCACCAACAGTGCATCTTTCCATGAAATGTAACCAGAACTCTGACAGGGCATCTCTGAATATTCCCCCAGCTTCTTCACTCAATTCTTCTACTCCGCTGTGTCCTATCATTTTTATTTTAATAGGTTTCCCGTCCTTGTTTAGAGTGATGAAGATTTCGAGAAAATCTTCAAAAACTCGCCCAGGTCGAAGAAATAGAAGATTGTAAGCTTCACTATTACTATTAGGTTGTAGATTTGAATTTACCAATCAAGTAATATCAACTGGCAATCTTTCATTTTCTGTGCTGTTGTCATTAAAAGACATAGTAAGTTCTTCAGTGTTTTAGACAGTCTCTTGTAACATGTTATAATAAACTTCAGCTGTTGAAGTGGTTGGATGCAATTCACGTTCTGAATATTTTAAAAATTGCGAGCTTGTGATTGTAGCAGTTTTCTCCTTAGTTGCCAAATAAAATCTTAGTATTGGAAGAGCCGATGTGTCGTACATTTCTTCAACAGTTAAATCGGAATTGATTATGTTGCTCTTGAAATCCCACAATTCAGTTGAGAAGTTATTAATGTGACCTTTCGTTGAAACACCATTAGGAAAGAACAGTTCAAAAGATTTTGATAGTAAAAATTTTTATTTGCACTTTTAGGAACGGATATCTTTCGTGTTCCACCACTTTGTTTGGTTCTAACATGCAGAAATTTGTTGCCATTTTGACTGCAGAACAATCCAATTTCTACTTGACGGTTGCCTTTGAGATTGCCAGTATTTCCTTTTTTTACATTTTTTTCATCTTCACTCGATGACGAAATTTCGTATCTAGATTTTGATCTGATTTTTCTTCTCAATATGTTTTTCTTGGTCTCTTTCGATTGAACAGACTCGTTCTTTGTAACTGAATGGTGTTTTACAAAACTGCTTTACTGCTAATCTATCTCCATAACAATGAAAATATTTGGATAGCTCCTCATCGGTCATACCAATTATAACATCTGGATCAATCTGAACAAATCGTTATATTTTAGAACTAGCATACTTTAAGGCATAAAGGATTAATACCTTCTGGTTGTGCATCTCTTGTATTATATCATATTCGATCCCTCTCAATTTTAAAAATTCGTCAAAGTCGTACACATATTGGGCATATTGGGCTTTTAATCTATAAATAAATCACTTCAGAAAGAAGAATTGCAATAATCTATTGAAATTCATTATTCGATAGGGTAGAAAAGCCAAAATATAGATTTATAATTACCAAAAAAGTATGCAAAGAACCGCAATTCCCACTGATAAATGAATGACTTTTGCCAATGGAACTGCAAACAGCATAGGCACCTTTGACAACACTGAGGGGATTCCCCGAGCATGTGTATAGTCTGATTTTTCATTATAGAATTAAAAGCTGTGGTTTTAAATGTTTTTATTATTGTAGCTGCAGTGTGATATTTAATGTCACAATAAGTAATTTTTCTAAAAAAATTCATAACATGAATCTTCTACGTACTGCTAAAATAATTTCAAACCACTTCCTACTCGATTTCTACAATATAGACTTAGACTATAGCTGCATGTTATAAATCTGCAAATCTTGCAGAAACACCGACGGCTTTCCATAGCTACTTCTCATCAAGGTTAAATGATGAAAAAAAACTTGAAATTTCAACTTTTTTAAAAAACGTGAAATTTCAAGTTTTTTTGAAAAAGGTGAAATTTCAAGTTTTTTAAAAAAAAGTGAAATTTCAACTTTTTAAAAAAAAGTGAAATTTCAACTTTTTTAAAAAGGTGAAATTTCAAGAAAAATGTTGAAATTTCAATTTTTTTTTAAATGTTTTGCATGTCCTAACTACGCTTTCGTAGTTTTGCCATTCGTTTGATATACCAAAATGAATTTTCTCTTGCTGTGTCAGTGCAGTCATAAACTATTTTGACGTTTTTGACTATTTTGAGGCTATATTTTTCTTGGCCAATTCTGCGCGCTGTTTTTGGTATTAATTTACAAACATTGAAATAATTGAAAAACAGTAGTAGGTATATAAAGAAAAATGATACAGTGAGGGCCTCCGATAAATGAGTAAGCTACAACACCAGTAAAATTTTAAAGCAAAATGTTGAAAATTGGAGGCGTACAGCGACTCTTGCGACTAGGTGAAATTTGGACATTTTAATTAGTAACAAGCTTAACCCTGCAGTGGGCGCGCAGCGGTACTCAGTACCGCAAATTAAGTTTTTTGTTTGTTCTACACGCGGTTCTAGTCATACATAAATGTTGGCTCGTGTATGTGTCTTTGACCTATCCCACTAAAATCCACTCTACCCTTTTTTTTATTGAATTCATCTGTTAGTAGCAATCGGTCATTCCCTGAAGGGATCCCAGATTGCGGTACTGAGTACCGCTTGCGCGCCCTAATATGTAAATGAAATTCCTAAATAAAATAGTCACGAAACTACACTATTGTCTCTTTTTATGCGGATTTGAAGTAATACGGTTTGTAATTGCAAGAAAATTGTATGATTGTACAATGATTAATGGTATTAGATTAAAAATGGATTTTACCAATTTAATTTTTTTTTTTGCTTTTTCTTGTAAAAGTTACTGTAATTTAAAAAAAAAAAATTTTTAACTGCACTATACATTTTTTTAACTTATACTTGTACAAAATGAGTTTTATGTGTAGAAATCAGTACTATCCTAAGTGCGGTACTCAGTACCGCGGCGCGCCCTAATATGTAACTGAAATAGGTGCGCCCACTGCAGGGTTAATTGACATAATATTAAACTAAGTAAGTGGAAGCCGCCCGGATAACGTGTGCTCGTCGTACAAGATAGCGACCTTCTTTTCAAATTTCAAAATGGGACTGTACGGCATAACATACAAAACCATTGAATTCAGTCACGAGGCGCCGAGGGGTCTTAATGGTTGTTGTGAACTGGTCTACTTGCCAAGTATACCAATATTGGTGTACTTGTACTTGTCAAGTACACCAATCGTCTTGAGTCCGGCTTTACAAATACGTGATAAACTTGTGGAATTGAGTGTATAGGCGATGTGCACATTTTAAATTTAGCGCGTCAATGCGCACCCTATCGACGGACATTAGCAATGTTGGAAGGATAACAAATAATATGCGTACTATTAAATCAGGTTACTCTTGGTACTTTTAATTAATTTCTGAAGTATGTTAGCATTGGAAGTGCTAACAGGACTCTGAAAGTGTTTACTCGGTTGTTTTTGCAAATCAGGTAAGATTTATGAAGTTAAATACATCGTTTGCTGTTTGCAATTTCAGTGGGAAGACAAAACACACATGGATAAAATAATCACTTTCGGTTTTTTGTCAACACTTTTTGTAACACTGTACAAATACATTTTTCATTTTACGAAAAGGAATGCAACTTCACAAGAACTACCATAAAAGAATTATTGCTTTCAAACACAAATGAGCCATCTTTCACATCAAAGCAAATTAAACTAGTTTGGCAACAGAAATCTTGTATTGATTTTTCAGTTTCCATAGGTATTGGCAAAAGTGTTGGTAAAGCGCGCTCATTTTCTGGAACCAAAGTTGAACAACGTTAGTCTTGTTTTGTAGCTGATCTATTTAGCAATTTCTTGTAGCGTTCCTTCTTGAAATTAACACTAGCCGTGCAAGTTCTCCAATAATTCTAAAACAATTCAGAATCAAGTCTAGCATAAACTTGTTATCGGAAATTTACTTTTGGAAATATGGTAAGATTGTATGAAGGATCCTGAACTTCATCACGTTTTGTATTTCTGACAAAGTGATCACTGCAAATTCTGTCATGTGATTTTAGTTGCCATTGTTCTATGATATCTTGGGAACTGAGTTACAATATTAAAACACAATGTTGAAGATGATTTCTTACCAAATTCTATTTACACTGTTAATCGAAATCTCTTCTACGTTCCTTTTCATATCATTTGTTGGGAAAACCGTAAAATTTCACATTGATATCAGCGTTATAATATGCATTGTGACACCCAATAACACAACAGTTCACTTTGGAATTTCGATGAAAAATGAGCGTATTCGAACTATTTCCACATTCTTTACTCATTATCAATAATCGTTAAAACCGGTATCAACCGGTAAAATACAGATAGGTATTTCAGAACTAAGGTTAACGATGAAGTTTCCCAGCTCCGACCCATTAAATCCGGAGTCCGTCCATGAAGATCCTGTAATAGCGTCAGCAAACCTACAGGACCACCTCTTTCAAATAGAAGAATGGCTTATAAGATGAAAAATAAAAATCAACGAAAGTAAGTCACAGCATATTACCTTCACTTTAAACAAAGGTAAATGTCCTCCAGCGTACATTAACAACACAGAGATGCCACTTGCAACCAGTGTTAGATACTTGAGTTTCCACCTTGACACTAAACTCAATTGGAGGGAACATCTAAGCAAAAAGAGGAAGCAGATAGATCTAAAAATGAGAGAACTGCATTGGTTGATCGGGAGAAACTCACGAATGTCATTAGAAAACAAAATTGTAATTTACAAAACAGTGATTATCCCAATCTGGACATATGGCATCGAGCTGTGGGGTTGCGCAAGTAAGTCCAGCATAGCCATTATCCAACGTGCGCAATCGAAAACCCTAAGATCAATAGCTAACGCTCCATGGTACGTAACCAACTGGACATTACATCAAGACCTCGGCATCTCAACAGTCCAAGAGTTAATAGAAAAGAGAAGCCAAAAGCATCACCAGAAATTAGAAACTCACATCAATACCATCTTACGGCCACTAATAGACGTAAGAAATCACAGAAGACTGAGAAGACGTTGGCCAGCAGATCTCTTATGAGGGGTGTTGTAGAGGTCTTTCCAATGGGGAAGCCTCATCCGGACACATTCAGCCAAACAGCTCATAGAACAAAACTTCTGATTGCTGTGTATAATAATAAAAAATAAAAAAATTCGGTAAAAACAGTTACAATTTTAAAATCTATAATTACAAAAGGCGTACATCGACCAGAAAGTTTTTTAAATTCTTCATTAATTATTCAAGTGCGCGATGAAATGAAATTTCAGATAAATTCATCATTAGACTTCAAGCCACCACCATGATAACTAGTAGTTACATACCGCGAAACAGTTTAAGAATTTAAAACAAATGTAATTCGAAGAAATTAGTGCCGTGAGATCACAAATTTGCAAAGTTTATTCTTTATTATTTGAATCGTGCGGGTTTATCATTTCCTGCAGATATTGTTGTTCGTGTAGTTTTAATCAGCTACGTATTGTTCAACAAACTACTAGAAACTTATGAGGATACATTTTTGAGAATTGGTAACAAAAGGCATTTAATTTTAATTAACCTAATTTTTAATTACTGGCAGCTGCACGAATCAGAACATTACTGCCTCAATATTAATTGTAAAAATCATACACACGAAACTATTTTAAAATTAATCATGAACAGTACAACAAACTCTCTATTGAAAAATTATTGCGGAAAATCCAACGATAGATTGGGTAAAAATAAAAAAGGAAGCTCGACACCGTTGCAAATAAATAATTAGGTTATAATTTCGTAAGCTGGTTGTTTGTGTTGTTTTCAAAAAGTCTTCAAATTGTAAAAATAACTCTGAAAGTAATTTTTAAATCACGATATTATTTTAAACTTGATGGTTTGCTTTGAAATTTCGTTTTCCAAATAAAATCGAATGGGGTGCGACTGAGGGTTCAGTTCACGACTGGCAGCCCTGTTTAAACAAGAAACCCTCATTTATTAAATTTTCAATTTATGTCTGTGTGCAAACGGCGATCGCCGTGCAAAAGCAGTAGTAAGTTGTCCATATCGCAAGCATGACTACTAGTAAACACGTCGCAGGCCAGCCGCCAGGCCTCGTTTCTTAAGAGGAAGCCGACCGTTGAAAATAGTGTCGTTTTGAAGGGTTTCTGGATTTGCTCTACAGCCTTTATTTTTTAATATTTCTGAATTTTTTTTGTGCCATTGTAAACTACAGCATCTCTTCTACAATAACTCTTCACTTAATTCCAAAAAATTATTAATTTTCTATTTTAAAAAAAATAATTAACTTTTGAAATAACGCACACTTTCAAATGCTTAATATTCAACTTCACGAGTACATACATAAATAATGATGAAGAGTTATTGTTGTGTAAGCCTTTAGCAAAATGTCTGCCAAAGTGCATCATTGTAAAACAATAGATACACCGGCTACAATTAATCCCGTAATAGGCTGCAAACACATTTTCAATCTTGCAAAGAGGAATCCGTATCCCCACTTTTCCTACGCTCGTAACTCATCAAAGTTCTTGATAAATATTATTTATATTATGGTCTGTGCCGATAACGGCGGTGAGCTCAGTCAATGGTTTTATTACCTACGATATTTTTTATAATTATTTGTGAACAGACGCTTCGAACAATTTTACCGACTGTCCTAATATTACTCTGTACTTCGAAGGAATATTACGGCTACATGATCTTTTTTGAATTGAGATACATTTTTATAAAAAACAAATAAGAGCAATATTGGAATGTTTTGGACCTGGCTGGGGTTACATTTTTTAAGGAAGTTAGTTATGATTCTTGATTGTGATCAGACGTTGGTGTATTATTCCTCATTATACTACTACATTTTGATATGAAAGTAGAATATATCCTGAAGAGAAGCGACTTTAGGATTTCAAAAATGAAAGAAAAACTATGCAGTTTCTATTTGGAATGTATTTTGCTAGAGTTAGTCCATCCAAGGCATACGCGCAATTTAGCCATGAGCGAACCAACTCGTATAGTAGCGGCGCAGAAGAACTAGAAGCGCAAAACAACTGCAAGAAGAAAATTATTTGGAAATGAAATGTTATGAATGTTAGCTTCAGTAAGTTTTTGAAGTGAAGCACATCTGAATGATGTACAGTAATGTTCGCCTATAACGAACCCGCTTATTACGAACTTTCGTTTATAACGAGCCAATTTATAAGATACAAAAGTTATAACGAATTATAACGGCATTTTACCGCCACTGTTTTTGTTGTGGCAAATTTAATAGGAACGATAAAAAGAAAGTTTTTGGTAATTGGAAAATTTAAAAATCCTAGATATTTTAAAAATATTGTACAATTGCCACTAAATTACAAATCCAATAGAAAAACATGAATGACCTCTGAGATTGTTGCGAGTGAATTGCGGGAATGGGATGTTGAGTTACGTCGTGAAAAACAAAGAATCATATTATTAGTTGACAACTGCGCAGCTCATTCAGATGTTAAAAATTTGGATTGCATCAAGTTAATCTTTATGCCACCAAATACCAGTTCCACATTACTGTATTATTTTATTGGTTTGTGTTCACAACTTATTTGAAAGTGTTATATCGATATTTGTTTAAATTGTTCTTACTCGTTTGCGTTGCACGCGTCGTTTCTCAAAATCCACTGCTCGGACGATGTCACTTTCGGAACTTGGCAACGAAAATAATTATTTCACAATTTTTTAAGTTTTTGTAGACACATTTGAATGTCATGAAGAGTTAATCCGTCATTTTCGAAATACCTATGAACTTTTTTACTTTGTTTAATCTTTTTATTGTAAGTAATGTGCATACGGGAAATAAGTTCATAATTTACGGAAACTAGTCGAAACGTATTAATTTTCATGCTGTCATCTTATATTATGTGTTATTCTCTCATCAGAGTACAGTGCGACCTCGATAATCCGGACTTCGTTATACCGAATTCTTCAATAATCATTTTAATTGCATTGTATACTTTATAATTCATATTTAATAGTACTCGGTAATCCGGACCTGCGTTTTTATACATCTCCGTCATTTAAGATATCTCAATTTTTCTGAACGAGCCGTGTTAATCGTCAATATGTACAATTTTCTAGTTCATTTGCATTAAATATTTCTCTTTTCATTAAAAATTATCTCGCTTCAGTAGTCAGAATTATTTACTTATCCGGATCGCCGCGGTTTTAATTAGTCCTATAGAGGTTGCATTGTATTTGTTTCACACTATCGCAAAGAATAGCACTCCTACAGTTTTTAATAAGTTATTTATTTTCACGGGACACGAAATGCGATATGCTGTCAAGTTGCTGATAATTCGTGATTCTCCTCTAACCCCTTCTTTAAAAGTTGTAGTGGGGATAGTGTCACTTGATTTTGGCCGAATCGATGGCCTTGTAACGTACGGCTTCCTCTTAAGTAGGTAATGGTTGTACTCATTTGTTTGTGGAAATTATTACTCCTATATTTCTGGAGAATATTTTATTTTTTATTTCTGCAGAAAATAGAAATAAAATAGTATTTCTGCGAACTACGAAAGAAAATTTTTTGTATTCTTTTATTTCTGTGGGCACTTTGATTTGAGCGGAATCGTTTATTTTGAACATTTTTTTTTTTAAATTTTTGCGGAAATAAATTTCACATCGTGGCCCAGACGGCGTTTCATTTTTTTCACCGTCATTTTTGTTAATTTAAAAAATGCAAAATCGACGAAGCAGCAGCTGTCCGAACGATAAAAAAGCCTTTCCGAATAACAGTGTGGTGTCATGTTTCAGCTCGAGTAAAATAAACATTTGCCATATAGAACAATAACATCTCCATCCCATAATCGTTAAACGATAATTTCTACAAACACGTCAACCATAGCTTGCATCACACGTCAGATGCACTACCGTAAATGACAACGGCGATTTTATATCTCACTCAGAACTTTATTGTTCTTGTCGTCGAAAACTTTTCAGTAGCCAGCATTACGCCCTTAACTGAAACATACAGATTGCTTGCAAATTAATTAATTGGATTAGTCTTGGGAGCAAATATGACCAAACGTCTTCAAACAGGGGCTGGTAATAAAATGATTTTTTAAATCTTTTATTGCATTAACTTTTCAGAATTTTCGAAGATAATTAATAACGACCCAATGAAGAAAAATCTAGTTTTGTTGAAAATATTTTTCCAATGTGGATGTGTATGGCCCGAAACGACCAGTAGGATTATAACTATAATCGGCTGCATCAACGCAGCAAGTATCGTTTTATTAAAGTTATGTCTAATTTTCGACCTCATCATTAACACCGAATATATTTCGATTCAGTCATTGGCTTATTTAACCGGAGTGCTACAAGTAAAAACATTTGCAACTGTTGTATAACATATACATTGTTTTTTTAACAGATGGCAACTAAAATGACGACTCTCATAATGTACAGGAAGAAATTGCGAAAAATTGTGTTGAAAATATGGTTCCAATTTTTGCCGATTAAAGTAGCTGCAGGCCAAGCGCAATCTGAGCTAAACAATTCAGCAAAATTAATTCGCAGAATTATTTGCTTCTACATTTTTGTAATTTCTGCTTGTGTGTTTGACAGGTGGTCGAAAATTACCATTTCCATTATATTTTATGCCGAAGTCGAGTCCTTTATATGAACTGATTTACTCCTGGGAAGTTTTCACCGGCTAGCGTCCATTTGTTGTTTGTCACGTTAGTTGTAATTTGTGTGACCCAGTTTCAAATAATCAACTCAAATTTGAAACTTGTCGGGTCGGATGATGATGGTAACTTAATTGTAGATTTCAATAATAATAATTATTGTACACTCTGTCGCACTTTAAATGCGACACGATGTTCGGCGCTTGCAGGCCACTTTACAAGGATGTTTGGATGGTTGTATACAAATTATCAGGTCCGTATACAAGATTTGTTATTGAGGATCAGTGTTATAAAGTCAAAAATCCAAATAAGTAAGTGAAACGACAGATACAACGAATAAAATACGTTCGTCTAATAGTCGAATAGTTTCAAGAAAACAAGCTCAAATTTGTTACTAAACAGTATTTATTATTAACAAAAGTAACAAATCATTAATTTGTTGTTATTAAATAGATAAGAAATATACAGGCATTTAATAAAATGTTATTGTAACGCATCAAAAACCTTAATTGACATTCTTAGTGCTTCGTTTACGAGAATATGGAAGATTTTGCCAATTTTTTTTTAACGGCGTTAATCGATACTTAAATGTTTAATCTGATACGAAATGCAATTAATTAATTTATTGGAATAATTAGTAGATATCAAATGAGGAGTGATCATTCAAAACGAAACGTCTGTTTTCTTTTGAAATTTAGATTTTATGCGTTTTAGATTCTTTTCCAAAGTTTACATCGGTTTTCGTGTCTAGATTTAAACAAAACAAAATATAGACATATCCATTGTAATAGATTTAAAATTCATTTTAATTCAAAAATTAATATTTACGAAAAACATTTATTGTTCTATTATTATTATTATTACTATTATTATTATTATTATTATTATTATTATTATTATTATGATTATTATTATTATTATTATTATTATTATTATTATTATTATTATTATTATTATTATTATTATTATTATTATTACAAACAAGACATCCAAAATGTTTTATTTTTTTACCGTAAGTTTTCTTATTTTTTTTCCCTGCAATTCTTTGAAGTGAAATAATGGTTTCACTTTCAATAAGTAACGCTCGGCAGGTATAATTCTCAGTTTAAACATTTTGCAGCTGACCGTAAATAAACTACTGAAGAAACATTTATGTAACTGAAGGGTCAAAGCTTTTGTGAAGTTTGTAAATTCGGAATAGTTAAATGTTTAAACTGATACAAATAATGAATTAATTCAGTTGAATAATTAGTATATCAAATATGCACCTAATCTTACGTAAAGAAAAGGCAATTGGATATCTCGAAATTTTCAATTGGGCTGTTTGTTGTTAGATTATTCAATCTTCCAGGTAATCGGAATTTCTATTTGCAACAAATTGAGACGAATTTAAATTTAACAAACAAAATTTAAAAATCTGCACTGACCACTTAATAATTAGAGTATTATTGAGATTCTAAATAACTGTCACTTTACGAAATAATAATAAATAAAAGTAATTTTATTAAGTGATTTATTTTTTAAATTTATTTCAATGTATTGAAATGTGCTCTAAAAATTAAAATGTAACATGTAACATATTTCAGGCCTACTCATTTTTAAAGTTAAATTAAAAATTCCCGTCTGTTTAGTTGTCTGAAACAGTATTTGAAAGCATTTCGTTGGTTTCAAAATTGTTCGTTTTTTGGTAATTAATTAATTAAAGAAAAGAAAACATTTTAAATTTTATATATTATAAAGTAAGAAAAATGTACAAAAACTACGTGTTGTATAAAATACAACAACGCGCCTAGTTAAATGTGATACAAAAAGTTAAAATGTATAAATTTTATGGAAAATATTAACAGTATAATGTTTAACTACAATAGTTACAAAAATAAAATAATTTACATAATCAAAACTTCTTTAAAAAAGGGTCACCATTGGCATCGGTAATTGATGGGTCTAATGCAAGAAGTTACTGAGTGCATTTTTCATGTTTTCAGGAAATCCAGTTTTAAATATTCAAAATGGAATTTAAATATGATCAATTATTATAATGTTAGAATTTTATCGAATTTCTCGAAAAAAAAAGGGTGTGACACACAATGGTCACTAATTTCACACTTTAGACCACTAAATTTATTAATCAAATAATTCAACTTCACAAAAACATAAAATTACGTTAATTCAACATTAAACATGTTCGTTTTTTATAACTGATTGATCAACATTCAAAAACAATCAAAATAAGCTCCATTTAAGGGCATTAACAGCAGTTTACATAACCAAATCTATTTACAACAGGGATCACCATTTTAAAAAAACAATAACGTGAAGTCGCCTATCTAGAAGAGGCACTGAGAATTTTTTTACAGCAAATTTGATTCAATCAGTCAATGGTACTTAGTAACTTCTTGCATTTGAAAAACACGTTATCAAACTACAAATATTTCAAAACAACATTTACGAAAAATTAGTAGTGAGTCCAAAAGCCGTTATTTTCAATTACTTCTTGCAATCGTCTGGGCATGGAAGCTACTAAATTTTCGCAAAGGTTGCCGGCTCTAAAACTTTCCCATACCCTTTGAGCATGTAGAAATAATGCATTTGTTGTTCGCACACGATTGCCGCCCTCATCGTCATCCCATGCGCGCACAACAGCTGCCCACAAATTTTCGATGGGGTTCAGATCGAGTGATTTAGCAGGCCAATCAATTAAATCAATTAATGGTTGGTTGCTAAACCACTCGCGTACCAATCGAGATTTGTGGATGGAGCTGTTATCTTGCACGAATGCAATGCGATGTGGTTCTGGGTAGAGTATTCTCACACTTGGAAGCATTACATCTTCCAAGATGCTAATATACTCCACCGCATTCATGCGCGAACTGGTGCGCACAAGTTCACTAGGTCCAGCAGATGACATCCATCCCCACATGCTCAAAGTTATGCGTCCGCTCTGTCGTGACCTTGATACATTTGCAGGTTGATAACGCGTTCCCTGTGGACGCCAAAGTGGTTTCGTTACCCCCATGTTACTTTTAAAAACCTTTTCATCGGAGAAAATGTACAGACTAAAATCAGTGTTGATATTGTCTTGTGCAAACATTAATCTCCGACGAGCGTGATCGTTTGTAAAGTCTACTTTTATAGCAGGACGTCGACAATGCAAGCCGCGACGGTGCAAGCAGCGAGCAATTGTACTATTACTGCATCTTAAATTTAAAGCATTTTTGACGCTACGGAGGGATCCAAAAGGCTGCTCGCGCTTAAAAGCAGTTATTTACGCTTCCTGCGCCGTCGATAAGCTTTTTGGACCTCCGCACCGCCCAACTCGCCGGTGAGTCAAATCGCCTGCCACAACATCGCGTTGAAGCCTTCTGATCCAGCGGTAGACTTAACTTCTCTGTAATAACCAATATTACTGTTTAGTTAAACTTTCATCACTTTTATTAGAAATACAGTTAAACTTCCCTATAACAAAATTTCATTTAACGAATTTTTCTATACAGTGAATTTTTTTGGAGACGTTTTAATGCATTTTATACCCCTTGCAACGAAGCAAAAATTTCCGTATAACGAATTTTCTCCCCCAACTTTGCAAATTTTTAAGATTTAAAACGGTTTCTTTTTGTTGTTTCACTGTAACTTCGGAAAAAAACTCGGTGGTAGTAAGATTTATGAGGAATTTCTATATGAGAAATTTTCTATAAGGAATTTTTTTAAGGTCATCGTAACGCTTCGTTATATGAAAGCTTGATTGTATTTGTATCTATGAAACTATTATTTATAATAAATAACTTGTTTTGTTAAACTTAGAACCGTAAAGGTTGAAATATTTCAGAAACATAATTAACACCAATAATAATTAACCGAGAATAAAATTCCATTAGAAATCAATAATAAAAAAAAATTGACTTGCGGATAAATTCACTTCTTGAGCTATTTCATTCACAGGAACATTGCGGTCGTATAAAGCTATTCGTTTTCCGATCATTTGTTTCGAAATATCTTTTTGCAGGCGTGCTCGACCCATGATGGCAAAACTAATAGTGAAAATGTTACATTTTTTCTATTCCAACCCCTAATAAATATAGACTAGGAAATGGCATAATACTCGTTTTTACAATTAGAAACATTTAACGAATGAGGGGTGTCATAAATGTCGGTACTTCTGAAACTTAAGTGTAAGTGACGGGAAAAAGCATTGCGAAACCTTTTTTTTTTGTTTTTACGGAGGTGGAAAAATCCCTTAGGGAGACCAGATGGTATGGTACTGTGGGGCTCCCGTAAACCAGACCACCGTCCTTTCGGTCTACCCACTAAAACCACCCCCTCGCCACCCACCTACACCCAGGAAAAGCGCCCTTCGGCATTACCTTAGGGTGTAGGTTTGTCCGATGTTATCCTCCTTTATCTCCTCGCAAAGTCTCCATTCTGTCTCCTTAGTTCTTCTGTATGTTTAGCTGACATGATATTTTTAAGCATATTTATTGCAACGTCCCAGGACTCCCTCGACGAGAGGAGTATATGTGCCACATTGTCCTTGGTAATCCGCCTGTTAATTACCCCTTCCGCTTCCCGTCTATACTCCTCCCAGTTTGGGCAGTCAAAAATAGTGTGTTCGGGGGAGTCTGTTTCGCTGCAATACCAGCATGTATCGTTATCTATTTTGTCTATTTTTTTAAGATTAGTGTTAAAGACACCATGGCCGGTCATGGCCTGCGTAGAGTAGTATTCTAGGTCCCCCCATCTTCTAGTCGACCATGCTGAGACATCCTTGATAAAGTGTTTCGCCCATCCGTTGTACTGTATCCACTCATTTTGCCAT
The DNA here is from genome assembly GCA_949768715.1 of Dascillus cervinus. Classification (NCBI taxonomy): domain Eukaryota; kingdom Metazoa; phylum Arthropoda; class Insecta; order Coleoptera; family Dascillidae; genus Dascillus; species Dascillus cervinus. Next base: position 18,002,361 of record OX458320.1, read on the forward strand.
GCTGTGAGGAGATTCCTCCTGGCCTCTTGTTTACATTCTTTCCCCCGTTTGAATACCTCTGCTCTCTCTCTAGCCAGTAGGATGACCGGTGGCATGTTTGCCAGGGCCTGAGCAGCAGCAGTCGATGTTGTTCTGTATGCTGATATAATTTGGATTGCTAATTTCCTGTTCACTTTGTCTAGCATCTTTCTGTATTTGTCGAATTGCAGTGTATCTATCCAAATGGGGGCTCCATACAAAAGCACTGAGGTGATAGCAGAAGCGATGACCCGTCTCTTACACATTCTGGGTCCCCCTACCCGTGGCATTAATCTACTCAGGGCTGTGGTTAGCCTAGAGGCCCTGTCGCACGTTTCCTTGATGTGGATCGTCATCTTGGCGTCCTTTCCTATATACATGCCCATATATTTTATAAAAGGGCTGGTACTCACATCAATGCCTGCGATTGTGATATTGAGGCTAGTGACCCTTCTTCTTCCCGCGAGTAGAACGGCCTCAGTTTTTTCCCCAGCTAGGTTTATACCCATTTCCTCCAATTTGTTATCGATGCGTCCAAGGGCATATCTTGCCCTGTTCTTCAGGCAAATTTTATCTTTACCTTCGATTACTATCGCCAAATCGTCGGCGTAGGCAATTGAGGTGACCCCTGGGCCCAGGTCTACCTCTAACACTTCGTTGTAGAAGACGTTCCACAGGGTGGGACCCAGTACCGGGCCCTGTGGAACACCGCACGTTACTGCAATCTTCTTTCCGTATGATGTAACTATAAATCGGTCGGTAAGGTACGATTGGATTACCTTTTGGAGGTATTTGCTCACGCCTGCTTTTTGTAATGCGGCAATAATACCTTTCCACGGTGCCGAGTTGAACGCGTTACGTACGTCTAAGGCTACCATTACACAGAAACCCCTGTGCGTATACGACACCTTGGCAATCCTTTCTGGGGATTCCATTACCTTCCTTACAGCATCTAGTGTCGACCGGCCCGCTCGAAAGCCAAATTGGTTGTCGTGTAGAAAATTCTTGTCAGCCAGTTCATCCTCTAGCCTTTTCTTAATAAGTGATTCCATTAGCTTTCCTGTCACGTCGATCAGACATATTGGTCTGAATGTTATAGGACTTCCATCCTTGCTTGGTTTTTCTATGAGGATGAGAGATGCTACCTTCCAGATATTGGGGAAAATTTCCTCCGATATGCATCTTCCTAGGACTATTCTAAAGGTCTGAGGATAAGCTTCTACCATAGCTTTAATTACTTCAGCGGGGATCTGATCCGGTCCCGGAGCTTTCCTGGTCGCCAGCTTACTGCCTGCCACCTTCATTTCTTCCTCCGTGATGGGCGGTATTACTTCCATGGAGGCATCAATTTCTGGCCATTTACTAACGGGGTGGCTAGGAAAGAGTTTCTTTATCTGTGCCTCCGTATCTTCTTCTGTTAAGATGGTCCGTGGATGGCTTTTCAACTTACGAGCGACGATCTTGTACCCTAGGCCCCACACATCATTATCTAGGTCGATACAGATTTTCCCCCACGCCAAGCGTTTTGCCGCTTTAATCGCCTTATTTAGGCAACTTCTTGCTACCCGATACTCTTCATTTAGCTGCTGCGACCGATCAGGGTGTCGTTTTCTCATTCTTGTGACTCTGCGCCTGGCAGCTATGCATTCTTTTCTTTTTTCAGCAACCTCGTCACACCACCAGTACACTGGTCTTCTTTCAACCCTGCCAGAACGCCTTTTAGGGAGAGACTTATTGCACCATCGAGTTATGCTTCCTATAAGATGTGTCGGGGATGACACCCCTTCATCTATTGCTCTAAGGCAGTGCCGGGGCTTAATCCCCTCCTTGGGGATTCTCCAGCCGCTGGAACGCTTCGCAAGCCACGTGTTATCAGTTGAAGGAATGTGCGATATTACGAATCTGATGGTGCAATGGTCACTCATGTTCTCTTCCTCGGATCGGACCACCCACCCCCTAATGTCCCTGACAATCTCATACGTTGCCATAGTCACATCCACAGCAGACGAGCCATTCGGGCTCACAAAGGTGGGTGTGGTGCCCCGATTTACAACAACTAGATCAAGCGCTCCGACCATTTCCTCGAGCATGTTGCCCCTGGCGTCAGTAAACGCCGAACCAACAGCCCTGGACTTGGCGTTAAAGTCTCCCGCTACAATTATCCGCTTATTGGTTTGGCTTCTAACGTGAGACGCCAGATCGCGAAGGAATAATTCGAATTCTTGGATGCACTTATTGGGGGAGAAATAGCACGAGTACCAGATGATGCCGCCTATCTCCGCGCACACGAAACCATCTCCCCGTGCAGTTTTATTACCATTGATATTTATTCCATTCCCTGCAAATATACAAGCGTCCCCCCTGCGGTCGCATATCGCGCCCGAGAGCCGCCTTATGTTGGGCTCCTGACACAGAGCTACGCCCACGCCTTCTTCCCGGATGGTCTGGGACAGAAGGTCGTGGGCGGCATGGCACCTATTTAGATTAAGCTGGAGGATCTGTAGGGCCATCGTGTGTGGGCAGATCATCTCCTTTGTACTTCTTTTTATCTTGTGAGGCATTCTTTTGCCTTTCGCGCTTTAGGGCGCTTTGAAAACCGGGGCATTTCCCTGACCCTACTCTGTGCCCCGTTTGACTGCAAGTGGAGCAAGATGGCTCGCTTAAGCACGCTACGGCCTTGTGCCCTGGGAGTCCACAATTTAAACAGAGGTTTGCCCTGTCTGGGCCTGTGCAATGTTTTGCTAGGTGATCGTATGCCCAGCACCTAAAACATCTCTTAACCTCTATACGGGTCTCCCACCTGCACCTAGAGAGACCCACCCTTAATGGTGGGCCCTCCAGTAGAATTTTCGCATCTTCTTCCGGGATGGTTAATGTAATTGATTGGGTCTCCTCAGCACTGGGCCTGATCGCGCTCCATTTATGTGGTTTTTGCAGCACTTCTGGTGCCCTCTGCTTTACCGCCAGGGCGACCTCCTCTGCAGTCGTAACCGCATCCAGTCCTCTGATGTGTATTGATACTGTTTTTGAGGATTCTGCTGGACTCCTGACGGTTACTCCCTCCCATATATCCTTTATCACAGTCTTCAGCTTTACTACATTGTCTTCATTTGCATCAGTTACAACAAGGAGTTTGCCGTCCCGGCTTCTCCTGATGTTTCTTATACAATCACCCATCGGGTCTGGGCCTACTGTCTCTCGCAGCTTCCCGACTAACGCCTTGTACTGGAGTCCTTTAGCCTCCACAAGAAGGGCGAAAGTTTGCCGAGGCTTATTTTCTTTTTTCCCGTTTGGGTCTCCATCTTGCCTTACTCTTGTGGCAGTCAAGTTATGTATTCTCTTCGTCACGTAGACCCCTACTTTTGTTTGTGCACCGTCCTTTCTGTCCGAGTCCTGATATACGATCTCAGCCATTTTTTGTAACAATTCCCATCCTAGGGATTTCGTATGGTGGATGGCCACCCGCCCATCCCCCTTGGTTTCCTCCTTGAGTTTGTTGAGGGCTTCCCAGATGCTGCGTGCAGTTCCATCGTGCCTCATCTTAACCACCACAGTTTAAATTCGAAGATGGTCTAGACCTCAGACTTAATCGTTTTACCAGCTCAGGGTCGCCCTAAAAATTGAATTACAAGACGTGCTGTTTTTGAGCTTCGATATTTTCGGAAAGTCATAAATGTTACGTCACGTTATTTTCAATTGCTTCTTGCAATCGTCTGGGCATGTATGCTACTAAATTTTCGCAAAGGTTGCCGCCTCTAAAACTTTCCTAAAAAGATCAAAATATGCACAGTAATTAACCTACAAAAAGTTAAAATGTATACATTTTATGGAAAATATTAACAGTATAATGTTTAACTACAATAGTTACAAAAATAAAATAATTTACATAATCAAAACTACTTTAAAAAAGGGTCACCATTGGCATCGGTAATTGATGGGTCTAATGCAAGAAGTTACTGAGTGCATTTTTCATGTTTTCAGGAAATCCAGTTTTAACAGTTTTACCGGTTGGCTCGAGCCAGACGAACGATCGAAAACACATTCGGCATATTAGTTCAACGGTGGCGTAAATTGTAAAGGCATGTGTGGTGTAACATAACTTTTGCCAACGAAGTGAAGAAGATGTACCAAGCTCTGAAAGAAGGTACTGCCCAACAGGATTCGCCGATGATGTTGACAATAATGGAAATCTGGTCGTTGGCCAATTCCGGGATAATTATGAGGAGCTACGATCAATTGGCCGCATGGGAGCAAATAATGCAAGTAGAGAAGTACAAGCGATCCGTGACACTTTAAAAAATTATTTTGTTAGTGACAATATAATAAAACAATTAATTAATAGAAAATCGTGCATTCTGTTAAACAAGTAATATACCCTAATCACTTTTCACTTGTAAACAACATACCACAGATGTCAGATCACATAGATGACACATCGCGCCTGCGTAAATTTTCTTAAGATAAAAGTTGGTCATTTTTTATTTTAAATTAAATTAAATTAAATTAAATGAAACTGCATAAACGCTTCTATTGAAAGCATAGGTTTTAACTTTTTTTAAATTACATTAAATTAAATTAAATTAAATTAACAGCTGCATAAACCCAGCTTTACACTAGAAAAATTTCGAAAAAATCTATTCCCCTTACCACTTTGATTGAATAATGACAAAGCAAAAATTTTATCATCCAAGGTGAACCAGCGCCCTTTTGGTTTAAAATTTTGATACCGAATTTGACTAAGTAAGCAATTTGAAGTAGTGCGGTTGCGATCATTCAAACAACTTACTATATTACCATTTTTTTCGAGATATTTTAATTGTTTTTGAAGAGATAAAATTTTGAATTTATGTTTTGAAACCATTCGTTGTAACAAAATGGTTTGACGATTACATCTCTTGGCCTGTGGTGTTAATTCCCTCGAAGTCGTTACTTGAGGGTGAAGGTTTTTGAATGGTTTCTTCGTCTTTCAGTCCGGAATTTACAGGAATCGCAGATATAGCACTGATATTTGTACTGATGTTCGTTGCTTTTAAACAGAAATGCAAATTAGCATTTTAAATTAATTACAACATAAATACATACCTTCACAGTCATCACTACCAAACAAGGAAACATTTAATTGCTTGCGTCGGCCAATAAATATCTTGGTAGGTGAAGTGACTGAAATTATCAACTTCCATGTGTAACGTTAATACCCTCGTATCATTAAGAGCAGCACGAATTTTTTCAGGTGTGACCAATATTTTAGCACTTGTTTTAGGATTGCTAAAACATGTACTTGGCCCATCACAATCTAAACCAGGCAAGTTTAACATCGCTACAGCATTTTTTATCAAGCGATCGTTAGCATTGAAAAAAATTGGTTCAAAGTGATTTTGGAAAACTTTTTATTTGCTCTGCTTTTTTTTGTATCATCTACGGGTTTTTCAACGCTTTTATCCATTTTTTTTTTTGAAAACGTTTTTGTTCTTGAGTTACAATTATTTTAAAAACTTACACAATTTTCTTCCACGCCACTGGAAGCAAAGTTACCTAATCAACAAGATTACCTTATGAAACGGTTACCATTAATTGCGACTATTATTGTCGATTTTAAACAATAAACCAATAAACACCAAAAAGAAAGGTTTATTTCAAATTTATTTTTAAACATTGATGTGAGAATTGCGCTAACGAAAATAAAGAAAAACGATCATAAAAATTGTTCAAAGTGTCCACCGTTGTTTTATACACATGCTTGAAGACGCCGACGAAGTGATTCTTCTACCCTTTGTAACATGGCTCTGTTGTTACGAATCATTGCAGCAGCAAGTTCCACCCGTTCTTGCAACATAATGTTTTTGAAAAATATTTTTAAAATATAAACAAATCTGCCATAACAATATTTTTTAAATATTCAAAAAAAAATATTTTAAAAATATTTCTTTGCTACTAGGGTAGTTTTATACTTATATTTGTAGGTTTTATTGTTTAAAATATATACATCCTGTGATACTTAATTCTTGCGTTTCATTTTACCTGGTTCATTTTACCAAAAAAAAGAAAAATGTAGCAAAATGTGATTCATACATTAATTAGACGCAGAAGCCTACTAATTCTTGCAAATTATGCTACAAAACCTGTAGTAAAAGTAACAGCAATAATAATAAAATTGGATATGTGTAGCGATAACTGTTCCTCTTTTTTGTTGCAAAATTTAGTCTCTAAAATAGTAATTTTTAGTACAAAATCTTTTACTTTTTGCTGCAAACATTTGAAATACATTACTGCAAATTTTGCAATGACTGCGTAGTACACTTTACTACAATATTTGTCGAAAATCTCGCTATACACGTTAGTATTATATGCCACAAATGTTGTAGTGAAAATAACAATAATTATTGCAAATGTAGCTACAACCTACTACAACTGTTAAGAAAAAAATAATACAATTTGTAACTAGTCGTATTTTTAATACAATTTGTGGTATAAATTTTTACATTTGTAGTTTTATTTACTGCTTTTTTTTCAGTGTATACTAAATCCTTCATGTACCCCCACAAAAAGAAGTCGCAAGGGTTCAAGTCCGGCAATCGGGCAGGCCAGACTACAGGACCACTTCGTCCTATCCAACGACCAGGAAAATTGTCGTTCAGCCAATCACGTACAATGCGTGCATAATGACAGGGAGCACCATCATGGAGATACCAAATGTTTGCGCAAATTTCTAAGTGCACTTCATGGAGTAACTCGTTCAAACTGTTATTTAAAAGATTTAAATATCCTTCTCCGTTTAAACGCGGGGGCATTAGGTGAGGTCCAATGAGGTGTCCGTTTATAATTCCAGCCCTTACATTGATTGTAAATTGATGTTGAAAGTGATTTTCCCTAACAGCGTAAGGATTTTCGTCCGCCCATATGTGAGTATTGTGACTATTAAAAATTCCTTCTCGTGTGAATCCAGCCTCATCAGTTGCTAACACAAGCGATAAAAAATTTTGCTGTCTATTTATTTTTCTTAGGAGCCATTCGCAAAATTGCAGTCTGCGAGGTAAATCTTGTGGTTGTAAGAACTGCACTTTTCAAACATGATAAGGATACAATTGCTGTTATTTTAGTATTTTCTAAATTGTATCATGCGATACTCAATGTTACAGTGCTAACCTTCTTGTGTTGAGCCCAGGTCGAACCTCGACACTGTTCAGAACAGCCTTCTCAACGTTTGCAACTTGAGCTGGACGCTGCCGTCTATGATCGGAAGCTGCAGGCTGAAAAGATCCGTGATCTCGAAAATGCTGCACCACATTTACAAATGTGCGAACATTCGGAAGACGACGGTTCGGAAATCGATCCATGTAATTTTTAGAGCTAAGGCTGCATTCCCTTGGCTCTCACCAAAGCGTTAACACAATATCAGTAAATTGGTTATTGGTAAATCTAGACATTTTTTCAGATTTCACTTAACAGAAGTAACAAATTAATTTTCAATAATAAAAAGTCATTATTTTTCTTTGTTGGAGCATTTCATAGAAGGCTCGTTAATTTGTAGGGAGGAAAAATGATTTTAAAAAATGCGATTTCGAAAAAATGGTACATAAAAAAATGGCTTATCTCGACGAGTTCTACTATTGGTTAAAATGAATGTACTTATTTCGCTTACACCTTGTATATTGTATTAATCGATAACCTTATTTAAGGGAGACCGGGGCTAGTTGTCACAAAATTTACGTTCGCATTTTTTTCTCGTTTAACTTTGACAGTCTGGGATATCTTTTTTTTTATATACAGGGTGTTCACGAAAAAACGCCCCAGCTCATAGCGCTATTATTAAAAGTCCAATTGTAACAAACGATACGTCAAATTAAATGGTTCAAAAAGTACTACAATGTGTAGCTCTAACATAATTTTTACCTGTTTCTCCATTCAAAGGTCAAAGGTCAACTTCATTTTTTCAAATTACAACCTTATATTTTTCTTTGACCATTTGATAGAGATTTTTTTTCTGAATACAACGATGTATCACAATCAGTATTTCTGATTTATTTTAGGGTAATAAAGAAATTAAAATAATAACTAATATTATTAGCAGTAGGCTTTGAAAAATAACTGAGACATAGCGGTGGCTATGGAAACGACGTCTCACAAATAAAAATTACTATTACTATTGTTGCAACAATGGTAATAACCATGGTAACCGGGACATTTAACTGGAGAAATACGTTAACATCGCCGTCAGAAACTGGCTATTAGTTTGTTTATCTATTTTTTGTAATAAGAATGAATAATAGTGAACTAGTGAAATAGTGAACTAAACGATCCACTGGCGTAGAATAAATTTGTGTAATTTCTTTTTAAGCGAGTTAAGGCGAAATCCATCATTTTATACAAAAAATTTGTGGTCTGATGAGTGTCAATTTACAAACAACAGACATTTTAATCGTTTCAATCACCGCTATTGGAGTGTAGAAAACCCACATATTACCATCGAACAAAATCCTCAGATAAAATTTTCGGTGAACGTTTGGTGCGGAATATTAGGCGCCAGGATACCTAATAGGACCAATTTTCATTGATGGAAATCTCAACCAAAAAAAATATCTTCAAATTTTGCCTGAAGACTTAGAAGAAATTTTAGATGACTTGCCGTTGCCATTGAATGGAATGAACTAGTATTTCAACAAGATGGCGCTGCACCACACAAAAGGCTCTTATGATTAGGGACTATTTAAATATAGAATAATGAAGACAAATGGATTGGAACATATGGACCTATACCATGGCCCGCCCGGTCTTGTGACCTCTAGAGTTTTTCTTTTGGGGATACATCCAAGATATTGTTTATGCTACGCGCCCGGAAACAGAGGAAATTTTGAGAGAGAGAATAGTCAACGCTTGTCGGGAGACACCAGCAGAAATTTTAATTAATGCTACACAAAGTGTAGGATGTAGATGTCGACGAAAATGTCTGGAAAGAAACGATGCCCAATTTGAACATTTTTGTTAATTTGCCATTTCTTTATTTAATTGTTTAGTTATTAAATGTTATCTGTTGTTGTTCATAAATTAATTCTTTAAAATACGTTGTTTCCGTACTGACACATCGTTTCCATAGCCACCGCTACGTCTCAGTTATTTTTCAAAGCCTACTGCTAATAATATTAATTATTATTTTAATTTCTTTATTACCCTAAAATAAATCAGAAATATTGATTGTGATACATCGTTGAATTCAGAAAAAAAATCTCTATCAAATTGTCAAAGAAAAATATAAGGTTGTAATTTGAAAAAATGAAGTTGACCTTTGACCTTTGAATGGAGAAACAGGTAAAAATTATGTTTGAGCTACACATTGTAGTACTTTTTGAACCATTTAATTTGACGTATCGTTTGTTACAATTGGACTCCTAATAATAGCGCTAGGAGTTGGGGCGTTTTTTCGTGAACACCCTGTATGTACCTATATATAATCCTTTCATAAAATAACTGTAATTAAACATTTTTCAATATGTATTATTGTGACAATAAATAATTTGAAAAACAAATCATACCTCGCGTGATGTGTAGAATTTAAAACGTCAGATTGAACCAACTGATACTGGATTGATTTGTCAGTCAAAATTGACCTTACATCTGCTGGGCGCCAAAGTAATTTTGCACAGCTATTAAATGTTTTATTAAATTTCTTAATGGACACTCTACAACACTTAAACTAACACAAACAAACTTATTTACAAACAAAATGAATTATTAAATGAATTAAATGTAAAATGTGACAATGTACGTGGTGCTTCTTTCGAGGTTGAAAACAAGAATCAGAATGATTTTTTCCCTCGCCTTTCGAGGGTGGTTGGTCGAGTCTGTTCGGCCCACGCTGAGTCATAACTTGCACCTGCTTTTCTTACGGCGTAACAGATACTACTAATAATGAGGAAAATGCGGCTAAAGTGTTGCCAAATGTATGTTTCTTTAAAATGGTTCCTGAACACATACGCAGCATGATACGACAGTTTATCATTAAGATTTTTTATTCAGAATCGAACGAAGAATGTCGCTGCGTGTAGCTTTTCCGACAATTTGTACACACGCGGTATTTATATTATGAACAGTTGGTTTTGTTATGTCTAGTGACGTATGTGCAAAAAAATATTTTCTGTCCGCATGTAAAGTGTGACAACATACCTCGATGCGGGGCATAATGTCACAATATATGGGGTAAGTTGTCACAGGCCAAAAAAAAAAAAACGTTAGTGAGTAGAATTTATATTCTATTCTATTGTGTAAATAGAAATGTATTAAAAACCAAACAATACAAACTGATACAAACAAATGAATCACATATTATAATCTGAGCCGCAGTTGTGGCATGTATAAAATAAATTCGTGTCAGTTCATTGTTCATGAGACCAATTGTGGCAGCTTGTGCAGTGTACCTAGATTTTCTTGGACATACTGTAGATCTCACCACATACCAAGCAAGATGTCTCTTCTTCATCAGAACTTTGTTCTACTTTTTTTTCTTTGTGGTCTTGCCTTTCTTCACCTTTCTTCACCAAAAACATCTCTAGTTGCATTTTTTACAGCTCTGTTTTTTTGAGCAACAAGTTTTTCTTTGACCGGTGTGTCAGTAAGAATAGCTGATTTTCGCTTTTTTCTGTTGCTTTGTGCTGTATTCCTTGGACCTGCTTTCGGTAGAGGAGGAATATCTTCTGGAGAGAAATGTGCTTTATTTCTTGATATTCCGGATGGACCAGGACTAGCTTCATGAAGATTTTCCGGGAAGTTCAGTCGTTTATTTCTTGATTTTCCGGATGGGCTAGAATTAACTTGTATCTCTAATTCTACAGATACATTGTTCTTTGTTTCTTGCACTTGTGCTTCTCTCTGGTGATCAGTGTTATTTTATGGAGGGGAGTCAGGCACATGTGGTTCAGGTTGGAGTGTATCAGGTGCAGGTGGTTCCAGTGTATCATTACCCTCAAATACACGATCAGCTACGTAGCTGGGTAAAAATTTCTGTTCAGTAAAGATATCCCTGTTTAAGGGGAAAATACCGGCAACCCTAAATCCTTCAACAATATTCTTAGGCGTGATGGCATTGAAGAGACTATTGCCTACTACTCCGTTGTCCTTCGCAAATTCTAAACCAGGTATTGAAAGATAATAGTCGTGATTGTCAAGTAGAAGTAAAACGGGATGTTCTTTACCACTTTTTATGATGTTCACGAATTGTCTCAGGGATTCAACGAAATGAATCTCTCTCATCCAGCCAGATGAGTTTGCAGCTCCCACGCTTCCAGGTGGAGATCCTCGGAGCAAATGTTCTTTGAAGTATACACGTGGAAAAATAAAGAAAGGTGGGATACTGTTCTCTGAAGCTGAAACTGCAATTGACATGGTTACTAAAGTACCCCTCTCAGCTGACGTTAAGGAGCCAATTTGCCGAACGTTGCACAGTTGTAACACCGGTTTCGTCCATGTTATAAATTTCGTTTGGACTGAAGTGGTGTCTATCCAGAAGTGTGTATAGGTTATCAAAAAAATTTGGGACATTAGTTCGGTTGAAACTTGTTGCTCTTGATAAGCTTGTTGCTTGTGGTGTGCGTATTGAAAGACGGGGATGCCTTTTCATGAATGCTGCGAACCAATCGAGTCGTGCTATATTAGTCTTGCTCCAGGTATGGGGTAATTGGAAATTCAGTGGCTTACCATAATCATGGGCAAGTTTGCGTATTTCTTTAGAGGTTAAGCCAAAATAAATATCTCACGCTTTCTTTATATAGTTTTCTAAAAGAATTTCCTGTTCTTCGTTAAATATTAGTCTAGGTTTCATATAACCTGGTACAGCTTGAACAGTAGTACCTGCGTTGAGTTCGTCATCGTTCACTTTTTGACAAAATTTGGCCAATGTCCTGCAATGAACACCGTATTCTTCTGCCGCCTTTCTGATTGAAAGAGGCGGATCTCTGCTCCTAACTGCTCGTGCAGCCATGATTGAAATATCCGTAGGTAGAGTAGACCGATTTGTTCTTCTTTTGTACGTTCTAACCATCAAAAATGGTACAGAAACATCTTTGATATTGTTTATTACACACCGGGGCAAGTTGTCACAGTAACAGCTAGCCCCAAGCTAACTTTTGATATGAAATCCAGATTATTTATTTTAACTTTAAAAACTCGCATTATAATTTGCACATTAATTTGTAGCTAAAAGATAAGGCTTTCATAAAAAAAATTGATACCTTGAATCACATTTCTACGGACCAGACGATTCTAAAAGATAGCGATAAAATTTACTTACACTTCGGTCAAGATCAAGAATAATTTAGGCGCTATCTAGTTGACCATAGTCAAACTTTGTAGCGTAATCAAGATACCTATAATGGTTATCTAGACTGGCCTGACACACAGTCAAAGTGTTTATCATGGCTGTTATGGAGACTGTGACAACTTGCCCCTGTGACAACTAGCCCCGGTCTCCCCTCAATATTTTATTTTCATGTATAGTTTATAATTTAATAAAATAGAGTTGGTTGATTTTATGTTATAATAAAATTTAAATTTGACCGATTAGATATACAGGGTGTTCACGAAAAAACGCCCCAGCTCCTAGCGCTATTATTAGGAGTCCAATTGTAACAAGCGATACGTCAAATTAAATGGTTCAAAAAGTACTACAATGTGTAGCTCAAACATAATTTTTACCTGTTTCTCCATTCAAAGGTCAAAGGTCAACTTCATTTTTTCAAATTACAACCTTATATTTTTCTTTGACAATTTGATAGAGATTTTTTTTCTGAATTCAACGATGTATCACAATCAATATTTCTGATTTATTTTAGGGTAATAAAGAAATTAAAATAATAATTAATATTATTAGCAGTAGGCTTTGAAAAATAACTGAGACGTAGCGGTGGCTATGGAAACGATGTGTCAGTACGGAAACAACGTATTTTAAAGAATTAATTTATGAACAACAACAGATAACATTTAATAACTAAACAATTAAATAAAGAAATGGCAAATTAACAAAAATGTTCAAATTGGGCATCGTTTCTTTCCAGACATTTTCGTCGACATCTAGATCCTACACTTTGTGTAGCATTAATTAAAATTTCTTCTGGTGTTTCCCGACAAGCGTTGACTATTCTCTCTCTCAAATTTTCCTCCGTTTCCGGGCGCGTAGCATAAACAATATCTTGGATGTATCCCCAAAAGAAAAACTCTAGAGGTCACAAGACCGGGCGGGCCATGGTATAGGTCCATATGTTCCAATCCATTTGTCTTCATTATTCTATATTTAAATAGTCCCTAATCATAAGAGCCTTTTGTGTGGTGCAGCGCCATCTTGTTGAAATACTAGTTCATTCCATTCAATGGCAACGGCAAGTCATCTAAAATTTCTTCTAAGTCTTCAGGCAAAATTTGAAGATATTTTTTTGGTTGAGATTTCCATCAATGAAAATTGGTCCTATTAGGTATCCTGGCGCCTAATATTCCGCACCAAACGTTCACCGAAAATTTTATCTGAGGATTTTGTTCGATGGTAATATGTGGGTTTTCTACACTCCAATAGCGGTGATTGAAACGATTAAAATGTCTGTTGTTTGTAAATTGACACTCATCAGACCACAAATTTTTTGTATAAAATGATGGATTTCGCCTTAACTCGCTTAAAAAGAAATTACACAAATTTATTCTACGCCAGTGGATCGTTTAGTTCACTATTTCACTAGTTCACTATTATTCATTCTTATTACAAAAAATAGATAAACAAACTAATAGCCAGTTTCTGACAGCGATGTTAACGTATTTCTCCAGTTAAATGTCCCGGTTACCATGGTTATTACCATTGTTGCAACAATAGTAATAGTAATTTTTATTTGTGAGACGTCGTTTCCATAGCCACCGCTATGTCTCAGTTATTTTTCAAAGCCTACTGCTAATAATATTAGTTATTATTTTAATTTCTTTATTACCCTAAAATAAATCAGAAATATTGATTGTGATACATCGCTGAATTCGGAAAAAAAATCTCTATCAAATTGTAAAAGAAAAATATAAGGTTGTAGTTTGAAAAAATGAAATTGACCTTTGACCTTTGAATGGAGAAACAGGTAAAAATTATGTTAGAGCTACACATTGTAGTACTTTTTGAACCATTTAATTTGACGTATCGTTTGTTACACTTGGACTTCTAATAATAGCGCTATGAGCTGGGGCGTTTTTTCGTGAACACCCTGTATATAGGGGTCCAAACATATACAGTAGAGCATCGATTATCCTCGGTACTGGGGTGACGCTCGATCGTGGATAATAGAAATATTGCAGTGTAATCTGTTCTTTCGATTTCATCCTTCCTAATTAAAAAATGCACTAGAGTAATTTCTGATTTTTTGTGAAAATCTCCGACTCTGCACTTTTTCTCTAAAGTCTTCAAATGCTTATTATTTTATTGTCGTTAATATAAAGTAGAACGTTTAACGTTTACGAAGATATCATTTTGAAATTTCGATCGTCAAATTTTACTTCGATCAAGGTCTGTCCCATCTTTTTTTTTTTTTTTTTTGTTAAGAGGAGGTAACCTGTGTGACTACTAACTTCCTCCCCCATACGTCTTCCTCACCACGGGAACCACATTAACATTACGTCAAGTATTACTTCGAGATGAGTGACTGTTTAGTTCCATTTACATCTTATCATTAGATCACATCTTTTGGTAAGCTTTCACTCACACTTTTTCACCTTTCGTTTTCTTTCCCTTTTACCTATCATTCTCTCTCTATCACTCTCTCTCTCTATCATCAAAAAATTGCCTCTTATTAGTTTGCTTTCACACACACTTTTACTCATTTCATCTTCTTCCTCCTTTACCTATCATTCACACTTTCTATCACTCTCTCCCTCTTTGATCATCTTAGATTGAATTGTGAAGAAGGCATCCCTTGACTCCCCTTGGTAATGGACCCTCTGGCTGTCAAGCCCCGGTCTCCCCTACCCTAAGGTGTTAAAGTGTAAATTCCACTACCTTACAATAAAATAATTCGAAATTATATCTGAATTAAATTTTAAACTGAATTTCGTGTGTAAATAAATATTGTCCATTCTTTCATATTCTCTGTCATCTTCATCCCCTCATTCCAAGATATTTCCCGTTCCTTAGAATATTTCGCCACTTTCTGTGTCGATTTAGTTAGCCATACTCTTTCCGGTTACCTTCCATCTTCCATCCTTACTAAATGCCCAAACAACTTTAGATGTTATTTTTCTATGGTTTGGTTAATGGTATGCAAAATAAAAATACATCGGCGTTCCGACGAACACATGCATCATCGGGACGCAACATAATCGGAACGCAACTGCTACATTTCTTAAAAACTTCATTTCAAGCTCCTGTATTTTACTTTTCGTTTGACTGCTTAACCCCCGCTTTCACAACTATAGGTCAGAATTACTTAAACACGTGGAATTGCATGAGATGCTGTTCAGTGATGAATCTCAAATTTATTTAGGAATGCATGATGCCCGCATGAGAGTCAAACGAAGACGTGGGGAACGTCGCGATATTCAATTTTCTGAAAGGATGTGGTTATGGGAGTAGGCCTCAGTTGGTGTTCATCCGAGGCACCATAAATGCCCATTGTTACGTTGATGAGGCGGTGGAACCGCATATTCTTCCATATCTTCAGCAGCTCGAAAACCTACTTCTCCAGTAAAAGTGAAATTTAACGAAATTGGGAGATACAAATATTTTTATAAAAAACTTTAACATTTAAAACTGGAAATTTCTAGCCTTATACCATAGTCATGCGTGCACCCAATTTCATATAAATAACTTTCAATTAAAGCTCAATTTTGAGGGTGGCCACAAGTGATGGGACACCCTGTACAACTAACTCTTTTGAAAATAACGCATCAAATTTGAACTACAGTGACGTCCGGATATAGTGAACTTGGAAAATGCAACAAAATTTGTTCACTATATTTGAGGTTCACTATAAAAGAAACGACATGTTGGCAACTAACAGTAATTATCATTTGATACATTTTCCCATTAGCGCAGTTTTCTCTTATAAATAGGCCAAGCAATAAAGCATTTCTTCATGCCATAAATGCTACCCGGAAACCAACTGTGCGATTACATAAAGGACAGTTAGTAGATCAATTTGGCATAATTTTAGACTCGAGGACCATAATTTTTAATTAGTTATGAACAATTTAGAAGAAAAACTCGTTTTTTTTTTAGTTTTTTGCTTGTAAAATGGAAACTAATGAAGAAATCTTAATGTTGTCAATAGACGAATTGTAGAGAATTAAATTACGAAGAGAGTGAGAGGTCGAATGTCTCGATCGAAGAAAATCCGGAAAACCCGGAAATTTCAGTGTTTTTTTTTTAAAATTCACAATTCTGACATTTTCTAATTTTAAGAACTGAAACCTTGCACACAGATAGCTATTTATATGTATTTTATGTGTGCAAAACCCAGTTTCTCTCGGACTAACGGTTATTGCACAATCACCATTTCAATTTTTTTTGCGAAATTTTCCAGGAGGGCTGCTTGCCCCTGTGGTTATCCGATGTAAATTTTAAAAAGAGAATTGGAAACTAGACGTACAGGGCAACAAAACGTCCATCTTCAATTTTCCACAAAATGTAGCGAAATAGGTAAAAAACAGTCGTGAATATGAGTAAAAGCGGCCGACCCCGCAAAAGCGGTCGAGTAGTGTGGGGGGACAGCCCGTGAGGGAAAGCGCAGCCGGTTCTATTCCCATATAAAAAAACGTTTTTTACCTATTTCGCTGCGTTTTATGGAAAATCTAAGATGAACGTTTTGTTGCCCTGTACGTCTAGTTTCCAATTCTCTTTTTAAAATTTACATCGGATAACCACAGGAGCAAAAAAAAAAAATTGAAATGGTGATTGTGCAATAACCGTTAGTCCGAGAGAAACTGGGTTTTGCACACATAAAATACATATAAATAGCTATCTGTGTGGAAGGTTTCAGTTCTTAAAATTCAAAAATGTCAGAATTGTGAATTTAAAAAAAAACACTGAAATTTCCGGGTTATCCGGATTTTCTCCGGTTCTAATTCTTCGATCGAGACATTCGACCTCTCATTCTCTTCGTAATTTAATTCTCTACAATTCGTCTATTGACAACATTAAGATTGCTTCATTAGTTTCCATTTTACAAGCAAAAAACTAAAAACAAACCGAGTTTTTCTTCTAAATTGTTCATAACTAATTAAAGATTATGGTCCTCGAGTCTAAAATTATGCCAAATTGATCTACTAACTGTCCTTTATGTAATCGCACAGTCGGTTTCCGGGCAGTATTTATGACAAATTATGACTTTTTTTTTGCTCTGTTGCTTGGCCTAAAATTACAATGCTTTATCCGGGGTCAGTTAATAAAAAAGCCCGTTCTCGTCGGCGTAAAAATATATTTACAGCCATAGTACTTTTGAAGGTCAACCCAAAGCGCAGTAAAATTCTGTGATTTTTAATAACCTGTTGTAAAAATCTCTTATCAACCCCTTCATGAGTTGATTTTCTTCACCTTTGTACCTTACATTAACTTTATCATGCGATCCTAAAATCTCTTCGACTTTTTACAAGTTATGGCAACGGTTGATTTCGGCAAACTCATTTCACGACAAATATCACTCTGTTTAACACTCATTTCTATTTTTTTAAAAATATTATCATCCTTGTCTTTTAGCATTAAAGCTTCATGTTTTTGCTTTTCCATTTTGATCGTCAAAACGTAATCACAATATACCATTTTATTCACAATCAGTTAGTAAAGTACAACTTTTCTAACCCCTTAAAGACTGGAAAGTAAGCGATTCCATGAATACACTTCAACCGGTCAGAAATAGTAAAAAAAGAGTCAGTAATGAGACGAATCGGTCAGAAATGAAACCATTTCCAACCTGTGAGGGCGTTACTATCGATTTAAACTATATGTTTCACAATCGATGAATGGGGTTGTTGCCTTACTTCTCAGGAGTCTTGGTGCGTTATTTCCAAAATGTTTTTGCAGTGAAGAACGGGGTTTTTATATAAAAAATTGTAAGGGTTTTTTGCTATGTCAGATTTTTTCTTAGTTGTTTATTTTCCAAAGCTTTTATGATTATTTTTAATTTCGACAACCGCATCAAATAAATGAACCTGTGCCTTCTA
Source organism: Dascillus cervinus (assembly GCA_949768715.1). Taxonomy (NCBI): domain Eukaryota; kingdom Metazoa; phylum Arthropoda; class Insecta; order Coleoptera; family Dascillidae; genus Dascillus; species Dascillus cervinus. Next base: position 18,020,541 of record OX458320.1, read on the forward strand.
CCTATTGGGAATTCAAATTAGTTTTACCGCGTATCGATAATATAGATAACTGTCGCATTGTGACGTCATATCCAGGATAGAAACTTTTAACGCCAGTGCACGTCGCCGGTTAAAGTGACTTTTTGTAAATATGCGGCATTATCAAAATTGGAAAAATTATGGGAAAATTATCTTACAAATTTGTCATTTGCTATTTGCCAAAATTGGATTTGAAAGATTAACAACAGCGCAAAAATAGGATCACTTTAGGAGACGGTGTAAAACTTTTAAAGCTTCTCAACATAAAACTATTTAACAAAAATGCTGCATCATCTTTGTGTAAATGAAATAAAGTATTTTTTTTTACTAGAAGTAGGATTCGTTTTCATTCAATAAACTTATCATCTGCTCGGATTGGGTTTAAAAGGTTTACAAGTGTAAGTACATACCATTGACTGGCAAGCAATTTGCCAATATTTTAAACGTTTTTACTCTCTGATTAGACCTCTCAATATGGATCATAGCCGAAGATATTTGAGCAATCTTTATACATTCAGCGTGAGAAAATTTTTTAGGTTAGTTTCGGATGTATTCATGGTTAATGTTAACACTGACACTTTAAATCTGGCGTACAACTTGATATCAAACAAACAAATTACAAATTAGTTCATTTCTTCTTTAGAATTATCGAAAACTAATCAAATTATTACAAAACTCGAACAGTAACAAAGGCACGTGACTCGACGTGTCGTCACAACCAGGAATTTGCTTAGTTGAATTTATTTACGCTAGAGTCGCATGCTTAGCTGGAATTGCCTATAGATACTGAACACTATATGTGTCAAATTAACATATCTAGAGTATGCAACCAACTTTTCTCAAGTGCATGGACGGTGAACGCAATCAATTATTTATTAATTACATTTTATTATTATAATGTTGCTTGTTTTATTAAATGATTGATTGTAAATAAAATAGTATAGAAACCTCGGCAAAAGTACCATACCTGTGTCTCGAGAACTAGTTCACCTCAAGACTACGCCTTTAGGTAAACTATAATTCTCTCGACAGGAATGGAATACTTTCCGCCTCGGTATGTAATATACTAATTTTTACCCTCATAAACTTCGCTGTGTTCACAATAAATTCTGATGCTGTTGAATTGAGAATAAAATTAATGTGCTCCCGAGCTAAATTAAAATCTAATAAAGTATCTAGAGAATTCCCAAAAAGTTTACTATAAACGGAATATTTTTCCTTACTTTAACAAAATTTGGTTCACTTTATTAGGAAGTTCATTCTAGCCGGTACCATCAAAAGCAGTAAAAACTATATACTAACCTTGCGAATTTTTTTTTCGGTACTTGAAGAAGCATTTATTATACCCGGAAGTTCACTACAAGCAGGTTCACTGTAGTTGTATTTACTGTGAACAAAACAACAATTTTGAAATCTCGCGCCAATATCCTGTAGTATATACCGATGCCGTGCAGATGCCGCTGTACAACTAACTTGAATTTAGATGGGGAATCCATCTTGATATTTTTGTTGTGTTTTTTTATGGCGTGTGATTATCTTCCGTGGAATATAAGACGCAAAAAAGAATAGAAATATTATTGCTGCAGATAAATAAGGTACTGTGATAATTATTATCGTAAACTATTGAAATGTCCACTTGTAACGAACCCAAATTTTCAATATACAGTTATCATCCTTGAATTAATTAATTAATTTCAGATAAAGATGGATAATAATGATGATAGCAAGTTATTTGGAATCAAATTTGAATGAAATGAGCTGAAAATCAAAAATGAACCGAAGGAAGTTCTGAAACGATGCAGTTCATTTGTTTTTACCCAGTCGGAAACGAGTCCTTCTCTATTTTGTAACGGGAAAATCTTATCACCATTTATCAGGTACATGTTTAACACGTAGGATCCTATAGGCCTGCTGTACAATGAACACTAATGCTTTTGGGCCAGGTGGTGTTATATTGGGCGTACATTAGCAGGGCCCACATGCGTTTCGGGACTGCTAGGCTGACCTCTATATGTTTCATATGTTTTACTTTCATTCGTGAGACCAATGTGGTCTAATCTGACTAAATTCAGTACTCAGTCTGAGGCTACGGAGATTTCACATGTTCAGTCAGGCCCAATAGATTGTGAGACCGAAATTCAAACTGTGTCGAAATTAATAATTAAACATTAACTTACCACCAGTTTATTTCCATTGTAATTGAGATAACATTATTACACAAACCGAAAATTCTTAAAAAAGGTAGTATAATAATTAAAAGTTGAAAAACAAAACCAATTTTAAATGAGAAAAAGTAGAATCCGCAAGTGAATGTGGATTAGCATTTCCTTGTATTAATTGTTTCCCTTTTGCCAAGTTTGGTCAAAAACTTTGGATTCCATTTTTGGTGTTGCAATTTTCCATGTCGTAATGGATTATAAGTTACGGACGATCTGATGATCTGATCAAATGCTCTAAATTTCCCATGTCCTGTTTTTTTAAAGAATTGTTCTAAAATCCTGAAAAAATCGGTAAATTATTGGTGGAACTCCTGAACATACTTATGTTTATTTTGTAGTGGTTTCTACATGTGTTAGATTGTGAAAATAAATACAGTTTGATGAAACGCTGATCATACTGTCAAAGAAAAAGTTAACTGTATCAACAAATTTTGTTTGCGAAAATAAATCCCCATTTTTACGGTAACGATATCTTGTAGACTAACAACAAAAATATTTTGATTATTGTATCATTGAAATAATATTTTACAACTATTGGTAAAGATACAAGGTAACTAATATAATTTTTATAACATTGTAAAATGCAATTGCCGAATAATTTGAATTTACCGCCAAATATTTCCGATGAAATTTATATCGTGAACCATTGGTGGCACTGCGAGCACTATTTGCCATTGCTTCCCTTCCCTTGTTGTTTAGTGGGTATGGCGTCCAGACGGTCTCCAACGGTCCTTGATTTTAATGTGAATAGTGTCTAAGAACAAATTTTAAGGGTAAGTTCTAGCGTTTAATGTAGAGAGATATGATTCAGAAACGCTTGTAAGCAATTGATTGCCGGAAAAGTTCCGTTTTATTTAGGCAAATTAGTAAAATAGTATTTTACAAAATGGACGTTCTGTTACAAGGACGACGTGGTTGACACCATGTTGATTCGAATTTCTAAAATCTATAAGTAAAAAAGTTCGTTTTCATTGAATTACGAAAATTACTTGTAATTTATTCATTCCAGTCAAAATTCAACTCGGCGAGAACCGATAAACGTAGCCAACAACCTCCAACTGGTGAAAAGACAATCTTGGAGTTTCTTGACCAACTGCCGTTATTCTGCCCAGGATAGAAACAGGTGTCAGCTACTTGAGGAGACCCATGTCGTGCAGTGAACGAATGAAAGGGAGGATGCCGATAAATGATCGCCCACAGAGTAAGTTATTTTTAGTTTCTTCCTTCTCAAGTTTAACTATTAGCTCTACTATTTTTGACACTTTTGCTATGGGATTGGGTTTTGACATCGTCTGTTGACCAAAATTCGAATTGTGATTTTAGTGCGGTATATTCATAGTAAAGTTCAATTCGCTATTCCTTTAGTCACAAAATCACAGCGTTAAGCAGCCCATACACTTACGCTGTTAGCCAGAATGCTGCATGTACAGTTTTAAAATTGAGTCGCTCAGGAGCAGAGTGGCCCGACTGAAAATTTGCTTTATTTGAGTTAGGTCGCATGTCTTACTCTACATTTGCTCTTTAAATTCCTAGTGACCCAAGTGAGATTTCTTTCTTTACTCCGAAATGGAACACGTTTGAAAGTTGGGCCACAGCCGGCTCTAATACTAGCCATGACCATACATTTGGCAACGTCGCATTGGATGACGATGGTGGTCCGGTGCGCTGGGGTGGCAAACGTTTATTCAGAAACAACATTTTGCAATACACTGCATTTATTCAATTGTACAAATATAAATAGTTTTTCAAATAACATCTTAAATATAAAAATACATTGAGTTTTTCACTGTTGTTGTCAAATTAAAACGTTTTTAATTTTTTTATTTGAATGCTATTTCTTTGAGCATTGGCAGTAGAATTTGTTGACCTCTTTTGTGCATTTAACTATACTGCAGTGTTATTTTTATTTTTAACGTAATTATTAAGTAAAATATTACTAAAAACAGAACATATTAACTTTAAAATTTTTGAAAATCTTTCACCACATGTACAGCTTTCTTCAAAATCTAGATAAAAATATGAATCTTGTATACTTTTTAATGTCAATCCACAAATAATGTTCTTTTGCTTATGTGTTTTCAAAAACTTCGATTCAAGTTCAGTATCGTTTATTATATATTCTAGTATACTGTACATGTGTAGAAATACTTCTTTTACCCTATCTTTGGCGATATTTAATCCTCCTCTTTGCAAAATATTAAAATAATCATCTTCTGTCATATTACCAACGCTGTCACTTACAAAAGAAACACACATTTTACAGTCAACTTTTTGTGATACTTTATGTGCGATGAGACCAGTTATGTAGGTTACTACAGAATTGTCTATTTCATTAGTAGTTAAATAATCCGTAGCTAAAATAGCTACAAAATCTGCTAACATAGAATCATTGTGGCCTTCAGTAAAAAATATAGACGAGTTAAAATCGATATCACTTTCGTCTATACAAAATTGTGATTTTAATTCAGTAATTGAACAAGAAGAACTTACTTGCTTAAAAATTCGTTTGGTTCTAATTTTTTTTCCTGACCCCCACAATATCATCATATGATACATCGTAGTTGCACCCTGTCAGAGTTCTGTAAAGACCAAACCTCTTTTCCAAATTTTCAGTTTTCAATTTACCAGCCAAGATATATTGCAAATTTTGGTAAGTTGAAAAACAATACTTTACAATATCAATAAATATTAATGTGCTGTGATGAATAGCATTAAAAGTGTCTTTCGTTAGGCAACCATTATTATTGTCAATACTTTGCCACCTATCCAGCCAATGTACAAAGTTCTCTAAAAACTTTATTTTACTGTCAGTGGTTGATTTAATAGGCTCTGCGAATTCATTTCTTTTCTTGCTGCCTGTTATGGTACTGCGAGTATTAACAATATCCCACCAATTACGAATGATACCAAGGAATTCACCCGTATCCCCATAGTCTGGTTTGCTTTTTAAGCAAGCAACAGTTGACTGATGAAAAATGTTATCAGCTAAATTAACCTTTTGTCGTTCAAGAACGGTAGGATAGACTGATTTGTAATTTAGCTTATAAGCTTGCTTTACTGGTAAACATTTTTCCTTGTTGTAAACATCTCTGAGATGTAAAAATTTTGCATATTTAATTTTGTCGTCTTCAAAACCATGATATACAAAAGTGCGTTCAAAATTTTTGAGATTTATCCAGTTTTTCCACAGATTTTTAAAAATATGAACAAAGTCATAAAGGACAAAAATAGATTTTTCATGAAATTTTGGATTAGGAAATTTGCCATCTGGAGCCAAATTTTTAAATAAATTTCTATTTATGGCATGATTATCACTTATTATACATACAACTTCAAAGCCACACTCTTGTACTAAATCAATCATGTATTTTGTTATTGGAATCATATCAGTACCTTTTATGTTATGCACTGGAATTAATTTTACCACTTCTTTAAAGTTTCCAAATGCTGATGAAATCATATACGTCAAAGCTGTTTTCCCAATTTTTCCGTCGTTATAAGCAGTACCAACAATACTTTGAGACCTATAATCAAGTCGCCCAGTGACATAAATTTCATCAATTAGCAACACAACGACTCGATCTAAATCACTCAAGGGTTTTATAATATTTTTCAGGTAATTTATTGTATTCTGCCGATAAACGCAGTAAATATCTTTTATGAGGAAGTAAAAAAAAATCTGACATTAATTTGTAACACGAAGGAGACTGAGAATAAAGCAAGAATGCCATGATTAATGTGGCAGGAGAATAACTTCTTTTAGAAATTGTTAATTGCTTGATTTGATCTGCAATCACTTCCAATTGTTTAGTATATTTGAATTCTTGTTCACAACTTGCTTCTACTGCTTTTTCAATAAACTTGAGACCTTTGTTTAATAGATCATGAACACTTGATATTTGTTCTGGAACAATAGCAGTTTTGTAATGTGACAGTATGTTTTGAAATTGAGACCACCTGTTTACTCTAAAATCTACATCAACAATCCACTTTAAATCTGATTAGGACAGCTTATTTTTGTTACAAAATATTTTCACAGTTAAGCTGTTGCTTATTTTAATACTTCTAGAAATTGTTAAAACTTCATTGAATCAAATTATATAAAAATATATACAACTGTCAGTGATTTTCACATTCCAATTATTAAGATCAATTCGTTTACAATATTCAGCTTTGAAATTGTTGAAATCACCTATTTGATCATTCTTATTTGATCATTCTTAAAAAATCATCAAGTTTTGCTCAATGTTTCTGAAATTGAGTTTCACGTCGTTGATCTGGAGTAGTTCTTTTACTCTCTTGCTTCTTACTTAAATACGCAGGCAAATTGGGAAAGATCCTGGGAACAGCAGTTTCAGTTAGTCGTGGGTATCTTAATAAAATTTCGTTGATTGACCCGTCAGGTTGCAAATGTTTATCAACTGACACAACATCACTTACAAAGAAGTGTTTGCAACAGACTACTGCAGCTTTTGTTGGCTGCCAATATTTCCTGGGTATTGCCCGAATCCATTCTTCACGACGCTGCGGGTTTGATGGGAATTGAAAGGTTGTAATACATCCACTTTGCGTTTTTAAAACAGAGTCGTAATTGCTCTTGCACTGCGGTACACAACACCGTCGAGGCATATTTAACACTAACAAATTAACAAATTAATTGTCGTATTGTACAATTAAAAAAATAAAAAGCAATAAAACTTCTGACTTACAGCTTTCAAAACGTTGGAACACCTTACAAGAATGTTAGGTTATGTTATTGTTGGCCCCTATATAAAGGTGTATTATAGATGAAATATGATCTGCCAGCTCACAATTTTACATCTAGTAATAAAACCAACTAATTTTTCACTCGTATGCAATATAATAATTGCACAATCAGTAAGTATCAAGAGAACATTCACTTCAAAACTGAACGTTAACAAAGTGACATCATTATGTCAAAAAAACAAAACCAGACCATCAGCTATGTTGTCACTTTTCACCGTGCACGGCTAGTATTAGAGCCGGCTGTGGTTGGGCCAAGCCAAGTGCCTTGTGCCTTGTGACTAAAATTGTGTAATGAGTGGCGATTAAAATTGTACAGGCCAACCCTGTACGGGCATCATCGTCACTAACATCACAGGGGCCCCCGATGGTACGAGCTGTATTTAAAGTGTTAAAATAGAATTGTGATTTTTTGAATGTAGAGTAACTAAAGTTTGTTTCAACAGGGAGGAAGAATAAGAAGTGCATCGTTCAAGGTTTGGCTGAACTGGGGCAAGCTAATTGCTATAAGTTTACAAGGTAATGGTGCAATAAGTTTTATTTTCTTTATTGAAATCACAATATGACATACAGTTGTCATATATGTTTCGATACGATTTTCAAATTAAGTAACCTAAGTGATTATTTACATCAAAAGGCCGCTTTTGCCTGCGGTACACATTTTTAATAATAATTTGGCACTTTGTTGATGCCTTCTTGGTGCAATTTCTTTTCTAGTATATCTTTCATTGGAAAAAGTCTGAGTTGATCAAATTTAGAGATGATGGAGCCAGGTGATAATTATATCACTTTTTAATATCCAAAAAATTTTCTTGCAAAATTTACATAGTAGCAAACGTGATTCTGGTGGAAGCACATACTATAACCCAATCGATTCAATGAAAAATACCGGCATTACCTCATTTGCAAAAAGGTATGGCCAAAGTGGTATAGGCAGCAACTCCGAGGCTGCAAAGATATCGGGTGTATCAATTTTATTTATTTTGAGCTCCGAATAACGGTTTATTTGTTCACTGACAACTTCAACTGAATCGAAATGAGCTTTCTGAGCCACTTTGTTCCCACAAATGGGAGTCGTTAACAGCGAGTTCAGACTTAAATGCTTCAATTTAATCGTCATCGACAACTCAAATGAGAACTATTAGATATTTATCAAATCAAAATGGCAGCCACATAACATCGTATCTAAACGTTTATGACTTTCCTGTACCAATAAAAATTTAAAAAATAATATAAAACTAAATGATCGCCGGACATAGTTCGTTCGCGTTCGCGATTGACCGATTGGCTAAATATTTAGCCACATCAAGAAATAATACCCGAACTTGCACTTTTCAGTATTATTTATGAAAAATTCTAAATCAACTTTTTTTACGAAGGTATTCAATTTCAATGCCGATATAACGTAACGGGGCTTACCTGTTGTATTGATGTAATAATAGTATAATATTGGGTTATAAGGTTAGTAAGTGCATTATAACAGAATCGAGGTGTTATGGTACTTAACCGTATAGTGTACTTAACCGTATAGTCCACAACGTTTGTCGCACAATCGCTTATACGAAATGAAATAAAGAAATTTAGACTGACTGACGTAATTTTTTCTTGACAAGAATATTTTGAAGGCATAATATATGTCAAAAATTATTTACCGCATTGGTGTGGTAAGTTCAACTTGCAGATTCTGTCAACAACAATGGTAAGTAGCACGGAACAACATGATTGTGCGAAAAAATTTGTACTAAAAAAAAAAAAAAAACTCAACCAGCGTGATTACAATATGGTATCAAGTTCAACAAGATCGTCATCTGTAGGAGAGGCTGCCAGATATACGGGGTTAAAACCGTTATTTGAACTTCGAAATAAATTAATTCCCAACGTATTATCAAAAGTATGACATAATCAAAAAATTTATCACTCCACTAATCCCTATCCCAAATTTCATTCTTCTTGCATTGTGAAGGATTTAATCTTTTAAGAGGTTGAGCGACGTCGTCGATCATAGTACGACGATGTAATGTTTGAGAAATATCCTATCGGAGTTCCTTTTTCTTTACTATCAATACTGATTCCGAGTGGCAAACAGTTTCGAAACCAACGGTAGTGCAAGACAGCCGGAGGAACTCGGTCGATGGTTGTCACCACAAATTTAGAAGTCATTTCGAAGACTTACTATTTCTTATTTGTGAAATTTTTCTTGATTATTAATATTCACTCCAAGCAACTTGCTTAAGATTGGGTAATCAATCAAAATTGCTTTTACGTTGCACATGAAACGATATATTTGCAACAAATTTTCAAAAACTGTTCTGCCAGTTTATATTCTATCATTATTGATATTAATTCCAAGCAACTTTGTTTAAGCTTGGGTCGAATTTAAACTTAAAATTACAACTTCACAAAATAAACGATCGAAGTTCCAACCGGCGGCGGCGAAGAGGTTGAGTGATTTGCAAATGGCTAAATAATTGTGTGCGTATATGGGAATGTTCAGCGGTATAATCAACTTGATGGGGGAAACCGGTCGAAATTGACGAAAGACATATAAGGGGGGTGGGTCTATATCAGCGGAAGGTGACGGGGTAACCTTTACATTTCGTGTCGTTTTAAAGAATTAAAATTACTTTCACGTTGCACATGAGACGATATACTTGCAACAAATTTTCAAAAACTGTTCTGCCAGTTTAATTTTTATCATTATTGGTATTAATTCCAAGCAACTTTGTTTAAGATTGGGTCGAATTTAAACTTAAAATCACAACTTCGCAAAATAAACGATCGAAGTTCCAACCGGCGGCGGCGAAGAGGTTGAGTGATTTGGAAATGGCTAAATAATTGTCTGCGTATATGGGAATGTTCAGCGGTATAATCAACTTGATGGGGGAAACCGGTCGAAATTGACGAAAGACATATAAGGGCGGTGGGTCTACATCAGCGGAAGGTGACGGGGTAACCTTTACAATTCGTGTCGTTTTAAAGAATTAAAATTACTTTCACGTTGCACATGAATACTTGCAACAAATTTTCAAAAACTGTTCTGCCAGTTTAATTTTTATCATTATTGGTATTAATTCCAAGCAACTTTGTTTAAGATTGGGTCGAATTTAAACTTAAAATCACAACTTCGCAAAATAAACGATCGAAGTTCCAACCGGCGGCGGCGAAGAGGTTGAGTGATTTGCAAATGGCTAAATAATTGTCTGCGTATATGGGAATGTTCAGCGGTATAATCAACTTGATGGGGGAAACCGGTCGAAATTGACGAAAGACATATAAGGGCGGTGGGTCTACATCAGCGGAAGGTGACGGGGTAACCTTTACAATTCGTGTCGTTTTAAAGAATTAAAATTACTTTCACGTTGCACATGAATACTTGCAACAAATTTTCAAAAACTGTTCTGCCAGTTTAATTTTTATCATTATTATTCGTATTAATTCCAAGCAACTTTGTTTAAGCTTGGGTCGAATTTAAACTTAAAATGACAACTTCGCAAAATAAACGATCGAAGTTTCAACCGGCGGCGGCGAAGAGGTTGAGTGAGTTGGAAATGGCTAAATAATTGTCTGCGTATATGGGAATGTTCAGCGGTATAATCAACTTGATGGGGGAAACCGGTCGAAATTGACGAAAGACATATAAGGGGGGTGGGTCTATATCAGCGGAAGGTGACGGGGTAACCTTTACATTTCGTGTCGTTTTAAAGAATTAAAATTACTTTCACGTTGCACATGAGACAATATACTTGCAACAAATTTTCAAAAACTGTTCTGCCAGTTTAATTTTTATCATTATTGGTATTAATTCCAAGCAACTTTGTTTAAGATTGGGTCGAATTTAAACTTAAAATCACAACTTCGCAAAATAAACGATCGAAGTTCCAACCGGCGGCGGCGAAGAGGTTGAGTGAGTTGGAAATGGCTAAATAATTGTCTGCGTATATGGGAATGTTCAGCGGTATAATCAACTTGATGGGGGAAACCGGTCGAAATTGACGAAAGACATATAAGGGGGGTGGGTCTATATCAGCGGAAGGTGACGGGGTAACCTTTACATTTCGTGTCGTTTTAAAGAATTAAAATTACTTTCACGTTGCACATGAGACAATATACTTGCAACAAATTTTCAAAAACTGTTCTGCCAGTTTAATTTTTATCATTATTGGTATTAATTCCAAGCAACTTTGTTTAAGATTGGGTCGAATTTAAACTTAAAATCACAACTTCGCAAAATAAACGATCGAAGTTCCAACCGGCGGCGGCGAAGAGGTTGAGTGAGTTGGAAATGGCTAAATAATTGTCTGCGTATATGGGAATGTTCAGCGGTATAATCAACTTGATGGGGGAAACCGGTCGAAATTGACGAAAGACATATAAGGGGGGTGGGTCTATATCAGCGGAAGGTGACGGGGTAACCTTTACATTTCGTGTCGTTTTAAAGAATTAAAATTACTTTCACGTTGCACATGAGACAATATACTTGCAACAAATTTTCAAAAACTGTTCTGCCAGTTTAATTTTTATCATTATTGGTATTAATTCCAAGCAACTTTGTTTAAGATTGGGTCGAATTTAAACTTAAAATCACAACTTCGCAAAATAAACGATCGAAGTTCCAACCGGCGGCGGCGAAGAGGTTGAGTGATTTGCAAATGGCTAAATAATTGTCTGCGTATATGGGAATGTTCAGCGGTATAATCAACTTGATGGGGGAAACCGGTCGAAATTGACGAAAGACATATAAGGGGGGTGGGTCTATATCAGCGGAAGGTGACGGGGTAACCTTTACATTTCGTGTCGTTTTAAAGAATTAAAATTACTTTCACGTTGCACATGAGACAATATACTTGCAACAAATTTTCAAAAACTGTTCTGCCAGTTTAATTTTTATCATTATTGGTATTAATTCCAAGCAACTTTGTTTAAGATTGGGTCGAATTTAAACTTAAAATCACAACTTCGCAAAATAAACGATCGAAGTTCCAACCGGCGGCGGCGAAGAGGTTGAGTGAGTTGGAAATGGCTAAATAATTGTCTGCGTATATGGGAATGTTCAGCGGTATAATCAACTTGATGGGGGAAACCGGTCGAAATTGACGAAAGACATATAAGGGGGGTGGGTCTATATCAGCGGAAGGTGACGGGGTAACCTTTACATTTCGTGTCGTTTTAAAGAATTAAAATTACTTTCACGTTGCACATGAGACGATATACTTGCAACAAATTTTCAAAAACTGTTCTGCCAGTTTAATTTTTATCATTATTGGTATTAATTCCAAGCAACTTTGTTTAAGATTGGGTCGAATTTAAACTTAAAATCACAACTTCGCAAAATAAACGATCGAAGTTCCAACCGGCGGCGGCGAAGAGGTTGAGTGATTTGCAAATGGCTAAATAATTGTCTGCGTATATGGGAATGTTCAGCGGTATAATCAACTTGATGGGGGAAACCGGTCGAAATTGACGAAAGACATATAAGGGCGGTGGGTCTACATCAGCGGAAGGTGACGGGGTAACCTTTACAATTCGTGTCGTTTTAAAGAATTAAAATTACTTTCACGTTGCACATGAATACTTGCAACAAATTTTCAAAAACTGTTCTGCCAGTTTAATTTTTATCATTATTGGTATTAATTCCAAGCAACTTTGTTTAAGATTGGGTCGAATTTAAACTTAAAATCACAACTTCGCAAAATAAACGATCGAAGTTCCAACCGGCGGCGGCGAAGAGGTTGAGTGAGTTGGAAATGGCTAAATAATTGTCTGCGTATATGGGAATGTTCAGCGGTATAATCAACTTGATGGGGGAAACCGGTCGAAATTGACGAAAGACATATAAGGGGGGTGGGTCTATATCAGCGGAAGGTGACGGGGTAACCTTTACATTTCGTGTCGTTTTAAAGAATTAAAATTACTTTCACGTTGCACATGAGACAATATACTTGCAACAAATTTTCAAAAACTGTTCTGCCAGTTTAATTTTTATCATTATTGGTATTAATTCCAAGCAACTTTGTTTAAGATTGGGTCGAATTTAAACTTAAAATCACAACTTCGCAAAATAAACGATCGAAGTTCCAACCGGCGGCGGCGAAGAGGTTGAGTGATTTGCAAATGGCTAAATAATTGTCTGCGTATATGGGAATGTTCAGCGGTATAATCAACTTGATGGGGGAAACCGGTCGAAATTGACGAAAGACATATAAGGGGGGTGGGTCTATATCAGCGGAAGGTGACGGGGTAACCTTTACATTTCGTGTCGTTTTAAAGAATTAAAATTACTTTCACGTTGCACATGAGACAATATACTTGCAACAAATTTTCAAAAACTGTTCTGCCAGTTTAATTTTTATCATTATTATTCGTATTAATTCCAAGCAACTTTGTTTAAGCTTGGGTCGAATTTAAACTTAAAATTACAACTTCGCAAAATAAACGATCGAAGTTCCAACCGGCGGCGGCGAAGAGGTTGAGTGAGTTGGAAATGGCTAAATAATTGTCTGCGTATATGGGAATGTTCAGCGGTATAATCAACTTGATGGGGGAAACCGGTCGAAATTGACGAAAGACATATAAGGGGGGTGGGTCTATATCAGCGGAAGGTGACGGGGTAACCTTTACATTTCGTGTCGTTTTAAAGAATTAAAATTACTTTCACGTTGCACATGAGACAATATACTTGCAACAAATTTTCAAAAACTGTTCTGCCAGTTTAATTTTTATCATTATTGGTATTAATTCCAAGCAACTTTGTTTAAGATTGGGTCGAATTTAAACTTAAAATCACAACTTCGCAAAATAAACGATCGAAGTTCCAACCGGCGGCGGCGAAGAGGTTGAGTGAGTTGGAAATGGCTAAATAATTGTCTGCGTATATGGGAATGTTCAGCGGTATAATCAACTTGATGGGGGAAACCGGTCGAAATTGACGAAAGACATATAAGGGCGGTGGGTCTACATCAGCGGAAGGTGACGGGGTAACCTTTACAATTCGTGTCGTTTTAAAGAATTAAAATTACTTTCACGTTGCACATGAGACGATATACTTGCAACAAATTTTCAAAAACTGTTCTGCCAGTTTAATTTTTATCATTATTATTCGTATTAATTCCAAGCAACTTTGTTTAAGCTTGGGTCGAATTTAAACTTAAAATTACAACTTCGCAAAATAAACGATCGAAGTTCCAACCGGCGGCGGCGAAGAGGTTGAGTGATTTGCAAATGGCTAAATAATTGTGTGCGTATATGGGAATGTTCAGCGGTATAATCAACTTGATGGGGGAAACCGGTCGAAATTGACGAAAGACATATAAGGGGGGTGGGTCTATATCAGCGGAAGGTGACGGGGTAACCTTTACATTTCGTGTCGTTTTAAAGAATTAAAATTACTTTCACGTTGCACATGAGACAATATACTTGCAACAAATTTTCAAAAACTGTTCTGCCAGTTTAATTTTTATCATTATTGGTATTAATTCCAAGCAACTTTGTTTAAGATTGGGTCGAATTTAAACTTAAAATCACAACTTCGCAAAATAAACGATCGAAGTTCCAACCGGCGGCGGCGAAGAGGTTGAGTGATTTGCAAATGGCTAAATAATTGTCTGCGTATATGGGAATGTTCAGCGGTATAATCAACTTGATGGGGGAAACCGGTCGAAATTGACGAAAGACATATAAGGGGGGTGGGTCTATATCAGCGGAAGGTGACGGGGTAACCTTTACATTTCGTGTCGTTTTAAAGAATTAAAATTACTTTCACGTTGCACATGAGACAATATACTTGCAACAAATTTTCAAAAACTGTTCTGCCAGTTTAATTTTTATCATTATTGGTATTAATTCCAAGCAACTTTGTTTAAGATTGGGTCGAATTTAAACTTAAAATCACAACTTCGCAAAATAAACGATCGAAGTTCCAACCGGCGGCGGCGAAGAGGTTGAGTGATTTGCAAATGGCTAAATAATTGTCTGCGTATATGGGAATGTTCAGCGGTATAATCAACTTGATGGGGGAAACCGGTCGAAATTGACGAAAGACATATAAGGGGGGTGGGTCTATATCAGCGGATGGTGACGGGGTAACCTTTACATTTCGTGTCGTTTTAAAGAATTAAAATTACTTTCACGTTGCACATGAGACAATATACTTGCAACAAATTTTCAAAAACTGTTCTGCCAGTTTAATTTTTATCATTATTGGTATTAATTCCAAGCAACTTTGTTTAAGATTGGGTCGAATTTAAACTTAAAATCACAACTTCGCAAAATAAACGATCGAAGTTCCAACCGGCGGCGGCGAAGAGGTTGAGTGAGTTGGAAATGGCTAAATAATTGTCTGCGTATATGGGAATGTTCAGCGGTATAATCAACTTGATGGGGGAAACCGGTCGAAATTGACGAAAGACATATAAGGGGGGTGGGTCTATATCAGCGGAAGGTGACGGGGTAACCTTTACATTTCGTGTCGTTTTAAAGAATTAAAATTACTTTCACGTTGCACATGAGACAATATACTTGCAACAAATTTTCAAAAACTGTTCTGCCAGTTTAATTTTTATCATTATTATTCGTATTAATTCCAAGCAACTTTGTTTAAGCTTGGGTCGAATTTAAACTTAAAATCACAACTTCGCAAAATAAACGATCGAAGTTCCAACCGGCGGCGGCGAAGAGGTTGAGTGAGTTGGAAATGGCTAAATAATTGTCTGCGTATATGGGAATGTTCAGCGGTATAATCAACTTGATGGGGGAAACCGGTCGAAATTGACGAAAGACATATAAGGGGGGTGGGTCTATATCAGCGGAAGGTGACGGGGTAACCTTTACATTTCGTGTCGTTTTAAAGAATTAAAATTACTTTCACGTTGCACATGAGACAATATACTTGCAACAAATTTTCAAAAACTGTTCTGCCAGTTTAATTTTTATCATTATTGGTATTAATTCCAAGCAACTTTGTTTAAGATTGGGTCGAATTTAAACTTAAAATCACAACTTCGCAAAATAAACGATCGAAGTTCCAACCGGCGGCGGCGAAGAGGTTGAGTGAGTTGGAAATGGCTAAATAATTGTCTGCGTATATGGGAATGTTCAGCGGTATAATCAACTTGATGGGGGAAACCGGTCGAAATTGACGAAAGACATATAAGGGGGGTGGGTCTATATCAGCGGAAGGTGACGGGGTAACCTTTACAATTCGTGTCGTTTTAAAGAATTAAAATTACTTTCACGTTGCACATGAATACTTGCAACAAATTTTCAAAAACTGTTCTGCCAGTTTAATTTTTAACATTATTATTCGTATTAATTCCAAGCAACTTTGTTTAAGCTTGGGTCGAATTTAAACTTAAAATTACAACTTCGCAAAATAAACGATCGAAGTTCCAACCGGCGGCGGCGAAGAGGTTGAGTGAGTTGGAAATGGCTAAATAATTGTCTGCGTATATGGGAATGTTCAGCGGTATAATCAACTTGATGGGGGAAACCGGTCGAAATTGACGAAAGACATATAAGGGGGGTGGGTCTATATCAGCGGAAGGTGACGGGGTAACCTTTACATTTCGTGTCGTTTTAAAGAATTAAAATTACTTTCACGTTGCACATGAGACAATATACTTGCAACAAATTTTCAAAAACTGTTCTGCCAGTTTAATTTTTATCATTATTGGTATTAATTCCAAGCAACTTTGTTTAAGATTGGGTCGAATTTAAACTTAAAATCACAACTTCGCAAAATAAACGATCGAAGTTCCAACCGGCGGCGGCGAAGAGGTTGAGTGATTTGCAAATGGCTAAATAATTGTCTGCGTATATGGGAATGTTCAGCGGTATAATCAACTTGATGGGGGAAACCGGTCGAAATTGACGAAAGACATATAAGGGGGGTGGGTCTATATCAGCGGATGGTGACGGGGTAACCTTTACATTTCGTGTCGTTTTAAAGAATTAAAATTACTTTCACGTTGCACATGAGACAATATACTTGCAACAAATTTTCAAAAACTGTTCTGCCAGTTTAATTTTTATCATTATTATTCGTATTAATTCCAAGCAACTTTGTTTAAGCTTGGGTCGAATTTAAACTTAAAATCACAACTTCGCAAAATAAACGATCGAAGTTCCAACCGGCGGCGGCGAAGAGGTTGAGTGAGTTGGAAATGGCTAAATAATTGTCTGCGTATATGGGAATGTTCAGCGGTATAATCAACTTGATGGGGGAAACCGGTCGAAATTGACGAAAGACATATAAGGGGGGTGGGTCTATATCAGCGGAAGGTGACGGGGTAACCTTTACAATTCGTGTCGTTTTAAAGAATTAAAATTACTTTCACGTTGCACATGAATACTTGCAACAAATTTTCAAAAACTGTTCTGCCAGTTTAATTTTTATCATTATTATTCGTATTAATTCCAAGCAACTTTGTTTAAGCTTGGGTCGAATTTAAACTTAAAATTACAACTTCGCAAAATAAACGATCGAAGTTCCAACCGGCGGCGGCGAAGAGGTTGAGTGAGTTGGAAATGGCTAAATAATTGTCTGCGTATATGGGAATGTTCAGCGGTATAATCAACTTGATGGGGGAAACCGGTCGAAATTGACGAAAGACATATAAGGGGGGTGGGTCTATATCAGCGGAAGGTGACGGGGTAACCTTTACATTTCGTGTCGTTTTAAAGAATTAAAATTACTTTCACGTTGCACATGAGACAATATACTTGCAACAAATTTTCAAAAACTGTTCTGCCAGTTTAATTTTTATCATTATTATTCGTATTAATTCCAAGCAACTTTGTTTAAGCTTGGGTCGAATTTAAACTTAAAATCACAACTTCGCAAAATAAACGATCGAAGTTCCAACCGGCGGCGGCGAAGAGGTTGAGTGAGTTGGAAATGGCTAAATAATTGTCTGCGTATATGGGAATGTTCAGCGGTATAATCAACTTGATGGGGGAAACCGGTCGAAATTGACGAAAGACATATAAGGGGGGTGGGTCTATATCAGCGGAAGGTGACGGGGTAACCTTTACATTTCGTGTCGTTTTAAAGAATTAAAATTACTTTCACGTTGCACATGAGACAATATACTTGCAACAAATTTTCAAAAACTGTTCTGCCAGTTTAATTTTTATCATTATTGGTATTAATTCCAAGCAACTTTGTTTAAGATTGGGTCGAATTTAAACTTAAAATCACAACTTCGCAAAATAAACGATCGAAGTTCCAACCGGCGGCGGCGAAGAGGTTGAGTGAGTTGGAAATGGCTAAATAATTGTCTGCGTATATGGGAATGTTCAGCGGTATAATCAACTTGATGGGGGAAACCGGTCGAAATTGACGAAAGACATATAAGGGGGGTGGGTCTATATCAGCGGATGGTGACGGGGTAACCTTTACATTTCGTGTCGTTTTAAAGAATTAAAATTACTTTCACGTTGCACATGAGACAATATACTTGCAACAAATTTTCAAAAACTGTTCTGCCAGTTTAATTTTTATCATTATTGGTATTAATTCCAAGCAACTTTGTTTAAGATTGGGTCGAATTTAAACTTAAAATCACAACTTCGCAAAATAAACGATCGAAGTTCCAACCGGCGGCGGCGAAGAGGTTGAGTGATTTGCAAATGGCTAAATAATTGTCTGCGTATATGGGAATGTTCAGCGGTATAATCAACTTGATGGGGGAAACCGGTCGAAATTGACGAAAGACATATAAGGGGGGTGGGTCTATATCAGCGGAAGGTGACGGGGTAACCTTTACATTTCGTGTCGTTTTAAAGAATTAAAATTACTTTCACGTTGCACATGAGACAATATACTTGCAACAAATTTTCAAAAACTGTTCTGCCAGTTTAATTTTTATCATTATTATTCGTATTAATTCCAAGCAACTTTGTTTAAGCTTGGGTCGAATTTAAACTTAAAATCACAACTTCGCAAAATAAACGATCGAAGTTCCAACCGGCGGCGGCGAAGAGGTTGAGTGAGTTGGAAATGGCTAAATAATTGTCTGCGTATATGGGAATGTTCAGCGGTATAATCAACTTGATGGGGGAAACCGGTCGAAATTGACGAAAGACATATAAGGGGGGTGGGTCTATATCAGCGGAAGGTGACGGGGTAACCTTTACATTTCGTGTCGTTTTAAAGAATTAAAATTACTTTCACGTTGCACATGAATACTTGCAACAAATTTTCAAAAACTGTTCTGCCAGTTTAATTTTTATCATTATTATTCGTATTAATTCCAAGCAACTTTGTTTAAGCTTGGGTCGAATTTAAACTTAAAATTACAACTTCGCAAAATAAACGATCGAAGTTCCAACCGGCGGCGGCGAAGAGGTTGAGTGAGTTGGAAATGGCTAAATAATTGTCTGCGTATATGGGAATGTTCAGCGGTATAATCAACTTGATGGGGGAAACCGGTCGAAATTGACGAAAGACATATAAGGGGGGTGGGTCTATATCAGCGGAAGGTGACGGGGTAACCTTTACATTTCGTGTCGTTTTAAAGAATTAAAATTACTTTCACGTTGCACATGAGACAATATACTTGCAACAAATTTTCAAAAACTGTTCTGCCAGTTTAATTTTTATCATTATTGGTATTAATTCCAAGCAACTTTGTTTAAGATTGGGTCGAATTTAAACTTAAAATCACAACTTCGCAAAATAAACGATCGAAGTTCCAACCGGCGGCGGCGAAGAGGTTGAGTGATTTGCAAATGGCTAAATAATTGTCTGCGTATATGGGAATGTTCAGCGGTATAATCAACTTGATGGGGGAAACCGGTCGAAATTGACGAAAGACATATAAGGGGGGTGGGTCTATATCAGCGGATGGTGACGGGGTAACCTTTACATTTCGTGTCGTTTTAAAGAATTAAAATTACTTTCACGTTGCACATGAGACAATATACTTGCAACAAATTTTCAAAAACTGTTCTGCCAGTTTAATTTTTATCATTATTGGTATTAATTCCAAGCAACTTTGTTTAAGATTGGGTCGAATTTAAACTTAAAATCACAACTTCGCAAAATAAACGATCGAAGTTCCAACCGGCGGCGGCGAAGAGGTTGAGTGAGTTGGAAATGGCTAAATAATTGTCTGCGTATATGGGAATGTTCAGCGGTATAATCAACTTGATGGGGGAAACCGGTCGAAATTGACGAAAGACATATAAGGGGGGTGGGTCTATATCAGCGGAAGGTGACGGGGTAACCTTTACATTTCGTGTCGTTTTAAAGAATTAAAATTACTTTCACGTTGCACATGAGACGATATACTTGCAACAAATTTTCAAAAACTGTTCTGCCAGTTTAATTTTTATCATTATTGGTATTAATTCCAAGCAACTTTGTTTAAGATTGGGTCGAATTTAAACTTAAAATCACAACTTCGCAAAATAAACGATCGAAGTTCCAACCGGCGGCGGCGAAGAGGTTGAGTGAGTTGGAAATGGCTAAATAATTGTCTGCGTATATGCGAATGTTCAGCGGTATAATCAACTTGATGGGGGAAACCGGTCGAAATTGACGAAAGACATATAAGGGGGGTGGGTCTATATCAGCGGAAGGTGACGGGGTAACCTTTACATTTCGTGTCGTTTTAAAGAATTAAAATTACTTTCACGTTGCACATGAGACAATATACTTGCAACAAATTTTCAAAAACTGTTCTGCCAGTTTAATTTTTATCATTATTGGTATTAATTCCAAGCAACTTTGTTTAAGATTGGGTCGAATTTAAACTTAAAATCACAACTTCGCAAAATAAACGATCGAAGTTCCAACCGGCGGCGGCGAAGAGGTTGAGTGATTTGCAAATGGCTAAATAATTGTCTGCGTATATGGGAATGTTCAGCGGTATAATCAACTTGATGGGGGAAACCGGTCGAAATTGACGAAAGACATATAAGGGGGGTGGGTCTATATCAGCGGAAGGTGACGGGGTAACCTTTACAATTCGTGTCGTTTTAAAGAATTAAAATTACTTTCACGTTGCACATGAATACTTGCAACAAATTTTCAAAAACTGTTCTGCCAGTTTAATTTTTATCATTATTATTCGTATTAATTCCAAGCAACTTTGTTTAAGCTTGGGTCGAATTTAAACTTAAAATTACAACTTCGCAAAATAAACGATCGAAGTTCCAACCGGCGGCGGCGAAGAGGTTGAGTGAGTTGGAAATGGCTAAATAATTGTCTGCGTATATGGGAATGTTCAGCGGTATAATCAACTTGATGGGGGAAACCGGTCGAAATTGACGAAAGACATATAAGGGGGGTGGGTCTATATCAGCGGAAGGTGACGGGGTAACCTTTACATTTCGTGTCGTTTTAAAGAATTAAAATTACTTTCACGTTGCACATGAGACAATATACTTGCAACAAATTTTCAAAAACTGTTCTGCCAGTTTAATTTTTATCATTATTGGTATTAATTCCAAGCAACTTTGTTTAAGATTGGGTCGAATTTAAACTTAAAATCACAACTTCGCAAAATAAACGATCGAAGTTCCAACCGGCGGCGGCGAAGAGGTTGAGTGATTTGCAAATGGCTAAATAATTGTCTGCGTATATGGGAATGTTCAGCGGTATAATCAACTTGATGGGGGAAACCGGTCGAAATTGACGAAAGACATACAAGGGGGGTGGGTCTATATCAGCGGAAGGTGACGGGGTAACCTTTACAATTCGTGTCGTTTTAAAGAATTAAAATTACTTTCACGTTGCACATGAATACTTGCAACAAATTTTCAAAAACTGTTCTGCCAGTTTAATTTTTATCATTATTATTCGTATTAATTCCAAGCAACTTTGTTTAAGCTTGGGTCGAATTTAAACTTAAAATTACAACTTCGCAAAATAAACGATCGAAGTTCCAACCGGCGGCGGCGAAGAGGTTGAGTGATTTGGAAATGGCTAAATAATTGTCTGCGTATATGGGAATGTTCAGCGGTATAATCAACTTGATGGGGGAAACCGGTCGAAATTGACGAAAGACATATAAGGGCGGTGGGTCTACATCAGCGGAAGGTGACGGGGTAACCTTTACAATTCGTGTCGTTTTAAAGAATTAAAATTACTTTCACGTTGCACATGAGACAATATACTTGCAACAAATTTTCAAAAACTGTTCTGCCAGTTTAATTTTTATCATTATTGGTATTAATTCCAAGCAACTTTGTTTAAGATTGGGTCGAATTTAAACTTAAAATCACAACTTCGCAAAATAAACGATCGAAGTTCCAACCGGCGGCGGCGAAGAGGTTGAGTGATTTGCAAATGGCTAAATAATTGTCTGCGTACATGGGAATGTTCAGCGGTATAATCAACTTGATGGGGGAAACCGGTCGAAATTGACGAAAGACATACAAGGGGGGTGGGTCTATATCAGCGGAAGGTGACGGGGTAACCTTTACAATTCGTGTCGTTTTAAAGAATTAAAATTACTTTCACGTTGCACATGAATACTTGCAACAAATTTTCAAAAACTGTTCTGCCAGTTTAATTTTTATCATTATTATTCGTATTAATTCCAAGCAACTTTGTTTAAGCTTGGGTCGAATTTAAACTTAAAATTACAACTTCGCAAAATAAACGATCGAAGTTCCAACCGGCGGCGGCGAAGAGGTTGAGTGATTTGGAAATGGCTAAATAATTGTCTGCGTATATGGGAATGTTCAGCGGTATAATCAACTTGATGGGGGAAACCGGTCGAAATTGACGAAAGACATATAAGGGCGGTGGGTCTACATCAGCGGAAGGTGACGGGGTAACCTTTACAATTCGTGTCGTTTTAAAGAATTAAAATTACTTTCACGTTGCACATGAGACAATATACTTGCAACAAATTTTCAAAAACTGTTCTGCCAGTTTAATTTTTATCATTATTGGTATTAATTCCAAGCAACTTTGTTTAAGATTGGGTCGAATTTAAACTTAAAATCACAACTTCGCAAAATAAACGATCGAAGTTCCAACCGGCGGCGGCGAAGAGGTTGAGTGATTTGCAAATGGCTAAATAATTGTCTGCGTATATGGGAATGTTCAGCGGTATAATCAACTTGATGGGGGAAACCGGTCGAAATTGACGAAAGACATATAAGGGCGGTGGGTCTACATCAGCGGAAGGTGACGGGGTAACCTTTACAATTCGTGTCGTTTTAAAGAATTAAAATTACTTTCACGTTGCACATGAATACTTGCAACAAATTTTCAAAAACTGTTCTGCCAGTTTAATTTTTATCATTATTGGTATTAATTCCAAGCAACTTTGTTTAAGATTGGGTCGAATTTAAACTTAAAATCACAACTTCGCAAAATAAACGATCGAAGTTCCAACCGGCGGCGGCGAAGAGGTTGAGTGAGTTGGAAATGGCTAAATAATTGTCTGCGTATATGGGAATGTTCAGCGGTATAATCAACTTGATGGGGGAAACCGGTCGAAATTGACGAAAGACATATAAGGGGGGTGGGTCTATATCAGCGGAAGGTGACGGGGTAACCTTTACATTTCGTGTCGTTTTAAAGAATTAAAATTACTTTCACGTTGCACATGAGACAATATACTTGCAACAAATTTTCAAAAACTGTTCTGCCAGTTTAATTTTTATCATTATTGGTATTAATTCCAAGCAACTTTGTTTAAGATTGGGTCGAATTTAAACTTAAAATCACAACTTCGCAAAATAAACGATCGAAGTTCCAACCGGCGGCGGCGAAGAGGTTGAGTGAGTTGGAAATGGCTAAATAATTGTCTGCGTATATGGGAATGTTCAGCGGTATAATCAACTTGATGGGGGAAACCGGTCGAAATTGACGAAAGACATATAAGGGTGGTGGGTCTATATCAGCGGAAGGTGACGGGGTAACCTTTACATTTCGTGTCGTTTTAAAGAATTAAAATTACTTTCACGTTGCACATGAGACAATATACTTGCAACAAATTTTCAAAAACTGTTCTGCCAGTTTAATTTTTATCATTATTATTCGTATTAATTCCAAGCAACTTTGTTTAAGCTTGGGTCGAATTTAAACTTAAAATTACAACTTCGCAAAATAAACGATCGAAGTTCCAACCGGCGGCGGCGAAGAGGTTGAGTGATTTGGAAATGGCTAAATAATTGTCTGCGTATATGGGAATGTTCAGCGGTATAATCAACTTGATGGGGGAAACCGGTCGAAATTGACGAAAGACATATAAGGGCGGTGGGTCTACATCAGCGGAAGGTGACGGGGTAACCTTTACAATTCGTGTCGTTTTAAAGAATTAAAATTACTTTCACGTTGCACATGAATACTTGCAACAAATTTTCAAAAACTGTTCTGCCAGTTTAATTTTTATCATTATTGGTATTAATTCCAAGCAACTTTGTTTAAGCTTGGGTCGAATTTAAACTTAAAATTACAACTTCGCAAAATAAACGATCGAAGTTCCAACCGGCGGCGGCGAAGAGGTTGAGTGATTTGGAAATGGCTAAATAATTGTCTGCGTATATGGGAATGTTCAGCGGTATAATCAACTTGATGGGGGAAACCGGTCGAAATTGACGAAAGACATATAAGGGTGGTGGGTATATATCAGCGGAAGGTGACGGGGTAACCTTTACATTTCGGTATGAATCTTAGTAAATGTATCCAGTCTCACGCAACGCATTGATAATCGCCATGATTTCATTTGAATGACTTGGATTTCCAGCTGCTTGTGATGCGTAGAGCATACGCAGACGGTCCACAAGCTCATTACGGTCATCCCAGTAAGTGTACTGTGCCCGTTCTTCCTTTTGCACATTCTCCGGTAGTATACGGCCTCCTTCACGCTTTGGCGGCTGAATCATTTTTACAATAAAGTGTTTAAATTTGAAACTGTTGTCATTACGAATAGAGCGGTCAATACTGTAGCGTTTCCGATGAGCGTTTGTTGCAATCACAATTTTTTCATATGCTTCCAAATCACTTTGAGCAAGCAGATCGGTATTAGGAGCTTGCTTGAACAACAACTCAATCAATCCCTCAGTTCTGGGATAATTTGCATCGCCCAAATGAATAAAATTAGCAGTAAAATCAATCGGCGTATCTCCAATCATTAGTCTGTCACCAACAAGTTTCCGTACGCCATAGATTGTGTCTAATCAACGCTTGCGATCAACCATCAGCATCTGAAGGTATTGGTCTAAGGAATCTTTCTTTATCACGGCGATATCATCAATCCACGCATCATCCATTCCGCATTCTTCATGTGGTTCGACCTTTCCGCATTCATCAGATTCTGCTTCGATAGTTCTACATTCTTCAGATTTTGCTTCAATCTTCACAGCTTCGGCCTTCGCTTTTTGTTGTACAAGTTGTTGCAGTGGAACTGTCCCAGGTTTAAGTATTTCACTTAATTCCCTCTCAACCATAGCTCTATTTAATTTTATCATTTTATGCTTGCGCCGAATCGCATCGCTATCTTTAACGATTTGACGCAGAACGTCTGCTTGTTTGGTGAATTGCTCGCTATGCATCTTCATGCAGCTGAATCCAAAACGATACTACATTTCAATATTGCCACAAAAACTTATAATTGAAAATGTTGAAAACTCATAGTACCAACTTTGAAACTCAAAATTTCTACTTTGAAACTCATAGTGCCAACTTTGAAACACGCATTTGAACTTTGAAACTCAGATTCAAAGTCCAAAACACGGAATTCAAAGTTGAAAACTCAAAATTCAAACTTCCAAACTCAGAATTCAAAGTTGGGAACTTTGAATTCCGGGTTTTGAGCTTTGAATCTGAGTTACAAAGTTTAAATGTGTGTTTCAAAGTTGGCACTATGAGTATAAAGTTGAATCTAAGTTTCAAACCACACCACTAGCATGTATAGACCATGATTTCAGAGCCCTTTAGCGGGCTGCATCGTTTAAATATTTTTGGTATCAATTTATATGAATTCCAAGAAATTGCGGTAGTCAACCACCTTGAAATTTGTGGTAATCGAAAAATCTCGTAAATAAAATCCGCGGAAAAGCATTTGTGATGCAGCTAGCCCAATGAATCGAATTTTTCTCAATACGGATCACTCGCCTCAAAATTCTATTTTAAACAGAGGGCTAATTGTTGATCTTGGTCAAGCGGACCTATTTATTCAAAACTTCATTTCACTTATTAAATTAAAAAATTGCAATTAACGAATCTGAAGAAAAATGATGAGGCGATTTTAAAGAATTTACCCGGTATGTGGTTAGTTAAAATTAGAAAATTATTAGGCTACTCGGCTCGCTCACAAATAAGTTTAACATATGGCAACAATGCGCCCAATTTTTGTAGAATTGTAATTTTATAACGGCTCTTTTGCTGGCTTAACTTCCCAAATCAATGTTCTTCAAGGTCCGACTTTTAGGGCATTTAATTAGCGTTTTATGTGGATATTTATGTAATAATTTTTAAATTAGCGCTCGATCACAAAAAATGGCAAACTTTCGCGATTATCAGACAGCGCACGAACTCTATGAGTTAATTTTGACGGAAACAATTCTCGTTGTCAAAAGACCAATTTAGAAGTCAGATGACAAACACCACCAATTACTTTAGTTAGGGAATTATTAATATTTCACAAAGGCGTGTATATTCCATGATTTCAGAGTCCTCTCTCTATGATTTTAACATTTATATTTCTCAATAAAAAATCTGTAATTATCGCTCTTTTTCTCCAACCTAACCTAATTTTGAACATTCAAAATGCTGATTAAACGTCTCGTTAAATATGTAATATTGAATCACCAAATTAAACAATAAAATAATGAGATTCTGGCTTAGAAAAATTATATGCTCTAAAAGCGACAACGCTAATAAATAGTGGTAAAACAAATATGATGTTGTGGAAAACAATAATGAAAAATAAATGTAAGTAAAAGTAAAGTAGGTTTAAACTATGGATTCGGACTAGAAAATTTTGAAACTCAAAATTTTAAACAGAACTTAAATAGTGGAAAGCATCCGGGTGGGGTGATGAACATTTTATATTTCTTGTTGAAGTTTGTGCTTCAATCAAAATTCTAGGGATGTGTCTGAGAGCTTGTGAAATTGATTCAACGCAGTTCGCATATTAAATTTTATTAAAATAAATTGTATTCATATAAATTATTTTTTAACTATTATATTTTTTGGTGCTGTTGACATCGCCGCTGCAGCAGCATCCCTGCGTTGCATCCTCCATGCCCTCCTCATTTTTTTTGATAGGTGCGCTGGCGGCAGTACTAACATACTCACAGGAATCTCGGCCGGAATGTGAGATGGTTCATTGTCGGCGCCCCAATCCTCCTCCTCGTGCTGTTGCGCTGCTGTATTACCAGAATTTCCCCATCGCTCTACAGCCTTGGTTTTACACGACATACCGCCAAAATTTTCATCCATTTTCCGTTCGGCTTGGCTGCTCATTCTTGTTGCAAAAATTATTTATTAGACATTTCATTTCACATATTAAATTAAAAAAAAAAAAAAACATGCAGTGTACTGTTACAGCAGTCACCGCATGACTGTAAAAGGGAGACTTACCTAAAATTTTGCTTGGAACACAAACTTTAACAAAAAAGCACGTAAAACTTGCTAAATGCGGGTCAACTTGCCACTGCTCGCATAATATATAGGGTGATTTTGGAGTTGGTGGGGCTAAACGCACGAAATATTCTTCAAATTTTCCGGAATTGCTCCTCGCATATTTATGATGCTAATACTCATTGGGGGATGTTACGCCTGATTACTGCATGGCATAGAATTCGTCAGAACGTGTTTTAAAAGGTTTTTACTTGCATCTTGGATAGATCGCAAAAGATATGCTTAAACAAACTAGAGTTTTGAAGTATTCAAACTGTGTGTAACATGCACCCATAAATTCATTTTAACTTGTAAATCGCCAATACATTAACATTTATGCCCGCTGTGAATTGTTGCAACCTCTAGGCCACCATTGTGCGTAGAATTCGTCAGAATGCGTTTAAAAGGTTTTTACTTGCATTTTGGATAGATTGCAAAAGATATGCTTAAACAAACTAGAGTTTTCAAGTATTCAAACTGTGTGTAACATGCACCCATAAATTCATTTTAACTTGCAAATTGCTGGTGTATTAAAATTTAACATTGCTGATGAAAATATCGTATTGTCATATAAACTACTTATGTGTACAAATTTTTAATTCATTAGACTGGCCGGGGTGTGGCAAAATTAATTTTAAAGTTTCATCGCGCAACTATTCATGTAAAGTCGAAAAATTACTCTGAGTTTATTTTTGCATTCACCCGAGTTTGCGGTGGCATGCAATTCTAGGCGCGTTTGAGTTTGTAAACTTGATTGAACACAGTTTACGTAATATATTTTATTTATTTAAACATTTTACATTTATTAAAATTAAATCATATTACATTAAATCATCACACGTGTATGAGGTGGTAAAAATTCGATTTGGTTATATGCGCCGCCAACATATTTCATGTAGAGCGCCCCATTTGTGGAATTTAGAACCGCTTCGTTGCCTTCAATTATTTCAGTCATCCGCGCTGGGAGGAATATCGTACAGTCCGACAAATCAACCATGATTCTAGCACCATATTTTGTTTTCACCTTGCGAAATTTGTTGATCGGGTACACCACACCAGCCTCGAGTTCGCTCAACTTCCGCAACGGTAGTTGATGCTGTACATTCAGAAATGAAATTGTAAAATATGCATAATGATGTTTGAAAAAAAACTTACCAACATGCCTGCATTATTTAACTTTGTTAAATCCCCAATTGCTGGTTGTAACTGTTGTGTGCCTAACGGATCGACGGATGGTTCTCCAAACTATTTCACTTCACTTGGTTTAATAATTTAATAGTTTAAATTTTAAACTACTTTATTATTTTAAAAACATTAATATTTAACACAAATTACAAAAATATATAATTAAGACTTAACTAATGGATTTTGATTTAAGTTAAACTGAACTTAGTTGAATTTTGACAGAGTTTGACTGGACTTGACTGAGCTTGACTGACTGAACCATTTGTAACAACGAATGTCCATTTTATATTCTAATTTTGAAAATGTAATTGTTTAAAGTCTAATGATCATATTAAATTAAATATGGACCTTGGTTGTTTCCTAACAAATAAATCAATCATTGGAAATTGAACTGTAAGTACATGAATCATTATCAGCTTAAACATTGATACCGAGTTCAAAGGCACTTAACACCTCCCTTTAAAAAAAAATGATTCATGGAGTGAAATTTAACAGAAATCATAAAAAATGTAAAAGGTAAAATGAAATAGATTATGGTACAAAGATTTAAACCTAAAATTAAAAATATAAACATTCAATAAAAGCATAATAATGAAATGAAAAAGTAACGTTAAAATAACATATTAACAAAAATTTTAGTCCATATTAACAGATGGTTCTCGGGAAAAAGATTTCCTGGCCTTAGGGAAGTATGGTATTCCAGGACTTAAACCATCGAATTTTTTCTTCATGTTGATTTTCAGCTTCTGTATTAATAATTGTAGAGAGTTGCGTTGGAGTAACTGGAGTATGATTGTTAACGTTAGTGTTAAAAATCTTTAAACAACACCTGCCCGAAGAATGATACTTTGAATTTTTTACACAACACAAATATTTTGCAAGAAAAGTAAATACACCACACCATTTCATTAAATTATAGACTATTGCAATTCCAACGATGGAACCAATCATGGGGAATAACGAAGTATACCATGATGTCTGATTCGCTATATTTGGTTCATTTAATTGTTGTTGAAGAATGTTATCCAGCTGATCCAATTTATACTTTGCATATTTTAATTCGTCAAGTCTGATGTTGGTAATTTTAATGGGTTGAAGTTGTAACGAAGGAATTAGTGTCTCATTAATTTTATCTTGAGAACAACAAATGTCTTCAATAATATTATATCTAGGTGTATGATGAGAAAGATTAGTCTGGATGTCATAATTGGATTCGAGAACCGTGGTTTGGGTATAACCTTTACAACCATTTTTAAGTTGCAATATGCCGGTTGATTGAATCGTGATGTCTTCAATTGGAGAAGCGATGCAAGTGATTGTTAGTTGAATCGGTTGAGAAGTAACGAAGATCCATTTGTTTCCGTAGAGTGAATGGCAAATCTCCGTTTCCATTTTAACAGTCTGAGTGTTGCAAGATGCAGGAATTTGTTTAAGAACCGTTGTTAATAGGATGGTCTCACATAGAGGTTTTTCCATAACTCTTATGGAGTATGTGTTGTAACAAATATATTCCGTTGGGGAGATCATAGTACATTTCTCCAGTTGTTGTAGTTGGGAGTAATACACCTTAGTGCTGCTTAGCAATAGGAATGGAAAAGAAGGTACTATATAGGAATAAAGACTGGAGACGTTATGGGGACTAGGTAATGGTAATAATTCAAAAAGATTAAATTGTAACTCGTCTGTCAATGGAATTTTAATAGCAAAAATTAATTTTTCGTTGAGGTATATTACGTCGAGTCTACTAATTTGAAAGTATTTATAAATAGTGGAATAAGAAAGAGTTATAGGCAAATGTTGACCGTTATTCAAATGAATTTTAGATAATTCATTTAAGAAGTTGAGTGGGGAAATAACTTCCGGATGCAAGATGTTGTGTTTTGCCAAAGTAATTGAAGATATTAATAGATTAAAATGTTCGTTTAATTCTGTGGTCATCTGGGATAATAACGTTATTTGCCTGGTGATTAATTGTTGAATCTTTAGTTCACTAACAGTTGAAGTAATTAGCTTAGAAAAATTATTAAATAGTTGGATATTAGAATTTAAGTTTTCTTCGTTTGAATTGACGAGTTGAAATTAGAGATTGCTCCAGAAACGATACCGATTTGTTGTTTCATGAGGAGTCTTATATTTCGGTTATGTTTTACTATTGATTTGATTGAATCGTCGTAAAATTTAGCGTCTGCAGCGTCGGGTAACCCGAAGAGCCAATTGAAAGCATATCAGGCACCATCAAAAACACCACGTTTACTACGAGATTCTAAATTATATCCAGTAAGATGACTAATGGTTTCAATTTTGTCTTTTAGACTAGTTATTCTTGAGTTTAATACTTCAAGTGAATTTTGACAATAATAGATCACATGGTTAAAAGAGCTTGTTGTACCTTGATGAGAGCAAAGATTTAATGATTTAGTGTAAAATCTTAAAAGTTGCTGGTATTTTTGATCGGATAATTCAAGGTCAAAGTGTGTTAGAAGTGTAAATTTAGAGTTCGAGAGCTTCACGGTGTCTAGGTGGTTATAATAAAGCCCTACATGATTGTTGATGTGATTAATGAGGTAGTTATGGTTTGGATTAGAGAATGTGAGAGAATAAGGTGTTAGCATCAACATGAGCAGTATCACCAACATTGTCTGTAACAAAAGGTTTAATGTGATTGACATGGTAAGTTAATAATTTTTTCTTGATTTGCAATTGGACTGTTTTATTATTAAAAATTTTAGTTATTCTAAAGGGACGTTTATAGTTTGAACTAAGTTTTTTGCTTAATCCTGGTTTAGTTTGATTATTAATTATGTATACTAAGTCATTTTCTTTATAGTCATGTACAATTAATTTTTTATCATAATGAATCTTTGATTTTTCTTTAGCATTGATTACATTTTCGCTAGCTATTTTTTGTGTACAGTTTAATTTTTGCTTTAGATTAATAATATAATCATTGTATGAATAATTAAAAGTTGGTTCCTGAGTGTTAGGAAGGAATGGTTTGTATCCGAATAACGTTTCAAAAGGCGTGAATTTAGTTGATTGATGAATATGAGTATTATACGCAAACATTGCAAACGGTATAAACTCATCCTAATTAGTTTGTTTATCATTGACATAGTGTTTTAGATAGTCCTTTAGAGTGAGATGGGATCTTTCTAGTGCACCATTCGTTTGGGGATGATAAGGTGATAAAAGAATGTGTTTGGTTTGAAATAACTTTATAAAATCTTTAATTAAGTTTGACGTAAAATCACTACCTTGATCTGACAGAATTACTTTTGGAATACCAAAAATTGTTATGAATTTTGATAATTCTACAGCGACTGTTTGAGATTCATGATTTGGAATTGGACTTGCATATGAGAATTTAGTGAGATCATCTTGCATAGTCAAAATAAAACGATTATTATTCATAGTTTGCGGCAAAGGGCCAACTATATCTATTGCAAGTCTCTCAAAAGGTTGTTTAGAAGTTGAAGTAATTTCCATCGGAGCTTTAGGGGGTTTAAAATTTGTTTTATTAATTTGACATGAAGGACATTGTTTAATATATTGTTTAATATCTTTCTTGATAGTATCCCATTTGTAAAGTTCTTTAATTCGCCTATATGTTCTGCTAAAACCTGAGTGTCCGGCGAATTTGGAGTCATGATTTTCTTTTAATATTTTTTGTATTTCCTCTTTAGTTTGAGGTCGAATTTTGTGTTTGTACAATATAATAGGGGTTAGTTGAGTATCTTTATATGTATAAGTAATGAATAATTTCGGAAAACATTTCTTTTTTTAGATTTTTATTATTAATAGTACTATCATGAATATATATTGTACCTTTAAAATTTTCTTTAATTAAATTTGTTCTAATATTTCGCAAAGTATAAAAAATATCTTTATATTCTAATTTATCAAAATGAAAGTTTTTGCAAATTCCTAAATAAATAGTGTTTGAGTTTTTCTGTAATTTTATGGATGAATACAGATTTTCTGGTTCTTTAGTTGAAGTTAGATCGTACATGTCTTTAATTCTTTGAGAGTATAAATTATTATCGTCTAGATATTTTGAATATAGAATTATATTGGGAAAGAAGTTAAAATTTTCGCAAGATTTTGACTCTATTTATGGGATATCTAATGTCTTATAATGATATTGGATAAAACTTTCAAAAGTATCATCCTTTTTTATTATATTAATTAAAATTGGTTTGAGTAGAACATTACTACTAGAATTGATTTTATCATTATGATAGATTTGAATTTTGATGTTCGTATTCTGGAATATGTATGCAATCATTTTCTTTATTTTGTACCAGTCTAATTGGTCTAGTCCACAACCGATTTTAGGAATACTAATTGAACTTTGATTATTATTGACCAAAATATTTTGTAAATTAACTAAGGTTAACAATAAATCTTCATATGATGGTTTGTTCCAATAATTTGATTTCGTAATTAAATAATAGATGAATCTATTATCTTCTTTAATTATACCTACATCATGTAAACTAAGATTTTGATTTCGCAAGAGTTCTGTATGGTCATGTTTTAATTTAATTTCATAAGCTAATCCTTTTGACATTTTGAGATCTAATGATACACAATGTGCAATATTGTCATGAACTGAAAGGATTGACTCATTGTGGTCTATCATATTTTCGTTATTAATGTCATGGGAATAATTTTTCTTTAAGAAATTAGAATAACTATCAGATTCTAAATAAGATATTCGAGAGAGAGCATCTGCATTTGAATTAATTTTGCTAAAATTTTCGATGAACCTGCGATAGTACCCGGCTAATCCAAGAAATGACTTGATATCTTTTGCATTTTTGGGAATTGGAAAATTTTGAATTGTTTGAATTTTATCAGAATTTGGACGTACTCCATTTTCAGATATGATATGTCCCAAGTATGCTGTTTCATGACGCATGAATTGACACTTATCGGGTTGGAGCTTTAAATTGTGATTTTTTAGTCGTTCAAAAATTTCTTTAATTTACGTGAATGCGTTTCAATGGAATCGGCATAGATAACTATGTCATCAAGATATACAAAGCATTTGATCCCTTGCAATCCCGATAGTACATTGTTCATTAGTCGTTGAAAGGTTGCTGGTGCATTTTTTAAACCGAAAGGCATTCGTGTGTATTGATAGTGACCTAATGGCGTCGTATTTAATATTGTAGAGATAGCTTTTTGATTTTGATCGACTTTTGTGATACAACGACAAAGAATTTCAAGAATTTCTATATTTGGAGTTGAGCCTTCTTGAATTTCTGGATTTTGTGCGTTAAATTGAATTAAGGTTTCTGTTCGTGGCTTGAGTTTGAAAATGTTTTGATCTTGAAAGGATTTAAAAATTGGTTCACGAGTTACTCTTTGATTTAGATTTTGGATAATGTAAGATTTTGAATTTCGATTTGGAGATATAGAAGATTTGGAAATTTGATTTGAGTTTGTAAGATTTTGAGTTTGATTTAATAAAGAGTTTGAGTTTGTAAGATTTTAAGTTTGATTTAAGATTTAAGATTTAGTAGAATTTGCATATTTAGAGCATTTTTGAATTTGATTTTGATTCGATTTTGGCTCTGACTTAATATGATTTTGAATATTTTGTAATTCTTGAATGAGATTTTTGACTTGAGTTTGATTTAAAGTCGTTTGGTCTTGAGTTAAGCTCGTGCATGCATTTTCATTGATTCCGTGATTTGGGAATATTGGTATTGAAATGGAATCGAATGAAAGTGTTTGATTATCGTAATCGATTTTGACACGATACTGTTCGAAAAAGTCTTTTCCTAATAGACCGTCATAAGGGACGTTAGAAGCCTGGTTCAGAATATGGAACTTTGTCGAAACAGTATGGGATGAAAACTGTAAGGGAATTTGACAACTACCTACAGTTTCCACAGGATTGTTAGTGCTTAACCCATGTAAAATTAGTTTGTCTTTGACTACGTTTATGTCGAGCGCTTCGATCGGATGGAAACTCCATCAGATGGTGTCGATTCCATCCTTGTTTCAAGTCGCAGCGTATATATCGTGTTGTATGTTAACGGATTCTACGAGCAGAAACCAATCCTCTACAGTTGAACAAGGATAAAAGACATATTAGAAAAAGATAACTATATTGGTTAACCTTGGCAGATTTGATGTGAACGTATGCGTCTTGTTATACTTTCTGGACGCTAGAGGTAGCTCGAGTATACGAAAATATGCGAAGCGTTCAATCGGTTTTTTTCGGAATGTAACTAACCGTGTGTATATTGTTTCTCGTGTGTTTGCACATTGCTTGATTTCACGTGATTAGTTACAATGAACTTAATAAAAAAGAAAGCAAGCTAGCATGCTGATTTTTTTTGCACATGCAAATGATCATGTGCAATTTAATGCATAACGCAATATTTTTTATTAAGTGGCAACAAAGACGCAGGGCAAGAATGCAAAAACTTGAAAGGTAAAATAAAAGTTTTCTAACAAATTATAATTTCCACCACTTAAATCTTTTGCACAAGTTATATAATGTTTAAATTTATAATTTACAGGCTGCAGCTATATATTAATAGCCAGGTAGCTGGAATTATTTCCAGCAGCAGGAAGTCTCGACACCCAAATAAATGTCGAAGCCACGATTGGTGGGAAAATGTTGTCTGCTCCGAGAAATTTAGTGATACAGATTGGCTGGAAAACTTCAGAGTTTCCAAGAATACCTTTTTGTATATTTGCAATGAACTGCAAGAAGCTTTGTTTCCAAAGCCTAATTTTCTGAACGAGAGAAGACGATCAAAAACATTAACAGTTCAGAAAAAAGTGGCACTGTCGCTGTATTTTTTAGCCAGTTGCTGTGAATACCGAATTGTAGCCAACCAATTCGGTATTCACAAAGCTACAGTTTGTAAAGCCTTGCATGAATTTGTAACGGCAACAAACAAAATTTTAACCAAAATACATCCGGATGCCGAATGAAGCAGAAGCTCTGGAATCTGCAACATTTTTCCAGCATCGCAGCCAAATACCAAATATAATAGGTGCCATCGATGGTTCACATATTCCAATTCTGCCACCATCAGATGGATATAGAGATTTCGTGAACCGTAAGGGTTGGCCTTCGATGGTGTTGCAAGGTGTAGTGAACCATCATTACCAATTTATCGATATATCCATCAAAAATCCTGGAGCTACACATGATGCTGCTGTATTGGCTACGTCAAATTTCTACAAAAACATTGATAAAATTATGCCCAAGGTAATTTAATAGAACTGCTGTTTATTAAAATATCACTTTTCAAAATATTTTTTAGGGTGCCGTCAATTTAAGAGGGAAAGAATTGCCATTTGTAATAGTAGGCGATCCTGCCTATCCACTGCTATCATGGCTAATGAAGGGTTACAGTGACCGAGGGCTAACACCAAATGAAGATTCATTTAATGACTATATGAATTCGGCTCGGGTAGTAGTGGAAATATCTTTCGGACGACTAAAATCCTGATGGAGATGTCTCTTAAAACGTTTAGATGTCCATCATTGCTTTGTGCCGCATATAGTCGCTACTTGCTGTACGCTTCACAATATTGTCGAAACATTCAAAGACAAATATTGTGATGCGTGGATGAAATCTGCAGCGTCCACACTCGGTACATATTCTCATATTTAGTACATATTTTTTGAAGAAGATCATAAAACATCATAAATTTAGGGAAATTTCATAAAAGTACATATTTACGTATTCTTGAGCCCGGTCTTACAATGATTATACCGCCGCCCGCGCCTACGCGCGCTTTGTATCGGTCACGTCTCAGCATCCCTTAGCCCGGTAGAACAAATTGTTCATTGTACACATGTGCGACACTCTATTTTTGTTGAGAATTCTAAGAATCGTATTTTCTTAGTCACTTCTGTTCAAAGGCGGTTTGGTGGGGGTGATGCAGTTTTAAACTTTCGTTGCTTCAGTAGAAGAAAAACCACGTGTTTGATCCAGTGTTTCGAAAGTGACAAATTGCGATGGCTCCGTGCAAGTTCAATTCTTCTTGGCTGAGCCAAAAGGATAAAAACCATAATTTAATTGGATCCTACCTGAAAAAAGTAAATGATTCCACAGCCATGTGCACAGCATGCGATAGGAAATTTACTGTAGTTCGTGGGATTTTTTCGGTACATCAACATTCCAGTGGGGAAAAGCATAAAGAAAACTTTCAGTTGAAATATGGTGCGTCTCAAACGCATTTGCATAAAGTAAGGAGGAAGGTTGATTATTTTTTCTAATAAGTAGAATTATCATAAGGTCGTTGCTAAATGGCGAACCAAATTCCTGTTCACTGTTGTCAAAAGTACTTAAAAATTTTTGAGTTTATTTACCACATCAACTTAAAATTTTTAAAATTTTGTTTAGATATTTATGAGCGATATTGTTGTCATAGTTAATTAAAATTTTGTAGGACGATACGCATAATGTTGTGAAAGTGCACAATTCAAAATACCAGGCTACAAGAGCAGAAATTTTGTTTTTATTGCGAATAATAATACACAATCAATCACTAGAGTCATTAGATGACTGAAAACAGTTTTTGGTAGTTACGTTTCCCGATTGCTCGTTTCTATCCTAATTTACCATGTCCCCTTCAAAAGCACGGTACATATTATCTGAGGCATTGGCACCCTACACAAAGCCACTGTTAGTAGAGGATATACAAGGTAGGTACCAACAGATGAAATAAAAGAATTGCAATTATTATTAATTAATTAAACGACGAAAAATTGTGAAATAAATTCGAATCTAACCACTGATCCGAATTAATGTATTTGCACAAAAAAGCTACAATATTGAATCATGAAAGTTTTAGGACCCTTTTCCATACTATATGACGAGACAACTAACAAAGGTTCAAATAAAGAACTTCAAATAAAAATTAAGTTCTGGTCTAAGACAAAAAATCAAGTGGTAACATCACACATGCATACTTTTTATTTGGAGCATGCAAAAGCAGAAGATATCATTTCGAAAATACATGAGGCCTTTCTTGATTTCAATTTGCCACAAAACCAGCTACTGACTCTTGGAAGTGATGGACCAAATATAAATTAAAAAATTTTTCGTCTTCTAAATGAAGAAGTTACAACCTCAAGAAAATCTTCATTATTGGATATAGATGCAATATCCATATCATACACAATGCATTTTTGAAAGGTTTACAGGCGTTTGGTGAAGACGTGAGTGAGCTGTTTGTATCTGTGAAATATTTTTTCAAGGATCGACCGAGTAGGTGGGCAGATTATGAATTAATATAAAAGAAAACTGGTGTGCCAAAAAATCACTTTCTGAAGCATGTGTCCACTAGGTGGTTTACTGTAGGTGCAGCTTCAGAACGGCTGATGGAACAGTGGCCTGTCATAATTGATTATTTTATGGATTATATTCCTACAAAATGTGGCTCAATTGAAAAAACAAACACCTACATGACTATAAAAAGATATCTTTCAAAATCTAATATGAAACTTCAAATCATGTTTGTCATATCCAGTTCTCAGATATTTACAAAATTTACGTTATTTTTTCAAAGAAACGAACCTCTCATACATGTCCTGTATGATGAACTAGAAATATTACTTACAATCATTATTAAAAGAGTATATAACGATAAAATTTCTATACCGGAAATCTTCACGGATATATCCTCTGAAAGGATATTCCATATAAACCATCAAAAAAAATCCGAGGAGTACCTACAAGTTTTAGGAATAGAAATATGCCATGAATTTCAACTATTAAATATGCCAGAAGCGGAACGTCTAATTTTCTGCCACAATGCTAAAAAACATTTAATTGCGGCTGAGAGCCATATCATCAAAAAATATTTTCTTCTTCCTCTATTAATTTATTGCGGACAATATCTTGCATTAATCCGAAAAACATAAAAAGCAATAGTGCCAAGGACATTATGTTTTCATCAAAACAATTGCCATTAGCTTTGAACCCCGCTACTGTTTTGAATGAGTGGCTTCTTCTGACATGTGACATTAATTTATTTGATTATCATGCCGGACAAAAAATTGATCAATATTGGTCACAGCTTTTTGAATTAAAAAATAATGATGACACGCCCAAGTATTGCCAAATATCAATTATTGTCAAATGTATACTATGCCTTCCACACGGCAATGCTGATGTTGAGAGAGGATTTTCCAATTCTGGAAGGATAGTTAGTTGACCGAAATAAATTATCCGAAAATATGCTTAACGCCATTTTGACTGTTGTGGATTATATGGCGGTGTACTGCCTGCAATAAAAATGTCGCAAATTTCAGTATAACTAGAAAACTCATTAACTTAACGCGAATGGCACACAATAGCTATATGCTTAAAAAAGAGCGAGAAGAAGAGGAAAAAAGAAAAGTCCGCGAAGAAGACGAAAGAAAGGAACAAGAAAGACTGCGGTGTACTAGAGAGTCTGATCAACGCAAAAAACTCAAGGAGTTGGAAAGTAAACTTATTGAAGTTACTAAAGTGAAATCGGAAAAAACCAAAGCAGCTACAACCTTGCTTGAAGAAGCCCAAAATAAACTAAAGGAAGCTATTGGAAAATCTAATATTGTAACGAAGCAGATTTTTCTAAATGCACAAACAAAGTAATGCGCAGACTTCTTAGAATAATAATTAAATCACCTCGAAAATGATTGATTAATAGGGTAATAATTTATAGTATTGACTTTGCAAATATCCGATACGTGCTCAGCTCCGGATTGTTTTTATAAGCGGCCGAATACAAAGTACTGTACCGGGAACACAGGAGCTGAACTTTGTTAATTCTTCTAATTGTTTATTATAAATATACGAATCAAGGGCACTACCAAATATGGTCATGAATTCAGATCATGCGATCATGTCAATCCGGTATAAATACCCCAAACAAAGAGCTCTGGGGACAGTTGTTGTAAAGCAGAGTCCAGAGCCCTCCAGAATCGACTACTACATACCAGCCAAAGATGAATAATTCGTAAGTCAATTATAATTATATTTTACTATGTAGTTTTTGTAACATTTTACTTTATCATGCTATAATTTTATTCAATAAATTAGATTTGTTTATAATGCTCTTTAATCGTAAATGGGTTAAAATAATCGATCCTTATGTCACAAATACCTCTCGCAGCGCACCCCATGAATTTTACCGTGACAATATGGTTGATGCAAATGTGGCGGAAGGCTTGTTAGAGGGAGTGCATAAACTGCAAGAGGAAAGCAACAAATGTGCAATGGAAATATGTGGGTTAACGAAGAAAATAAACAAAAGAAAAAGTGATCTTCTAAGTTATTTCAGTAAGACAAGAAAAACCGAATAAAAATTTTAAATATTATATTCTTGTTATTCTCATTGAATATTTTTTGTAACAATTTAAAATCGTTAGATATAGCAGAATCAATAAAGCTTTTAACTTTGTGATCCCTAGAAACAGCACCAATTTTAATGATTTTTTCTTATACCCTATTATCTGAAATCAGAAACATTTAACCGGTCGGACTTAATTATTTGTATTGTTTTATTTCCATTGATATTCAATAAAAGGTGAGTTTCATAATTTTTAAAATTTAGTGCATAAAAAGTTCATAATTTCGAAAATTTAGTACATAAAAAGTTCATAATTTTGAAAATTTAGGTACATAAATACATAATGCCAACGTCAAATTTGGCTGTGGACGCTGAATCTGTCGAAGAAGCAGAATTAATTTTTCAACCACCAACAACAATTGCCAGCAGGAGCCACGAAGACTACGCGGGTTACAACATGCGGATTTTTTTAACGGAATATTTAAGTAATCATTTTCAATTACGCACATCAAAATTGCATGTAATCAATAAAGAACAAAATAAATAAATATACATTTATTATTTACACTCCTACAACTAAAAATACAAAAATTAATCTAAAAATATAAAAAATAAAATAAAACAAAAATAAAATTTTAAGGCTTAAAAATATTTTGCAAGCCGGTCAGTAGAGTTTGGGTGCACCGCTGCATCATTTCATCCTGCTTCTGCAAAAACGAGGTGAGGAATGCCTCGTCTGCAGTAGCTTGTTGCACCCGTTCAGCCTCCAAAATATTCTTCAACTCGTGTAATACCCCTTTTTTTGTTTAAAGGGGTATTGGCCCTTGAATTTGCCGACGACGAGCTGCCGCAATCTGCATCAGATGCTTTGGAGCAGCCGGGTACTGCTCCATCAGCATCTGCAGCATCTTCAAAGAGCTCCAAAATCTGACTTGTGCCTGATTGATCCATAACTAAAAGGAATGAAATATTTAACTATTATCTAAATCAATGATGGACTACTTACTTCCATCCATCGATATTTCCACTTCCAGAACTTCTTCTGGAAGGGTCGTTTCAAATCCAGCAGTTTTACTAGATGAACGTTGCCCCAATACGTCCTCTAAGAGTTCGTAGTACGCACAAGACACAGGGTGTGCACCACTCGTGCTGTTGTACCGTTTGCACTTGTAATATTCAGCTGCAAAATAAACAAATTTTATGGAATGATTAATGCAATGCATACCAAGGTTATTAGATTCGTGAATATCATAAGTAAGACAACAGGTTAATACCTTTTAAATTTTTCCAGTTTACGCTGATTTGCGGCACATCGCGAATAAAACCGGCCTCTTTCATGGGCTCCACTAGGGTTTTAAAAATGTCTGTCACGCGAAGCCGTTTACCGTCCATCAGACCTAGCACGTGTTTTTCTTTTATCAAACCTAAAAAAAAAATCACCTCATCGGCGGACCAAACATTTCGTCGTCGTTTTAATTCAGTCGTCATAATTTAATGTATTTTTAATTTATTAAACACGCGAAAAAAGCACAACGACACTGTTCAACGTGATTATACGAACACTGTTCAACGTGAACACACCAACAGGAAACACACGTGACACACTAACCTTACTCTTCTCAAATTTAAATAACGACAAAAACACTAAAACTTTGCGCCAAACCAACTGAACTTAACCACACAAAATTAGCTGAGTTCCTCCATCTTGTTTTCAATCAAATCGCGTCTTTATCGTTAAAATGCAACGTTCGATCCGGATTCTTCGATTCAAGCTAGCAATTTTTAAGGATTGAGTTTACGCGTTGCATCCGATGGAGAGTTCGGGCCGGCCCGTTTACGTCGCAAAATTCAAGTGGATGGATACGATCGGATGGAGTTTCCATCCGATCCAAGCGCTCGACATAAACGCAGTTATTGGAATTAAATCTAGTGGTTGGAGTTAATTTACAGGCTTTGATTAAAGAAGTGCTAGCTCCTGCATCCACTAGGAATTTGAAATGTTTAGATTCACCTTTTAAATTTGGAGATTGAATTTGAATATAGTTAAGGTGATCTTTTGTTAGTAAAATTTTTATTTTTCGAACATCGTTAATTGATTTATCTGGTCCGTCGGTGTCATGTTCGTCACCGCGGACGTTTGACAGTTTAAATGAACCGAGGAATTTTGAGCTTCTTCTCTTTTCTTTTGGTTATTATACTCTCTTTTCCTACATTCTTGGATTAAGTGACCCTGTTTTTTACAATAATTGAAAAATTTACTTTTATAGCTTTGTGAGTTTGAACTTTGAGTGTGATTAGGTCTTTGAGTTTGATTGGAGTTAGTATTAAATTTTGGATTTTGGACCGTATTTTGCCTGGGTTCATTTTTAACAAAGTTAATTGATTTTGTTTCAGAGTATGTTTTTGCTCTGCATTGTAATGTGTCATGATTAGTTCGTTTACAATTAGTGCAAAACATTTGTCTAAAATTTCTGCGGATGTTTGTAGCGCGTTCTTCAGCTATTGCTGCTGTATATGCTGAGTTTAAATTATCGAATTCTTTCCACCTTAACATTTGGGAAATATTTGGGTTTGAATGATAAACAAACCTATTTAAGGGCGTATGGTACCCTCAGAACGTTGATATGTTTAAATCTAAAATTTTGCTTTTTAGCAATAAATGAAAGAAAGAGATGCATGGAATATGTTATAAGAATCTATTTCGCTTAATTGCTCGATAGCAGACATTTCGTAACGATGTAAATACTACTGTTCACACTGATAACACACTGTTGAATGAGTGATTTCTGTCAACGCTCCCTTTTATATGGTTACATTCGGGACTACTTTCTAATTTGACCACCATGGCTATTCATAATGACTCATCGTACTAATGAATGGAAAACTTTCTATTTTGTTATCATCACCCGTAATTATTATTTTTGACTATTAACATACATGAATAATGGATATTGTTTGAGTTATTTCAATAAATGTTTTCGATATTGAGTTAATGAGGTTAACGAGCATATTTGTAATTATTTATATTACTAATGTAGCTGGAATTCAACACAATCACTATTAACATACAACAAGTTTGAGTTATTTTGATAACTGACATTTTCCGATATCACGCGTTTGTTACAAGGATGGCTGATAGGTGTAAAGCGTTACGGTGACTATGCTCTGCAGCATCAGCAGGGTTCTAGATTGAAATAACTTATCTCTGAAGTTTCAATTAGATAAATATGTAACCGATTGTTGATTATACTTCAAACATTATCAAACAAACGTAT
Source organism: Dascillus cervinus (assembly GCA_949768715.1). NCBI lineage: Eukaryota > Metazoa > Arthropoda > Insecta > Coleoptera > Dascillidae > Dascillus > Dascillus cervinus. The sequence continues at coordinate 18,063,902 of OX458320.1, forward strand.
TTAGTAATGTATTTAACATTAATATCTTAATAAAAATTTGTGTAATATTATGAGTGTTCTTTTTCACCACTTCCTGCGCACGCATCTCGCGGAATCAATTAAATCATCCACCGTCTTTTTTTAATTACATCTCACGGAATCAATTACATCATGAAAGAATACACCTCATGACCTTGAAGCTTAGAGGTCATTAATTAATCATTAAGCTAATTATGAAAGAATGCACCTGGTGATCTTGAGCTAATTACATGGTGACGTCATCATCATGCATGAATGGACCTGTCAACCTTGAAATGACTCATTATGCTAATTGCCTGATGACATCATGTAACCTTGAAACCGAAAGGTCATTAATGACCCATTAGGTTAATGATCTCATTATCACATGAATCATTCCGAGAATCCGCGAGATTCATTAATCAATCGCATGAAATTCCTTGAATCCGCGATAAATTCCTAGAATCCGCGATAAATCTTCGACAGAGAGGGGGGAGGGGTGAAGGATGCTACAACGTCTGCGAAGTAGGCAACCCACGTTACACCAAACGACATATTTTAACACATGTTAATTCCCTATGTAAAGTGCGCCAGAACTCTCATAGCTATACTACTATAGTTGATTTATTAATCAACGATGAAAATGAAACAGCAAAAACGAAGAATGGTAACACGATGTTGCATTTGGCAGTAAAATCGGCCCTACACTACGTACTCAAAGAGGGGAGAAAATTAAATTCTGTGGTTAAATTAAAGATAATTGAACTATTGAGCGAAAAGAAAATAAATATTAACGCTACTACTACTCCTAAAGAGCAACAGGCTTTACATTTTGCTGCACGTTACTGTAACAAAGTAATATTTGATTTACTAATTAAGAATAAAGCAGAAAGAAATGCGGTCGATCGTCAAGGCAAAAACATTCTACATTATGCAATTAAAGGGGGTTGTACCGACATAATTAAATGCTTATTAAATCCAGACGATAATTTTGTTTGTGATGTTCCCACAAAGCAGAAAACAATTGTATATTATATTGCACGATATGGCACTGTCGAAACATTCAAACTACTTTGTCCGCATATTCCAGATTTTCATGTAGTTGACAAAAAGGGGAACACAGCTTTGCATTTTGCTATAAAACATAATAATGCAAATGCAGTTAAGGTTTTACTTGACTACGGGCTAGACCCACGCCTACCGAACTATAATGCATTGAATGCATTGGAATATGCAAAAGAAAAAAAATTTCCAGATATAATTCAATTACTTGAAACGGCAATCATGTAGAACACATTATTAAACAATGGTATTACAAATAACAAAGAAATAAACGCAAAATAAGGTCGGCTACTTTTTAGTAAAAGAAATTGTAATAATTAAATTAAATATAGATAATTTTGTACCCTAAAACCAATATTCTAAGTTGCAGTTTCGACACTTATACATTATATATTTTTTGTATGTATTCGTCTTCACTTATAATTTTCCCCATTTACATAAATTAATTAATAGTTCCCAATTGAATTTCTTTACCAATAACTAAATATAGTTTTTTCTCCTAATATTTGGAAAAGTAATATATTGCGATACTAAAAGTTAGTTCTTCTCGTCGACATGCTCCACTAATATGAACAATTAAAGTACCTAGAAAAATGAACAAAAATTTTAATATTTGGACGATGGAAAAATTCATATTTGAAATTTTACTTCCATGATCAAGTAGGTTGTATCTTGTGTTGTTTTAACAATTTTTCTGTTTTCGAGTTTGTTAAAACATTGGATTTCGAGCGTTGTCCCACTGACGTTCGTTTAACCCTTAGACTACTGCGTTTCTTAGACCAACGGTAATTACGGCGTGGGGTCCTCGAAGGACCCCAGCTAAAAAAATATTAAAACGTATGGTAACATTTGAGTAAGTGGTTATAATGGTAAAATATATTGAAAATTAACACATGTTACAAGTATAAAAAAAGGTTACAGCAGAATTCTTATAAATTAAAGAAAAAGTATAATATATGGTCAATTTTCGATGTGATCGATGCAACTCGCTGTGGAGACAATATTTTCTTTTCGATGTTCTTTGCAAACGAAGAACTGGCATTGTGAACATCTTATATTTACTTTTTTATCGGATGCTCGTGTACAAAGTCTGCATCTTCCCCGTTTTGCTTGCTGCCGTGCCGATGCAGCTGGCTTCTCTTGAGCGGGTTCAACAGGATTGGTATCCACTCCACAAGCTTTAATAGCTTTGAGAATATGTGGATGCTTACGTAATTGTGCTATACGGGATTTCATATTTTCGGTAGCTAAATCTTTTCCCAAAGTTTTGAGGAAAATGCGCCTTCTGAATGTATTTCTTGATTGCCAATCTGGATTTTTGATTGTGAATATAACAAAAGCATTTATAGCTGCTGCATCCAAAATCTTCATGAATATTCTGAATGGCTATCTTGCAGTTCGGCGTGCACAACTATATTCGCAGATAAGCTTATCAGTGTTATCCACACCACCTTTAGTAGTGTTATAATCCACTATCATGGTTGGTTTTTGTTGTTCTCCCTCAGTTATTTCGGGATTATCATGCTGAGAGGAGAGCACATGAACCATTTTGCCTTTTTTGGGTATATATGATACTATGGTCATATCTTTCGAAAATGCAAATTTTGACGAGTACTCTGATCGTCCCGTAATTTTCTTCAATTCTTCTGGCGTGTCCGGTTTATTTTTCCTAAGTGTTCCCAACAATGTTATATTTTTTGTTAGTAAAAATTCCGATAAGGGCACTGACGTAAAAAAGTTGTCCGTAGTTACGGCACGTCCAGTATTGTAAAGTGGTTCAATAAGATCTTTCACCACACGCAAACCTTGATTCTTCTCTGATCGATTACCAGCAAGCTTTCCTGTATAAACTTGCAAATTATATAAGTAACTTGTTTGTACGTCAGCTGCTGCCCAAATTTTTATACCATATTTTGCTGGCTTGGATTTCATATATTGGCGGAAAGGACATTTTCCACGAAATCCTACCAGTTGTTCATCGACAGTTTATGTGTCATGGGGAATATAAGAATTTTTGCAAGTTTCAACAAAATCATCCCATAATTCACGAATGCCCGCTAATTTATCAGTTGCCCTCCTTTCTTCGCTGGTTATTTTATCATCAAAACGCAAAAATGTCCGAATTGAGACAAATCTGTCACGAGACATTCAAGCTGTAAAAATTGCTCTCCGGATCGACTCATCTGTTGTCCAGTAGTATTTTCTTTACTACAACGCAAAGCACCAGCGGAAATCAATATTCCGATAAAAGCATTCAATTCAACCTCTGCCAGTGGCATCCATATTTTTTGATTATCGGGATGTTCTTCATTATACGCGTTGTAAACTCGAGAAGCCTCTTCGTTGGTATGCAAACATATTTTTTCTTTCATTTCCTTCGTTACAAAAAGGTTGAAGGTATCGAGAATAGTCGTTGCAGCAGCCGAGTATCTGGTTAGTCCGGGAACTTCAGTCACAATATTTGGGATTCGGCTGCGGCTGTGGGTGAAATTATTTTTTTGCTATAATTTACCTGATTTTGCTTTATATTGATCACCTTTAGGTTGTTGCTCTTGTTCAGAATTGGCACCTTCATCATCTATTGCGTCAACATTTTGCGCTACAACTTGAACATAATCTTCAGCTTCTTCTTCTACTAATTCAAGGTTGTCTTCTACCTCTGATACATTTTCTTCAACATCAAAATGATTGGGATCAGCAATGCTGTCATCCTCATCCGACAGATCAAATTCACTATCTGAGTCACCTCTCTCAGTTATCAAGCTAATTTCCTCTTCATGCTCCTGGTCAGTGAGCGGGCGACATATTTGATATTTGGAGTTTGATTTCGACATTTCTGTTATCTACAGAGAGAGCCAAATAAAAACAATCAAACTACTCGCAAAAATTACACTCGACATATTTACACAAGTACAAAATACTCATAAAACTTACTCGATATAGTATTGTTGCACAAGTACAAGTAACCTAAAATAGTAAACTAAACAGCAATGTTCACAAAGAAATGAAGAGTGTTGGTGCAAGTTGCAACTACGGCATAAACACTGTTGTCCCTGCGCGAGTCTAGAAAAGATAATGTGGCGGAGGCGGGGAATCAAGTAACTGACGTCACCGCACGTACACACCAAATATCAAAAACAAAAACAAAAAAACATTCATCCCTTATCCTTATTTTCACTTACTACTCAATTCAAGAGTGTACTTTGAGATATTATAAACGGGTTCAGATAAGGGTATAAACAAGTTGCAATATCAGAATTACTTGTTGCAAAAATAATATCCTCATTATCGTCGTAAAACACATAAAAAATTTGACATCAATTTATTGGTTTGTAGAAAAAAATGGTACACATTAACAACTGCGTGGGGTCCCTTGGAGACCCCACGCACCTTTTTTGTTCAACAAAAGTATGCAGTTTTTAAAACAAAAAAACAAATATATCATGCTATGTATAATTGTAAAAGTGACAAATACACGGGAGGGAAAATTTATAAAAAAAAATACCTAGAAAGATGTTCAAGAAAAACAAAGTCTGGGGTCCATTGAAGACCCCACGCCGTAGTCTAAGGGTTAATAAAAGCTGCCAAACTTACAAACTTCTTTATGTCGATATCTTTTTTTATTGGCAATGTAGAGCTCTTGTAGACTCTGGTTTTTTGTTCAAGATATGCTATTAAAACTCCATTAGTGATCAATTTCATTCAACTTTACTTACACCAAATTTCAAACTGCTAAGTATTTAAATACTTTTCTATTGATTTCATTGGTAATCAAGATTCAACAGGCGATTCATTTACATCAGACATTTTTTTACAACTTTTTCCCCAATTTTGCTTCAGTAAAGAATTTTGAAAGTAATAATTATTTTTTTAAATAAAAAAACTCATCTCTTGCAACCAAAGCAGAACTCTTGATTCAATGTTTTAATTTGTAAATGTCAATAAAAAAATTGAAAGTAATATTCTATTTTAATATGTTTTCCAAACATAAGTAGAATAAGTCATGTTAGCTATACGCAGAGGAAGTTACACTAATAGCCATTTTTGTATTTACTACGATACTTGTTATAGATCTGCTACCCCCTCTCTCTTATTTCAACTCAAACTCGAACAATAACTAACTTGCCACGCCAGATTAATGGATCTATATTTGTATCGAAATTAATGCCATTTCGATACAAATTTTCATTATAATATCACTAAATTGACCAATGATAGCACAATATTTTTATTGGTTATCATGTGAACATGAGTAATTGATTGTTGACAGTTGAAAACACAATCAATCCTTGAAGTTTGTTTGGAATTTTTTATTTGCAGCTTCACATTAGGTGCTAATTTTGCGCTGCCTTTATTGACGCTTAATAATTTAGTAGTAATTTATTATGTATTATGTATGTATATGTATCATTATGTATTATTTTAATCTATGTATTACACGCAGAACACTTCATTTACAAATTGCTAAATAAAATAATTTCAAAAATGGTGTTGTTATTAATTGTTACAAGTTTATTGTTCAGATTTGTTTAGTAAGTCCCCATCAGGTTCTGTTTGCATGTTGATTAAGTCGATTTGCCTGCAGAAATTCATCAAACGGGACGTAATAGGCATTCCCATCAAAAATTTGCTTCGAAATTTTTTTTCCAACTGACGCTGGGAGCACAACTGATTAAGGCTGCGCCACCCAAAAGATTGTTGACAAATGCAATTTGCTTTAATTGGTTTAGCGTACGCCTAAATATAGGCAAGACCCAGACTTTTTTATAACCCATACAGCTTGGCAAACATAGCTTGGCGGATGAGTCATGGATGCGCCGTAGACCGAAAGACCGCCCCTTAGCGGAGCTCAGTTCTTTATTGGTGGTAGACGGGTGCGTATCTTGTACAATCGGGTGAAAATCAGAGCTTCATTTTCAATCAGTTCTTTTCAGAGCTATATATTTTCCTGTGTGTTTTTTATCGGTAAGTTAGATGGTAGTTTAAACAGGGACTACGTAATTTGCTGACCAGAAAAGAAATGATGCTACCGGAGCAAATAAAAAAGATAAATTATTGAAATTATGTATAAGAAAGTATTATGCTAATATCTCTTTACTACCACCGAAAACAACCCCACATCCATAGAGTTAAGGGTAGTTCTCTCTAGTAAATTTAGAAGAAAATGGTGCTACCGCTGAAACAAATTAAGTTTAAGTCCTAGGTCAATGCTTCATTAGCCACTTGCTACCATTAAATTTTAATCGTAAACCCTCATTTGAAGGGTGGTTCTCTCTTGTAAATTTTGATTAAAAATGTGCTACCGGAGTTATTAGTTCAGTTTAATACTTCAAATTCTGTGAATGAGATTAGAATATCATAAGCTAACTGCTACCACTGAAAATCGCCCTTAAACCCTATTCATAAGGGGTGTTCTCTCTTGTAAATTTTAATTCAAAATGTGCAACCGGAGTTATTACTTTGGTGTAATACTTCAAATTGGGCATAAGAGATTAATTGGACGGAGTTATGCATCAAGCGGCCAAGCGCCAATTCCATAAAATTGAGATATTAGTGTCATCTGATAGCTGAAGCTCCAAACTATCAGCTACAATCTGTTTCCTGGTGTTTTATTCGTTAAAAACAATAAAAATGTAAGCGCGGATATTGATAACGCCTATTAGATGCATGCATCTCGAAACTTAGTATGCGCTGTAGCTCATTTTGGCAGAATGGAGCTTAGCCGTGTGATGCATAACACCGTCCAATTCATCATAAGCTAACTGCTACCACTTAACACTACCATTCAACCCTCTTCATAAAGGGTGTTCTCTCTTGAAAATTTTAATTAAATAATGCTACCGGTGTTATTACTTTGGTTAAAATCTTCAAATTAGGTGTATGAGATTAGTACACCATAAGCTCACTGCTACCACTGAAAACCGCCATTCAACCCTCTTCATAAGGGGTGTTCTCTCTTGTAAATTTTAATTAAAAATATGCTACCGGAGTTATTATTTTGGTTAAAATCTTCAAATTAGTTGTTTGAGATTAGTACACCATAAGCTCACTGCTACCACTGAAAACCGCCATTCAATCCTCTTCATAAGGGGTGTTCTCTCTTGTAAATTTTAATTAAAAATATGCTACCGGAGTTATTACTTTGGTTAAAATCTTCAAATTAGTTGTTTGAGATTAGTACACCATAAGCTCACTGCTACCACTGAAAACCGCCATTCAACCCTCTTCGTAAGGGGTGTTCTCTCTTGTAAATTTTAATTAAAAATATGCTACCGGAGTTATTATTTTGGTTAAAATCTTCAAATTAGTTGTTTGAGATTAGTACACCATAAGCTCACTGCTACCACTGAAAACCGCCATTCAACCCTCTTCATAAGGGGTGTTCTCTCTTGAAAATTTTAATTAAATAATGCTACCGGAGTTATTACTTTGGTTAATAACTTCAAATTAGGTGTATGAGATTAGTACACCATAAGCTCACTGCTACCACTAAAAACTGTCATTCAATCCTCTTTATAAGAGCTGTTCTCTCTTGCATATTTTTAATAAAAAATGTGCTGCCGGAGAAATTACTTTGGTTTAATACTTCAGGTTGCGCGCGACGTTCCAATCTTAACATTTGATTTGAACAATTTGAACATCGCGCTCAATGTATACTCTGCCGCACTTTAAATGCGACACGATGTTCGGCGCTTGCAGGCCTTTTTACAAGGATGTTTGGATGATTGTATACAAATTATCAGGTCCGTATGCAAGATTTGATATTGAGGATCAGTGTTATGAAGTCAAAAATCAAAATAAGTAAGTGAAACGACAGATACAACGAATAAAATACGTTCGTGTAACAGTCGAACAGTTTCAAGAAAACAAGCTCAAATTTGTTACTAAACAGTATTTATTATCAATAAAAATAACAAATCATTAATTTGTTGTTATTAAATCGATAAGAAATATACACGCATTTAATAAAATGTTATTGTAACGCATCAAAAACCTTAATTGACATTCTTAGTGCTTCGTTTATGAGAAGATGGAAGATTTTGCCAATTTTTTTTTTTTTTAAGGCGTTAATCGATACTTAAATGTTTAATCTGATACGAAACAAATGCAATTAATTAATTTACTGGAATAATTAGTACATATCAAATGAGGAGTGATCATTCAAAACGAAACGTCTGTTTTCTTTTGAAATTTAGATTTTATGCGTTTTAGATTCTTTTCCAAAGTTTACATCGGTTTTCGTGTCTAGATTTAAACAAAACAAAATATAGACATATCCATTGTAATAGATTTAAAATTCATTTTAATTCAAAAATGAATATTTACGAAAAACATTTATTGTTCTATTATTATTATTATTATTATTATTACAAACAAGACATCCAAAATGGTTTATTTTTTTAGCGTTTTCTTTTTTTTCCTACTCTCCTACCCAGAGGACTGCCCTTTCCGTTTTTGATAGGCAACCCAGCCATAATTTATTATAATACTTTTTACTAGGTTTACATCTATATATATTTAAGTTTCTTCTCATTTTTGTAATCCTTATTTTCTGTCTTTGAGCGTCCAATTTGATGCTACAATTTTTGCAAATACATGCGCCGCTTGGCGCCTTTTGTTTGTTTGTGTGTTTTGTTTTTGTTTGTTGTGTAAAAGGGTTGATTCTAGATTTTAAGTAAAAAAATGTTCATGGAATCGTAATTTAGAGTCGAATATTATTCTTAAATACTTAAATTTGGGTGAAATTTCCAAAATAATTTCATTAAATTTAATTAATGGTAATTCATATTTTAGTTTTCTAGTAAATAGTGTGGTTTCTGTTTTACTGGTATTGAATGTTAATTTATAGTGATCCCTTTTGTAAATAGATTTAATATTTTAAATTCTTCTTTCCGTGTCCGGTCAAACAATGTTCTCCCAATCACCAATGGCCTTGAAAAGGACCGATGCAATGGCATTTTTAAGGCCAGGTTAAAGAATTTTCGCGGACCGAATTCGAAGACTCGTCATAAAACTGCCAGTGCGAACCAGCTGCTGAGACGGTCCCTTGCTAGGTCACAATACAGTAGTTCTGGCTTTATTACTTGCCTAATAGTCATTCTCAACCTGCATTTCTGTTTTCTTGTTATGCCAAAAATTGCAGTGTTTTGTGACAGAATTTTATTTTAGTGTGTCAACGAGTTCAAGTTTTGAAAAAGCACTCGTATCATTGCTCCGTATGATTTGCTACTATGTTTTAGAAAAATTTAAAAATGGAAGGTAATGAAAATAAAACAAATTAAAAAATATAAATTTATATTTGTATAATCTGAATTTTAACTTACAAGCCGAAGTATTTTTTAATAAATATAATAAAAACGAAAATTAGTCATGTTGAGGGGCAGAAACATTTCATCTACTTATCTTTGCGTAGTGGCATGTTTCTAGTGTGTCGCGGATCAACTAATTCAGGAAGTACACAATTAAAATAAAATCGTTGTAATTTCGGCAGCATTTTTTCGCTCCAAAATTTATTGTCTCTCAATATCCACTGTGTTTTCGGTGGATAATCATCCCCTAACCAAACACACAGTAAACATGATTCTTTGTCAGCTATTTGCAACTGTCCTTGAATTTGATAGTACCAATCATGATTATGGTTTATTGTCATAATACCTGTCCGTTTTTCATATTTCCAAAAAGTGGCTTTTCTGGAATCAACAGCTTCTTCAATTGATCCTAAAAGAAAACAAAAAATCAAAACCACCTTTTTAAATTTAAAATATTTGTAACGTTAATTTCCCACAGTAAGATTGTGTCATCAGAAGTTTAGGGATTAGGTAATTAGCGGTTTAATTCAAATACAGTACCTCTGAGGGCTCCATCTGTGGAGATCGGGAAGTAGTAAAGGGGGGCCATAAAATGGCCGGAGCGGAACTCAAGTCAGTCGTATTTGATAGCTCGAGGGAGTCGGTTGTGGGAATACTTGGGAATTATAAGGGAGACCTCCTGGTGTAGTGATTCAGGTGAAATCTTAGGGGTCCTTCCTTTCGACAGCTTGTCGGATTGGGTCTACAAGTATTCGTTCGTGCGGGTCCCAGGAAGGGAAAGCACTCGACTTGTTGTCGGTTTAAAAAAAAAAGACACAACTTATCCACCCTCATCTTCTTAAGCCGTTTGTCATCGGAAGGTAATTAGACTCTTATCGAGTCCGTGTGTATCGCAGACGCGATGCAGATGGATATTTTTACCCGGAAAAATCCGGTTTCCTTTTTTATGTGGAATGTCAAAATTCATGACCACATGTTTGCTATACTTCTGTTTAATATTTAATTTCTCTTGTAGGCTTGTTGTTCTTGTTACTTGCTACTTACTGCTTGCTTGTTGTTTGGTTGCTTGCTCGTTGGCATAAACTGCGTGGGCGTGCATAAACTTGCATCGGCTCGCGTTGCAATTCACTAACTGGCATCACACCATCTCCACACTGACGTTGGCAGTTACGCGTACATCAGCTGTTTCATTGGCGGGATCTTCATACGCTACCCGTATACAGTCTAAAGGGACGTTCGTGGATAAGGGGAGCAGTACGGCGTCCATCTGCGCTGGTGGATGTGAGGTCGTTGAGCAAGGATTGAGTCCTGGACTTGTTGGACCTAGGGAGGAGTTTTACCTGGTCTGCAGCACGTCCCTGATCGTTGTCGGAGGGTTTCGCATCACGGGATCCGGACAGATGAGTGACTCTTAATTTGCCCTGTTATTCTGACGGGAATCTCTTGGGTTTTATACTGTTTGATTTGTAACGTAATTTGTTAAGTAATCGTTGTAAGATTACGGTAGGGATTTGAATTCAGGATAGGCCTTCAGTCGATCCTGGACTAACGTAACCATCGGATGATCAGTCATTCGTCGTTTCCGAAACGGGTGTAATTATCTAACTCGCGGCGCTTAAGACGCTAATCTAATATCCGGATAAAGGCCATTATCTTGTTCTCGGTATTTATCGGAATAACTGGTTTTATGTCAACGTTTCACAAGTGAGACGGAGTGGTTGCCTGATCGGCACCGGCGCGCGAACTCCGTGCAAATTGATAAAGGTTTGTTCGCAATCGGAACAAACGCGAACGACTGGTATAAGTGAGGGTTCCTTGTTTATGTCTGATTCCCATTAAGGGTCGACAATTAAACTTAGTATTTCAATTATAATTGGTTCATATCGAGTTGCCATCTTTGACAACCGATTGTTATTATTGTAATCAATTCCTTTGAGAATTGATCATTGTATCAGTATTGTTATTAGTATTCATAAGCTTAGATTAGTGTAGTTAATTTTCTTTTTCTTATTTTTGAGTTGTCTTTATTTTGTTTCCCTTTTTCCTTTGTACATATACACTGTTAATATATTGACTTGTGCCGTTACCTTGTTGGTTTAATATTGCCAGAGAATCTGTCTCTGGAGAAGGTTTACTTGAAGGAAGATACCCTCCCCTTCGAGCTTAGGGGGACACTGACCGACACATAGGATCCGAACAGGTCTAAATTAAGCTTGTGGCGCCCGTATAACATCATATTTAAGCGAACCCAGCCGTTTACATCCGCTGGGCTGGTCGATCGGCTACTTGTTCGGGCTCCAATGGTCATAGGGTAAATTCAGGGTGTGACATATTGAAGTACTTATGTAGGTAGTACGGTACATTGGTGATACATACCGATATCATTATGGGAAGTTGTCACGGTATCAGAAAAATCAACATTTAAATCGGTTTCTATTCGATTTATCGAAACTGCATCTTCAGGTAATTCACTACTAGTTGATATCGACTGTGATCCCGCTGATTGATTTTTCAATAAATTCTAAAAATTAGTATAATGTCAACCAAGTAGCACTATTTTTGGATTCAAATAAAGATTAAATGCATACCTTTTGCTATTTAAATAAACAAAAGGTTGAATAATGTGTACTAACCTGTCCCTTTACATTTTACCTTGAAAGGAATTTTTAGAATGAAATTTTAAAGCGTCTGTGGTTCATTGACAGAAAAATGCACTTTACAACACAATAATACCATACCTGCAAATGTTTAAGGGATGCCGGTCAACATCAAACATGTTCCTTTTTATAACTGATTGATCAACATTCAAAAACAAAATAAGCTTCATTTAAGGGCATTAACATCAGTTCACATAAACAAATATATTTACAACAGGGATCTATTAATTCTTATGGTATAGTATTTCGCTCGGGTCAGTAACATTTGTTTAGTCAGACATCATTCAAAACTTCTTGTAGATAAATATAAATATTCTTTAGGACCGATGCAAGTCCTACAAGGCCACTGGTTTATGGCAGGACTATTCAAGTAATAATCACCGACCGAGGGGTCCTTTTACAACAGGGACATTTTCATCTTGGCACAGTGTAATTCTTCTTTTAAAATAGTGATCTCTTTTGTAAATAAATTTAATATTTTTAATGAAATTTATACATTTTAATTTTTAGAGCACATTTAAGCACATTTAAATACATTGAAATAAATTTAAAAAATAAATCACTTAATAAAATTACTTTTATTTATTATTATTTCGTAAAGTGACAGTTATTTAGAATCTCAATAATACTCAAATTATTAAGTGGCCAGTGCAGATTTTAAAATTTTGTTTGTTAAATTTAAATTCGTCTCAATTTGTTGCAAAGAGAAATTCCGATTACCTGGAAGATTGAATAATCTAACAACAAACAGCCCAATTGAAAATTTCGAGATATCCAATTGCCTTTTCTTTACGTAAGATTAGGTGCATATTTGATATACTAATTATTCAACTGAATTAATTCATTATTTGTATCAGTTTAAACATTTAACTATTCCGAATTTACAAACTTCACAAAAGCTTTGACCCTTCAGTTATATCAATGTTTCTTCAGTAGTTTATTTACGGTCAGCTGCAAAATGTTTAAACTGAGAATTATACCTGCCGAGCGTTACTTATTGAAAGTGAAACCATTATTTCACTTCAAAGAATTGCAGGGAAAAAAAATAAGAAAACTTACGGTAAAAAAATAAAACATTTTGGATGTCTTGTTTGTAATAATAATAATAATAATAATAATAATAATAGTAATAATAATAATAGAGCAATAAATGTTTCTCGTAAATATTCATTTTTGAATTAAAATAAATTTTAAATCTATCACAATGGATATGTCTATATTTTGTTTTGTTTAAATCTAGACACGAAAACCGATGTAAACTTTGGAAAAGAATCTAAAACGCATAAAATCTAAATTTCAAAAGAAAACAGACGTTTCGTTTTGAATGATCACTCCTCATTTGATATCTACTAATTATTCCAGTAAATTAATTAATTGCATTTGTTTCGTATCAGATTAAACATTTAAGTATCGATTAACGCCGTTAAAAAAAAAATTGGCAAAATCTTCCATATTCTCGTAAACGAAGCACTAAGAATGTAAATTAAGGTTTTTGATGCGTTACAATAACATTTTATTAAATGCGTGTATATTTCTTATCTATTTAATAACAACAAATTAATGATTTGTTACTTTTGTTAATAATAAATACTGTTTAGTAACAAATTTGAGCTTGTTTTCTTGAAACTGTTCGACTATTACACGAACGTATTTTATTCGTTGTATCTGTCGTTTCACTTACTTATTTGGATTTTTGACTTCATAACACTGATCCTCAATAACAAATCTTGTATACGGACCTGATAATTTGTATACAACCATCCAAACATCCTTGTAAAGTGGCCTGCAAGCGCCGAACATCGTGTCGCATTTAAAGTGCGGCAGAGTCTACGCTTCCCCTCAGCGGCTGGTCTCTACCCTACTACTCGACCACTCTAGCGCGCTAGACCGATTTTACCCATATTAACGACCGTTTTTCACCTATTTCGCTGCATTTTATGGAGAAACGAAAATAGACGTTTTGTTGCTGCCGCCGTTTAGTTTCCAATTCTATTTTTAAATTTTAAATCAGAAAACTAGAGAAGCATCCAGTCCTCCACGAAAATATCGCAACTAAAAATTGAAATGGTGATTGTGCAAGATCTGTTAGTCCGACAGAGTCAGGGTGTTGCACACCAAAAGTACATATAAATAGCTACCTTTGCGCAAAGTTTCAGTACTTAAAATTAAAACATGGAGGAGTTGTGAATTTTGTAAGAAAGCGCTGAATTTTCCGGGTTTTCTGGTTTTCCTCCGGTTGTAATTATCCGATGGGGTCATTCGACATCTCATTCTCTTCGTAATTTAATTCTCTACAATTCGTCCATGAAAGTGATTAAGATTACTTCATTAGTTTCCATTTTACAAGCAAAAAACTCAGGAAAACGCTATTTTCTCTTGCGAATTGACTGTAAAAAGTTAAAAATTATGATTCTCGAGTCGAATATTATGCACAATTCATCTACTAACTATCCTTGATATAATCGCACAGTCGGTTTCCAGGTAAGATTTCTGTCATGAAAAAAGCTTAATTGCTTCGCCTATACGTTATAGTATAAAATTTGAATGTTGCATATAATTGAGATATACTATGACGTAAGTCTGGCGGTCAGGAGCTCTTGCTCTACAAGTTTATGTCTTATATTTGCAAAACTTGCATATTGTTTTGTAACATTGATAATATGCATTTAATTTTATTATAGGTCGATGTAAATGAAAAGGGTACCTACAGCACCCTTGCTTCTAATTCTGTTATTCCATATAATTTTTCTGAATCTTGGCTAACTTTCAAAGAATACGAAACCATTTTGCGAAACGACGATGCAACAAAAATTTGCTCTAAGCCACCTGTAAAACCAAGACCTGGCGAAATATATGTTTATAAATCACACGGTCCAGAAACAGTTGAAGACTGGAAATCTGATCAACACAGATGGAGAAATACCGGATGCAAACATTTACCAGTTTCAAAACCTATTTTAACATATATACATATAACATTAATGTCATATATAAAATGATAAATAAATTTAAATTCAATAGAAGTAAACACGAAAATAAAAAAAAACAAGAACCTTTAATCACAAAAAAAAAATTTTATATAAAATAATATAAAATTACTCACATAGACGCGTTTCAGTGGCTATGCCACCATCTTCAGTACATCTACTCATTTTTTCGTTTTCATTATCGATATCACAGGGTCCACTATATATATTTTATTTTTTTTTTAGAAGTAAACACAATAAAAGCAACCACGAAAATAGCCAAGGAACAGTAAATAATAGGAAACCGATCTGTAAATGGGTAAAATTCAATTACTATGGCAATGTAACAAATAAACTAACAAAGATTTTCAAAAACCAAAAATTGAAAAAGAAGACAAATATAATTGGAATGGAATATATTCAATTAAGTGTGTCACATGTAACAAAAAATATGTTGGGCAGACTAGTAGAAGTTTCCATAAACGGTATAAAGAACATATTAACAAAAATAATACAACTTCAAATTATACAAGACATTTATATCAAGAAAAACACCAATTTGGTACCATCGAAGATACTATGAAAATAGAAAAAATAATGCATAAAGGGGTCAGGATGAACATAGCTGAAAACATATACATTTATAAAAACAAGAATAAAGCACAGCTTATAAATGAACAGTTACACGTTAAGGATGATATGCTAATAAAACTAGTAAATAAAATTGATACATAAATGAAACACATAAAAAACTAATAAGACTATAATAATAATATAAATAGATAAAATTAAAAAATTGAAAAAGTGGGGAGGTGGATATAAAGTCAAACATTTAAAAGAACACTTATAATATCGAATCTACTGATGATGCGAAGGTGCGAAAACTGTTAGTAGTATGAACAGTTTTAGAATCGATAATTAAATGTTATTTATAAAATATATATAGTGGACCCTGTGATGTCGATAATGAAAAAAAAAAAAATAAAAAATAAAAACAAGAACCTTTAATCACAAAAAAATTTTATATAAAATAATATAAAATTACTCACATAGACGCGTTTCGGTGGTTATGCCACCATCTTCAGTACATCTACTCAGTAGTAAAATTTTTTTGTGATTAAAGGTTCTTGTTTTTATTTTATTTTTTTCATAAATGTTATTTATGTTATGTAAAATTTGTGACGTACGTTTTAATAAGTTTAAAATGTTAAATGTAGGTGATGTGTGTTTTAAAGTGTAAAAACTGAAAAAACTGGACATATCCTGATTAGTTCAGGTGTATAATTTAAAATAAAATTATGTGGAAACCTAAGGACCCAATAAAAAGTAAGTTTACTTAACTTTCTTCATATATATTTATATATCCACATAAAGGAAACAAAATGAAAAAATTTCAAAATTTTAAAAAAAATTAAAAAATTAATTAAAACACTTTATTACATTTAAAACTACGTCTTTTGCGTCACACGTCTGAACCGAGTCTGTTCCGAACCACACCCGCATTCCTCGTTTATTTACAAAACAGCCCTCGACCCCTTCGTGACCTGGGTCCTTAGTCATGTTCCCAATCATAACGGAACGTATGGTTGTTAGTGTATTTATTTCTCCTTACACAAGATTGTAAAACCCGTTTAAAATAATGAACTATAAGTTATTTAAATAAATTTTGCAAGGAAAATTGAAACAAATTACAAAATTTGACCAGTAATAACTCCATAACCAAAGAATTAATACTAAATTGGTACAGCGTTTTTACTTGATTTTCCGTAAAAAATCGCATATTTTTGTGGATACAAGTGCGTATGAGAGCGAAAAAGATGACGTTTTATTAGGTTAGTACAGGATGACAATATTTGACTGTGAATGTTATACAACTCGGTTTGTGTTTCGAGCACGTATTATTTTTATGCACCATCGAGTAGCCGACACCCAATTCAGCATTTGGTGGCTTAAAAACTCCGAATGAATTATTTTATAACTACTTGTATGCACTAGAAACATTATTTTTCAATACTTTCGTACAATATGCTGTTGACGAAGGTGTAGGGGAAAAAAATATTTCTTATCGAAAGATATTTCAGGTTTCAACCATCCATGCGATAAATTCCGTATTGACTTTTTTATTCAATTTGTTATAAGATTTCGAATATTTTATATTATGAAATTTACAAATTTTTATCTGTGGTCTTACCTGTGTTGGTATTAGCCCTCAACTTACAAATTTTTCCAAAATTACTTCCCGTTAATCTGGTTCGTCATCGGATCGGAACTTTGACTCCTTGTATTTTTTTCAATTTCAATCGGATCAACTTTAGATAAAGTTTGAAGAAACTGTTTTTTTTAAATTAGAATGATCTCCAAAAATATGGTTAGGCCCGTTTAAAATATCCCGTTTCAAATTATTTATTTTTAATTGCAAAGTAGAGTTTTCTTGTTTAGGATATTTTACAACTCCTGTGCTAAATTTTAAAATATTTGCCTTCAAAAATGAAGGCAATTCTTTGTTATCCCCACGAATTTTTCGAAGATACCTGGCTTTTAACTTGACCCAAACACTGGTGGGACTTGAAATGTAAGTCGTTTCAAGGAAATTATTTATGACTACTTCACCGAGTTCCAGTATGTACAATGATTTATGACCGAAATGGTACTGTGGTCGCCTATCTTTTAGTGAACGACAAATCTCCTAAAATTGAAACAGGTCCTCTATGCCGAGAAGTCTTAAGTTTTATTTAAAATATTTTTTACATGTTTTAGGCAACTCACTTTGCCCCGATTGGGAGAAATAGTTTATTATGACTTCGCGAAACAAATCCCAAGCCCGTTTGATAATACCTACATGAATTTGATGTAAATCCTATTCCTAATCCTAAAAAGTTGGTTTTGTAATAGCAGCTTTTATTATATTGGTAAGTTGAAATGATTTTAAATAAGGTATGTGTAATATTTCCTTTTTTTAGAAAGTGTTAAGCTAAGTAAATTTAGTTCCTCCGAAAAGGACATTAAAGCTGCAATGGAGAAATGGTGGTGAAGGACCGGTGTTGTTTTGAAATGACTTTTTTCAAAATTTCTAGTTGTTCAATTTGTTAATAATTAGTTAAATTCTGTATGGTAATTATTCTTGAATATGCATATTTTTTAAGGTTAAGTTTCTAGTTATTTAGATTGTTAATAGTTAAAGTTAAATAGGTAAAGTTGTTCACTGCAAATTATTTTTCAATTTACATATTTCTTTGTACGTATTTTTTAAGAATAAGTTTCATGTAATTTGTTTAAGTTCGTTATTGTAACAACTTTTTAATTTAGAAATTCTTTAAAGTTATTTATTCTTGAATATATGCTTCTTTCCATTATTCATTGATTTATTTTTTAATCCAACAACGTTTATAAGTACGTCCATTAATACCCATTATTCGAATCCAAATGGACAGAAATAAGACATCCAGTGAACGTCCAAAACGAATCCGTTTTCAATCCCAATGACGTCCAATAAGCGTTTGTCGATAGACGTCGACAAACCGGCACGACATGGACATACATTGAACGTCCAAAAATATCCCAAATGTAGTCCCAAAAACTTCCATAAACTGACGCCCATATGTACGTCCAAATTGGTCGCAAATTGGACGTCCAGTGATCCGTTTGTGTACGTCCAATGTACGTCCATTGGATGTGCATGTGTTACGTGGGTATGTTACGACCCTAATAAACGATTTTGTTTTTTTACTGAAAAATTATCTGAAAAGTAGTCTTTCAGGTGCACCAGTTTGAAACATTCAAAAACCGTTCTAAATTTCTAATATAAATTTTATTATTATTACTATTATTATTCCTAGTTTTACTTGTGAAACGTGTGAACGTGGATATTGACCAATTTAGAGATGAGTTACGAAAATAAGAAAAACAGGTAATAATTCAAATACACCCATTTAGAAATCTAGTTACATTGTTTATTTACTCTAGTTATTACTTATGTTATGTTATTTTTTTTTTGTTGTTATATACATGTTTCATTTTGTTATATAAATTAAAGATTATATAAATATTCATTAAAAAAAAATTATATAATTAACTAATAAATCGAGCAAATAAAAAGCGGAGGACATATATAATCTTTCTGTTATGTCTCTTATAAACAATAATGGTTCCATTTATAAAGCCGCAAGCCAAAGTACTGTGTATGTACAGAAAAATTAAAAAAAATGTGCAAGATGCGGTACAGTTGTCCTACCTTGAAACTAAAGTTAATCACGATTTGCAACCTCATCAGATTTTTAACGGAGATCTATTATGTGATCAACACGATGACTCTACAATAATGTTTATATCTCAGAACAATCATGCAAGTACTACAACTACTGAATTTAAATTAGAAGAATGTCCTCCCATTTCACCTACCGTAACTAATGACGTCAATTCTTCACAAAAACTGTTTAGTACTAATAATGAGTCTACTGTAATACCAATGACGGCAGTTAATAATCCAGTTCAACAGCCCTTGAATGCAAGTTCATTATTAACTAATTGGTCCCTGAAGCATAACATTACTTATACAGCATTGCATGATTTATTGTCATGGTTTCAGACAAATCCAGATATAACTAATTTGCCAAAAGACTCCCCCACTCTTTTAACCACTCCCGGGGACTGTAAATTGCAGTCAATGAATTCTGGAGATTTTTTAAATTTCGGCATGAACAATTATGTAAAAAAAAGTTTATTAAAACAAGAACATCTTCCAAATATGAGAGAAAATGACTTTAATGTAGATGGATTACCAATTCATAAAAGTACGAACAAATTATTTTAGCCAATATTATGTAAATTCAGCTATGACGATTCAGTGGTGGACCCATTTCCAGTAGCGATTTTTTGTGGTTCATCAAAACTGCCCTTGGAACAATATTTGCAGCAGTTTGTGGAAGAATTGAAAGATTATTTAAATAACGGGTTTCCATTAAATGACAAAAAAATTAAAGTTACTATAGGTCATATTACAAAAAATTGCATGTTAAAAATTTTGTGATTTCAGATAAAAAAGGTGATAAATGTATAATGCTGAAGGAGAAAAAATTTTTAGAAGTAAATAATGTCGTGATTGATAATTCTGGACTCATACATATCTTGGGGACAAAAACTAATATTTTAAAGTCATATGTTGTATATCCAGGAGATTCTTCTAAAGGGCCTTTCAATAGGGACGCTCGATTTTAAAATGTAAATAAAAACAGTTGTGTGTGAGATATTCACTCAATTTTTATTTTTTTATTTGAAAGTATATTTTATAGCATTAAGTGTGGAACTGAACGATATGAATACCGATAACATGGGGTCCAACAGGACGGCGCTACGTGCCACAGAGCACATGCCAGGATGGACATTCTGGACGAGCGATTTGAGGGCATGGTTATGTTGTGCGATTTAACGCCTTTAGACTTCTTCCTTTGGGATTATCTTAAATCGCAGGTCAATGCGAATAAACCGCAAACAATTGACGCTCTCATAGTCAACATAACAAATTCAGTCAGATTTATGCGACAAAGTCATTGAAAATTGGACCTTCCGAATACGTGCCACCAAGCAAAGTCGCGGCGAACATTTGAACGACGTTATATTCCACACTTAACGCCATAAAATGTATATTCAAATGAAAAAAAAAATGAGTAGATATCTCACACACAACTTGTTTTATTTACATCTTAAAATCGAGCGTCCTTATTGAAAAGCCCTTTATTTTATCTACTTTTGAAGTTGCAATTGTGTCTGATAACGTAAAAGACATTGTATGTACAGTTGAAAATGTCATACAAAAGGGCGTATTACTACCCATTGGAAAAATTTTTGTATATGCTCCAGCATTTATACTAGTTGAAGTGAAAACTTCTTTAGGTACACAAAATTGGCCAGGCAAACAATAAGTCTGATCGGTGAGGCTCTGTCATAAAACGCTGAGCGAAGGAGAAATAATTGGCAGTGCCTGACACTGAGTTACCTCAAGCCCACTGTTTCTTTCTTAGATTATGATAGTACTCAAGAAGATATTGCTTTACAAAATCAACCATAACAAGATTCAGCAGAATAATTGATACAGTTTTTTCATTATTCCAATCATTAATTGAATTGAATGTAAGCGAAATTATTAAACTGTTGGTTTTGCATGATATACAGATTTAAACATCCATTCATTGTGACTTTTTTATGTACTTGCATTAACATGCTCATAACCACTACATTTCATTATTTTATTTATTTTGAAAAAATTTTGGATTTTTTTAGAAAATTCTGTGTCGTGGAATTTCCCGAAGAAAGAGGTGGTTCTAGTACACCCATGGGCATCATTGGATCTTCATGGTTAAATGAGGATACAGATGGACAGTATTCTTGTTATCGGCCAAGCTACTTTAAAAGTGAAAGACGTAAAGTTAATGCCATATGTGAAGGTCTAAAATTAGATACGAAAAAATGTATGACGTGCAAAGTTAATGTCAAATACTAGGCTGGTAAGTAATGTATTATATATTATACATCATAGAGTATTATAAGTATTTTTTTTCATGATAGATACGTACACAAGAGCCCAACAGAAAATGGAGCAGCTGCAAGTAACTTCAACGGTATCGCAAACCAGTTGCACTGATTCGGAAAGTGATGACGATCACGAATATTTGAACCACACTCTAACCAACCACTCTTCTGCAAACCGGCTGCTTAAAGAATGAAGTATGTATACTGATTTTATATGCGACTCCGACGATACAGCACGCAACATCGATGTAGAAGACATCCAGCCACTCCTTCCACCGACCCTATTGACCTCAAGACAACAACATCCGACGCCCTTGGTGTGGTCAGCTCGAACAAGTGACCGTAAGCCAGGAAGTTCGTCTCGGCAAAGACAACGGCTTGGAAATTCAACGACTGATAATAAAATGACGTCAACTACAACCCATGGACCGCGCCACGCTGACCGTGGCCGACCGGGGATTTCTTGGTTACTACCTAATGCACGAGGGTTATCTTTATTGCCAACACGGCGAAAAGAGACTTCCTCGTACCAACCGAACATCAACCACGCATTTTAAATTATTTTCACGACAGTGTACTCGCAGGTCATCCCGGCTCGGACGAGACGGAACGAGCGATCTCCGAGCAATTTCACTGGCCTGACATCTCCAACCGAGTTCGAAGATACGTCGCAGGGTGCCTGCTGAGCGCCCAATACAAGCGATGACTTCCACATCTCGCGACACCGTAGCGTCCGCGTCAACCTAAGCATCCATGGGCCACAGTCGCTTGCGATTCGATGGGGTCATATTCGACGACTCCATCCGGGAACAAGAATATCCTGGTCGTTACCGATCTCTTCTTTCTACTCAAGGACACTCGGACCGAGACCGTTACCAACTGTCTGGAGAGGTCAGTTTTCCAACGATACGGCTTCCCAGAAAGCTTAATCACGGACAACGGGGTGCAATTTAGCAGCCGATTGTTCTGACGCTGCTGCGTCCGTTGGGAAACTCAGCACTCGGCCACTGCTCTCTATCGCCCCCGTGCTAATCCCACCGAAGGACGCAATGAAGACTTCAAAAAAATTCTCCAAATCCACCTGGTTGGAAAAGACCCTGCCACCTGAAACGAACATCTGTCTATGGCACTTTACTCCATTCGACGACGTCGCAACACTGCCACTGGACAAACCCCTAGCCAGCTGCTGCTCGGCTTCAATCTACACCTACCAGGTGCGTGGGACGGTCTTCAGCCAGTTCCAGAGGCAACTAGCCTTAGTAGGGCTACCAGCTTCAATAATTTGAGAAATGTAATGACAAAATATAATATTCAGCCAAACCAAATATTCAATTGTGATGAGACAGGTGTGACCAATGTGCATAAACCCGGAAGGATATTGGCTAACATTAAACAAAAACAAATCACAAGTGCTGAACGAGGGACATTAATAACAATGTGCACTACAATATGCGCTAATGGAACATTTGTACCGCCTTTCTATATATTTCCAAGAAAATGCTCAGTGGGGCTCATCTGGGATCAGAAGGTGCAGCCTATCCCTCTGGTTGGATGACGCGTGAAAATTTTATAAAATATATACAGCACTTTATCAATCACGTGCGTTGCAGTAAGAAGCATCAAGTTGTTTTAATTCTTGACAACCATGAAAGCCGTTACGATATTCGTGTGTTGAATATGTGTAAAGATAATGGGATTGTTCTGTTGACACTGCCGCCCCACTGCAGCCACAAATTGCAGCCGTTGGACGTGAGCTGTTTCTTTCCATTTTAAAGCTATTATAATAAAGCAGTTCATGACTGGATGCTAAACCATCCTGGTGTAGCAATGACAATTTATGATGTTAGCAGTGTTGTTGGTATTGCCTATCCTAAAGCATTTACGCCTGTAAACATTATCAGAAAATTTCAAAAAACAGGCATAGCACCCCTGAATTCACAAATATTTTCAGGGAGTGATTTTATGTCGTCTTATGTTACTGACAGACCTAAAGAAAATGAAGAAGAAACTTAGAAAAGTGAGAAAGAAGCTATAGTCAGTAGTATTAACCGATACACCCATAAAGGAAGGCATAGAGGAACAACATAAAGAAAGAATGATGAAAAAAGCCATTGCAGAAGAAAAAAAAACACAAGGCTAAAAGAGTTAAACGTAAAGTTTTTAATGATGACATTCGTTCGAACAGTGCTGTTAGTGAAGAGATTTGCAACGACTCTAGTGATTTAGAGAGCTTCACGTCAGAATTTCAAGATTCATCCATTCAAGAGGAGGATTATGTTATAGTAAGATACAGAACAAAAAAATCTATTAAACATTATGTTGGTCAGGTTGTGAAGATAAGTGGAGAAGAATACAATATTTCTTTTTCAAGAAAATTGTGGCTGATAAATTTGTATTCCCGGATAAACGCGACGAGAATACCTTAGTAGCAGAAGATATTATATTAAAGCTGCCCCGTCCTTACATTTCTGGAAGTACGAGACGGGCTGCTCGCCATTTTGTGTTTTCTATAAATTTTTCACAATTTAAGATAGACTAGAAGTGTTTTTGCTAAAAATTCCATTATGGACCACTATGATTCCCAACATGAACCATACAGTCGTTCATACTGGAACAAATGGTATATAGAGTGGTATGTGTTAAATAAAATTTAAAATACCTTAAGGATTCGTTTCAATTATTATTAGTTTGTTTCCATACATACATACCTAAGCCTGTACACATCCATTATGAGTAAAAGTATTTTACAAGAGGCGCAATAATTTCCTTAAAAAATGTGTACCACTATGGCCGGTTTACCCTACATAAAGATTTTGTATTTTAAATTTTATAATGACATTTTTTAGACCTTTCTGTATTAACTGCGATTGAACCGCAAGATACGGAAAACATTGTAAAATGGAGTCTTAACAACACGAAATTATTAATAGACTTCTACAAAATATGGAAGCAGAAAATTAAGACATTCCAAATAAAATCGATTAAGCAAATGTGGCTAATAATTAGCAGACATTTGAATGCAGCTGCAGGCACAAAGTTTACTCCAAGTCAGTGCGAAAATAAATGGAGGGTCTTGGATAGGACGTACAAAAAACATGTAGATAATCAAAAAAGTACAGGTAGTGTTAGGCGGTATTTTGAGTTTGCCGAAGAAATGGAAGGCGTACTAGGGCGGAAGAAGAGTATTGTGCCAGCAATACTATTGTCTTCGGAATCTATTCACTATCCTGAAGAAGAAATAACAGATAAAGAAACAGTACATGAAGCTGGTGAAACTATTCAAGACCCTCCTAAAGTTATCCCAAGAAAGAGGATTCTGAAAAAGAAACGCAGCACATTAGAGGCCATCAGGAAAGATAGACGCCACTAACAAGAGAAGCGTTTAGAAATTGAACAAGCCAAGCTAGAGGAATTAAGAAAGAGGAATGAATTGATATTTGAAAGAAACAAAATTCTTCAAGAAAAATATCACTGCTGTGAAAATTAAAAAAACAAAGTAATTGTAAGTTATTTATTAGACACCTTGCTACGAAAAAGCCTAATGTTGTGTTTACAGATCATTCCATTGTGACTGGTAGGACATTTGACTCCAAAATTATTTTGTGACTACAATTTAATACAATTTAATATAAAACTAAAAACTGACTCATTATTTCAACCCATTCTTAACCCTCATCCTCCCAACCTATTTTTCTTACGATAACTACCAGGTGGGGTACATTTGCACCCCAATTGTTTTAAGGCTTAAGACAAAATAAAATAGCCATTTTTTGTTATTGCAAGAACACTCGACTCTTATTGACATCCAGTAAACCAATAATATGAAAAAAAACTTTATTTGGGAAAAATATCAAATACAATAATTTATTAACAAGTTAATATTTATTCATGATTACAATTTTGGCAAAACAATTTTTTTGAGGAATGTTCAGTACAAACAAACTTTTTGCAGAGAGTACACTGTTGCCTTGTTTTTCTGTCACGTGTTCTGCTGCAGAGATGACAACGGTCTTGTACTTTTGTTGTAGTTGCTGTTGTGCTCATAGTGGTTTGGTTACTTTGTACTTCTGGCATAATTTGTATCATAAACTCTTTTAGTTGGTGTTGTATATATTTGTTGTTGTAACGACAAATGATGTTTTCTTTTACCAAGTCCTTTCCCAAATGGAGCAGAAATGTTCTTCGTGCATCTTTATCATTCTCTGTCCAATCGGGATTAGCGAGCTTCCAAACCTTGAATGCATTGATGGCAGCTATATCCATGATATGATAAAATATGGCCATAGGCCATCTCTTGGCCTTCCTTTACGTTGAGTATTGTTGAGCGAGTTGATCACCTACATCAACCGCTCCTTTGGTTTTGTTGTATGACAATATAATTCAGGCTTGTAGTCTTTATCTTCTCCTCCTACCATATCATCGGTGTGTTGGCTCGATAGCAATATTACTGATTTTTTTTTTTTTGCACATATGATACCAGAGTACGATTGTTTCTGAACGCGAACATAAAAGACTTTATAGGTTTACATGGTCTAGGCAACAATTCGCTTGGTATAAACGTTTTATTTTTCCTAAGGTTACCACAGAGGGTCATTCCCTTCAGCCAAAGTTTATCAGATAATTGCAGACTCGTGAAAAAATTATCAGTGGTTATTGCATGTCTCTCCTTGGTTCTTTTCTGATTGGTTATTCTTTTTTCGTAAAAACAATATGCACACAATTCACACTCAGACAATTTCACCTAATGACATTCAAAACCTTACCCACATACACCTGCATAATTATTATGTATGCAGAATCGCAGTCTGCCGCGGTCCAAATCTTGATCACGTATTTGGCAGGTTTGCTCTTTATATACACACGGAATGGAGCTTAAGCTCTAAAGGGAACAAGTTGCTCATCCACGCATATATGGACACCTGGTTCGCAGCTCATTTTACATTTTGCAACAAATAAATCAAATATCTTTTCGTTTTTTTTCAGTTTCGAAATTATCAAAATGAACAAATCGTGTGAGTTGGTGATAACAATTACGAGACATAGTAGCTGGAATGATAGCCCTACAGTAGGCAGGATCGGTACACCATAACATGTCGACAGATTCCTTACTACTTTTGAGAGCACCAGTTATAAGTAAAAGTCCAATGTAGGCCAATATTTCAAGATTACTTGTTGGAACAAATGTTCTTCGTTTCAGAGGGTTGCTAGCATTCCATCGTTCATAGAAGTCAGTAGCCTTATGGTTTGTCTCAGTTACAATAATATTTATGATTTCTGGCGTAACAAACAGCAAAAATGAATCTCTGATGTTAGAAATTCCAGAACTGTAGGACGTTAGACCAGGAGTAACATTCAATATGTTTGTTCGAGATCTCCTAACTCTTATATTTTTTGGATGTTTTGACAATTCAGTTCAATCTTTAGCTACATACGCAGGTACATCTTTCGCGGCGTCATCAATTTCATTATCACTTTCTTCGTCGCTGTCTTCTTCTTCCAAAAAATCGTTGAATTCTGGATCATCATAATCAAGTAGCCTCAACATCTCCTCTTCAGTAAGATTCTTTGGATCACTTATTTTCGGAACAGCACTCATGGCGTTCAAAACAATAAGCATTAACACAAATCACTGCGAAGCATACAACACAAGTAATGTAGCTAAACTGCACTAAATACGTGATCAAATAGAAATTCAGGAATGCATAGAAAGGGTGTTCCCCTGAACCAATCTGAGGAAGCCCATAAAAACATGATTACAGTTTCATATTATAAGGGAATTACACGAAATCGTACATACATATCCACTTACTATTTTCCAAATTAGGATAATAGGAAATTCAAGCTAAGCATGCGACTCTAGCAAAACTGTACCATAAGGCGAACTTGATTAATCAGTCGGACATAAAATACTTTATTTCATTTACACAAAAACGATGCAACATTTTTGTTAAATAGTTTTATGTCGAGAAGTTTTAAAGGGTTCCATCGTCTCCGAAAATTATCCCATTTTTCAGATGGTTTGCGCTGTTGTTAATCTTTCAAATCCAATTTTGGCAGGTGACGAATTTGTAACAATTCTCGCATAATTTTCCCAATTTACAAAAAGTCACTTTAACCGGTGACGTGCACTGGCGTTAAAAGTTCTTATCCTGAATATGACTCCACAATGCGACAGTTACCTATATTATCGATACGCGGTAACACTAATTTGAATGCCCAATTTTCGCTCATTTTTCTTGCGGTGCCGTGGTCAAATGTATAGGCGGCGTTGGTCATTTCCTTCTTTACGTTCATACCATTGGTAGCGAAAACATTTGAATTTCTAGCGTATCAACAAATATGGACGGTAAGTCATTAGTACATAATTCAATTTAATAATAACTAACTTTCACGCTTTAGTAATGAAAAAATTAGACGAGAAATTGGCGGCACTCAATGCAGTTACGAAAAGACGAAGCATGGATAAAAAAAACAACAAAAAAATTCAAAAAATGAAATTGATGGTAAGGGAACTGGAAAGAACGGAAAATAATGTTAGTATAATTAGTGTCCCGAATTAATTAATTAAAATCTTGTAGCGTGCTAAGTTGATAAAATTAGAAGAAGAGAACGAGGTAGAGAACCGTGGAAGACAAAATAAAGCCTTTCGTTTGGTTACGAGCGCACCCTGGTTCGCTCGGAACACACATATCCTTCGTGATTTAAATATCCAGTCACTTCGTGAACACATCGCCTCAATCGCGGAAAAATTTTTTGAACGCGCCACTGTCCACCCGAATCCCTTGATTCGCGTGTCACCGGACTACGTACCCGACCCACGCGATCGATATCGTCGTCCGAGGTCCATCATCGCATAATTCCTGCCCCCGCGGCCCTTTCTACTTCCCGTTCTTCTGAACAGCTACCCACAGCGTCAGAAGTATAGAATAAATAATATTCCAAGCTTCCTGTTCCAGGGCAAACCACACCAAAGGCCCAGAGGGGTTTTTAGTCAGTCATGCCCGTCGGGCATGGTCTGCTGGTTTATTGATGTCCCATTGCTGGCAGTATCACGCTACCGGTGGTTGGCCGTTGATGGGATGGCATATCGTGTCCGTTGTGGAAAACCTGACTCGCCTGTTAAACAGGGACCGACAGGTGTCTTTATGAAGATTTTACCTCTCTCCCACAAAAAAAAAGTTTATCCGTTGCTGCATTTCCGTAAATTATGTTATTGTAAAATATAAGCTCTGGTAGTTCTTCCCATGTAATGTTCTCTTCATCGTCGTTATATTGTTTTTGCAGCAACTGCTGTACATTTTGTTTTTTCTCTTTTGCAATTTCATTTCCTAAAGGTTGTAATTTCAACTTGTATTTTCGCTGAGTTTTGCTTCTTGTCAACATTGCCTGATAACGTGCAGCCTGAACTTTAAATCTATAAACTTCACTACTCTTGTACTTAACCGTTTCAGTGTTGTTCCTTGTAGTGAATGTTTTCAATTCGATGCGGTTCAAGTTTTTTATGTCTGGTAATTTATTATAAAGTTTATCCATTATGTCCTTAACATCGTATAAAAACCAATCATTCCCTAAAACCTTAACGGTTCCGACATTAGAATAAACTTGCTGGTACTCTTCCACTGTTGTGATAACGTTTTTGCATTTTAAAATCTTTTCTACTGTGCCATGTGCTCTGTCGGCTGGAAGGTAGCTATGACCCCTTACTGGAAAGTATTATTATATTCTTCACTGATGCAGGAGATTCTAATAACTAGCAAGCCAAAACATGCATTATATACGAGTTTTTGTTTTGGTCGTCACAGTCATCACAAAATAATCGTATTGATTCACAATCAGCCAAATCCAAAGAACGCAAATGGCACAGTAAAGCTGATCAAACCTCAGTTGAACTTCGTTTCCCTGGCGATTCGTTCCATGTATAAAATAAAGGATGTTTACTGTCCATATCTACACAACGGAATGCATAAAAGTTGATCTGTCTGATGTAAAACGCATCTTGGATCGGCCTTTTCGGTAGCGGGTGGACTTGTTGCAAATCGAAAGCGAATGAAATACTTTTTGGGGGAGTCTTCTTGCTTAGTTTGTAGAACCCGTATTGCACGTATTTTATGGATTCTTAAAGGAGATCACAACACAGAAATTGTAAAAAAAATGTAGTTGATGTATAGTATACTTAATTGCAAACAATAAGGAGGAAATCCGAAATCGCTATGTTGAGCCATCTGCATCGGTATTGGAAGGTTATTTTGGAAGTTAGATAAGCTCTAGAGTGGTAATAATTACTTTATTATAACTAGCAAACATACACTGATTAACGACTATATCGCCATACTTATGTTCTCTCTATGAAACACACTAAACACCACTAAACACTTGTTGTCTATTTTAACACCCTCCCTCAATAAGTATTTGGGTATAACACAAACTTAATACTCTCCTACTTAACACAAAGAAAACTTAACTTAAAAATACATTTTCCATAACTACCTATTGCAACATGCGGTTTCTAAATATATGACGAAATAGCATACATATCAAGTATAAACTGCAGCGTTTGCATTGTTGATAATGTGATTTCGTATGCCAAATATTTAGGTGGGGCGTTTTAAAATACAATAAGTGAAATACGCCCCACCTGGTAGCTGATAAAACGCCCCAGCCACAGAGCATGTAATTATTGTCATTTTAATTTAGAATATGGGCAAGATATACAGAAGAACAACAACAAGAGCTGCATGGACCGAAGCTAAAATGGCCGCTGCTATAGATAAAGTGAAAAGTGGAGAAATGGGCGTAAATGCAGCGAGCAGGGCAAATGACATACCTTCTAGAACTCTAAGACGGCACATAGCTGCTAATAGCAGTAAAAAACATCTTGGTCGTTGTCCAACATTGGGTAGAGAACATGAAAATAGGATAGTTGCACACATACAAGCCCTTGAAAAAGTAGGATTTTCACCAAATAGAAGCGATGTTAAAACCATGGCCTTTCAATTTGCAAATAAACTGGGCATCACACATAGTTTTTCGCAAAACAAAAAAATTGCAGGCAATACTTGGCTTTATGGCTTTATGAGGAGAAATAAAGTCCTATCTATTAGAAAATCTGAATGGTTATCATTAGCAAGAGCACAGGGTATGAATAGGAAAGAAGTCGGGGATTACTTTGGTTTGCTGCTTCAGGTGTTAACAGAAAATGATTTATTAAACAAACCGTCTAGAATCTTCAACATGGATTAAACTGTCATCCAAGTGAACAACACAGCAGAATACGTCATTGCAACAAAAGGATCTAAAGATGTCTATTCCTTAACAAGTTCGGAAAGGGGTGAAAATATTTCATTAATAGCTTGCTGCAATGGTGAAGGCAACTTCTTCCCACCAGCGTTGATAATGAAAGGCAAATATAAAAAGCCAGAATTTACAGATGGTCTCCCTCTCGGTTCCGACGTTTATAAAGGGTGCTGCAACATAACTTCCTTTTTTCAAAACGCAATATTGCGTTTTGAAAAAAGGAAGTTATGTTGCCGCACCCTTTATGAATCAGAAAAGTTCGTACATTAACAGCGATTTGTTTATGAAGTGGTTTCAGGAGTATTTCATCCCGAGAAATGGTAGCGGTAATGCGTTGTTAATTTTGGACGGGCATGCATCCCATTCTAATGCAATTGAACTTTTGGACATGGCCTTGGAAAACAATATTGTGCTATTATGCCTCCCGAGTCACACGACTCAGGCAATACAGCCGCTTGAAAAATCGTTCTTCAAGCCTTTTAAAACTTATTTTAGGCAGGAGGCCAAGACATGGATGCTAACCCACAAAGAAAGAAAATTAAATAGACGCAACGTTCCTTCACTAATAGGAAAAGCTTGGGGTAAAGCAGCTACTGCGAATAATGGAGTTGCATGATTTAAAGCAACTGGAAGTTTTCCATATGATCCATCGGTTATTCCCGATCAATTCTTTTCCATCTGATGCAACTGGAATGGGCAGCGAAGATCTGATAGAATTCCACAATGATGGAATTTCTAACGCAAGAGAATCTACATCCAAAGAAAAAGATAGTCCATCCAAAATTCTTAAAGAAATTAATCCAGTTCCAACTATACCAACTAATACCTCCAACAGAAAGCAGTCTGCGACAATTCTAACATCATCTGAGCATAAAATCAAGCGTCAGATTCTGTGTTATAAGAAGAAAGCTAAAGTTGGTAAAATTTTGGAACGAGATCTTAATTTACCTAGTTCATCGGGTATGAAACCCAAGCGTTTGCGTTGAAAGAAAATTTCAAAAACTTTAGCAAAAAAAAAAACAAATGTGTTATTCTTCCTCTGTTAGTGATTCATCTATTGATATTCAGTGTGAATCTCCAGAGGACGCGTTAGGCGATCAAGACACGGACTGTCTTGAGTGTGGAGAGCATTATTTTTCAACCAAATCAAAAGATGATTGGATTAAGTGCGTAATTTGCAGCATGTGGTTGCACGAAAGCTGTTCAATGTATGGCGATATGTGCAATATTTGTGGACGGCAAAAGAAACGTGCTGAAAATAATACATAACCAAGCAATGTTCAGTTTTCTATTGAATTGATTTGCCGGGGCGTATTATCACCGAAGGTACGGTAAAACGCCCCAGTGCAGTGTTTACTTAAATTTAATATTTGAAAAATGTAATTTACTTTTAAGTTAAAATTATGTTTAGTTTTGTATTAATAAGTGTTACAGCTTTTATGTTACGACTTAATTCAAAATAAATGTTTCAAAGCTTCGAGTTGTCGAATTTTTTTCGAAATGTGGGGCGTATTACACCACTTTACCCTATGGAAATTTCGTAAGTAGAAATTTTGTAGTGACTTTTTTGTGCTTTTATGAAAATTTGCGATTTGTTTAATTCAAAATTTTTAATTACTGTCCAATTTTATCTTTGATCGCATGTGTTTTGTTTGCAGTAGACAACAATTTTATTTTCACTGATTAAAATTAGACGCGTTACAAGGAAAAAGATTAGAAAAATTATTCTCTGCAATCAAACTCACTTCAGTCGAGCACCGATGTAACAAACGTTTCTTAAATGAATTGCTTACTAACTTCTTTAGGTTATTACGAACACAGAAAAAACGAACAAATTTCAAAATATATTTAAAAATGAAAAATCGATTTATACAAACTTTCCGTAAGAATGTCTCAAACGGCTAAATTTGAAAAGTGTTGTCGGTCAACTGTCACAGATTATTTTGATATTACGTTTACCGGCTGTAAGAAGCGGTCCCAGAGATCTCGTTATAACCGGGTTTCACTGTATTTAGTTTACATTTGCATATTTACCTTCACTGGAATTAGTGTTTAGCTTATTTAGAACTTTTTAATGGTTCCTTTGTTTGGTAAATTTCTTCGCAAACAATTTGAATATACTCAATCATATTAACATTTTCAGGAATTGAATTAAGAAAATGGAACCTGCACAAATACCATCTACTTCGACCCATGAAGCAATCAACGTCGAAACTGTAAATCAATTAGAAAAACAGTTATACAAAGTCCGAAGAGGTACCATCGACTGCGAAAGAGATTACGAAGTAAGGGTACCAGCACTAATGGCCTTAAGATTAATCTCTTCTGAAGTGGAAGAAGCAGGTGTAGCTCTCAATGTCAATGACTGTTCGGACTTTGATGATATGGTGATCTACAAAAAATGAAGGGTAGCAATACTGCCAAAATATCGTTGGTCCAACTGAAACATCAGATGCAGGCTAAATACAGCCAGTCAGAGGATTTCCTCAAAGAAAGAAGAATTTTGCAATAGGTAAATACTCTAATGGGTTTGACGAAGTTCTGGAAGATGACTTTAATGTGTTAAAAGAACTGTTCAATGACAACAGCATAAATTGTAGCAATGTAGAATTAGTATTATACTGTACCAATAGGGCTGAGGATATTTCGGAAGACACCTTGTAAACTTTTAGAATTGCATCAGCAAGTACACTATTTAAACACTAACACCGAAAATTCTAAGTTTTACACTTTTAACAAAGAAATGAAAGATTGCAAAAAAGAGTTTTTGAAAACGTTATTTATTTTTGATGGTCAAATTGATGTCAAATCGGTTAACAAATTAATTTGAGCTGAAATTGAAAAGATTGTTACCAATATCAGCAGCAATGTTGTCGATAATTTTATACAATTCATAACTTGTTGGAGTAAAGGAGAATTGGGGGGGGGGTATGTCTTGACCAAAACCAGAATCATCCAAGAATTGACAATATTGTTGATCGATTCGCACATTTCAAAGTTTATTACCTTAACCAATGAAGTAACAATTCAGGTTAAAGACGAAAAATTTAAGCACATCATCGAAAATTTGCGAAGTTATCTAAATCAATCATTTAACAAATATTTTCAATTTGAATATTGCCAATTGAAGGAGAAGCAATTTGACCAATTGTCTGATCGGTTTGCCGTCTTAAAATTAATTTCCAAAAATAAAGCAATACGTGAAAATCTCCCTTTATGTAATATTTATAAGGCGTTGTGGCAATCAGGATATATCGCTCTATGTTGTATTGTTGATAGTGAAGAAGATTATTTATATGTGGCCCAAATTTTATCTAATCTAAGACCTAATAATAAATGTATAGTATTAAGCAAATCTCAAAACTTTAAGGTTTTATGTAATTTGGCCAATTTGAATGATCAATTGTCAAATATGATTTTGGATGAAACAGTTAAATTTCAAAATAGAGGACCTTTCACGTTTCGATCGATTATTAAAGATATTCCTAATGTTGTGGAATTAATTACCACCAATGATATTATTTGTGTACTAAACGATACTTTTTGTGTGGGCGATATTTTACCAGCTCTTCCGGAAGGTTATATTAAACGTACATTGCCGAAAGTTATCTTAAATTTTGATGTATTTACAATTAAAAATCATATATTTGTGATCGCTTGTAAAGATAAAGAGTCATTTCAAAATTATATTCAATCGAATTATTTGAATTTGAATGATATTATGAAGGATTTAGAATCCGAAAAATGTTTGATTGTAGTAATGCCGTATGATAGTAATTTCAGTTCATCAACAAAATTATTCAATAAAGATACTCATTATTTAAAGTTTCTTACGCAAAAACAACAAATTTAGTGGTTGAAATCGTCTGATACTAATTTCAGTTGTTCAACAAAATTAGTCAATAAAGATACTCATAATTTAAAGTTTCTGGAGCAACAGCGACAAATTCAGTGGTTGAAATCGTGTGGTGATATTAATCCTCTCCAATCAAATCTCACAGATATGTCTGGAAATACATTTTATTTCTCTTTGAAATATCTTGCAGATACAGGTTCAAATGATATCACAATTACATTTCCCACTACCTTCAATATAATAAGCGCGGGACCGGGGGCATGGGGAAGTCTATTGCGATGAATATTGTTGCGTTACATGCTTCTGTCGATCGATAGGTTCTGAAAATTGAGTTAAATAAATATTTAGATTATTTCGATAATTTGGACCCATCACACAATACACCTGAGTCACATTTAAAATTTTTCGGAACAACATTCTTAGAAGAACAACAACGTAACACTAAATTAAATGAAAAAGTGTTTACAAGCGTTCTAAATTCCAAAAATGTTTTGATATTGTTTGATGGGTTCGACGAGATCGCCCCAGCTTACAAGAAGTGTGTAACGAAAATGATTCAATGTGTCCAAAAAGGTGGATTCTTGATATGGCTTACCACAAGCCCGGTAACGAAATCGCATGTGGAAAAAAAATTCAGTTCACTATCTTACACATTAAATTCCTTCACAAAAGAAAACCAAATTGAGTTTATTTGTGAATACTTTTTAAAGCACATTATACCGACAGATGATTGCATTATAAATAAAATAAACACTTTCACTATAAAATTACTGGAATTAGCAGAAGCGAATTTAGGTACAGATATTCTGAGTTTGATGGGGATACCTCGTCAAACCAGAATATTGGCTGAAGTGTATCTGCAAGATTGTAAAAATTACATCGAATTTGATCAATCAATTTCGAAGCACGACCTCCATTTTTTTTTTTGTATGAAAGATTTGTTGCCTTCAAAGAAGAATTCTTTTTAAAATACAACGTGTCCCGGAAATAATGTCATTAATTTTAACCCGTAGTAGAACTTCTCAAAACAAACATTTTTTCTATGTACCATTTTTTCGAAATCGCAATTTTGTTTTGGCATTTTACCCTCCCTGAAATTGACGAGCCGTCTTGATTTGATAAATCACTGACGGTGATCGTGAATATTAGTTTTTGCCGACTGCATAAAAAATTATCTTTCATTGGATATTCAAGGAATGTGCGTTTTATAATAAATAACTTTGTTACTCACTTATTTAAACCACCCGCC
The DNA here is from genome assembly GCA_949768715.1 of Dascillus cervinus. Taxonomy (NCBI): domain Eukaryota; kingdom Metazoa; phylum Arthropoda; class Insecta; order Coleoptera; family Dascillidae; genus Dascillus; species Dascillus cervinus. The sequence continues at coordinate 18,099,817 of OX458320.1, forward strand.
GCACATCTAGTCTTTGTTATTGTGACTTGTAAATGCTTGCAACAATTATTTTGAGCATACCATTTTTGGTAGTAAAACTTTGACAAGGACTCGAATTATTTCATTTATGTATTACCGTAGCATTTTTCAATTTGCATTCCAGAACTTTACAATAACAGCAACGGTCACATTAATGAGTTGCTGCGTCGACAGAACTAAAAAGCAGGGAATGTTTTCTTTTAACCCCTTACCGCCCGATTTTTTTAATACGGTTCAATTAAATATATGTTATTAGTTATCGTTATTGAACACTTGAAAATATACTAAAAAAAATTTTCATCGCGATTTTTGATAAAAAAAAGTTCAAAATATTACTCGTGCCAAATATGTCACATATTGCGGTCAGGACCACGTAATACCTTTTATGATGATCTTACAAAACATTTATTCAAGATAAGTGCACACAAATATGACATAAAAGAAAACTATTCAATATGAAAATTATAAAAACAATTTCTGTCCTTGTTTAGACAAAGATGCACTTGACACTTTTCACAGTATACAGATGACTTAGCTGGGCATTCAGGATATTTACAACGCTGGCGTTCCCCCCATTTTGGGAGATGATTATGATCATCTCTACGAACTTCTTGAGCTGGAATTTGAGCAAACGGGTATTTCTTTTTTTTTAAATCCAACTTTGGTTGCAAGGAATTGCTTGGTCTTCCACGTTTTCTGACCTCGGTATTTGTTCTTGTTAGAACTTCCGCAATTGCCAGTTTAAATTCGGAAAGTGGTAAATGTAGATCTGAGTTGTTAGATCTTCTCCACAAAAGCCAGGCATTGACACATATCATATCTATGAAATGGAAGAAGATTCTTAAATACCATTTCTTCGATCTTATAAGTATTCGGTAGTACCCTAGCATAGAATCTAATAAATCAACACCACCCATGTAGCTATTGTACACTTCTATACATTTGGGACGTGGAATGTTGATGTAAATATTTTCCTTTCTCGAATATCTTCTCACTTCAGATACTGGCTGACTTCCCACGTACGTTGACAGAGTTGTTACTAATTTATTATCGTACCAGCCAACGATGGTTACGTCTACTCCCTCAATTTTTGTAACTTTTTCTATAAATGTACCTCTTCCTCGCTTTTTCATCTCTGATTCCTTGGGAAATTCGCAATTGGGAACTCGATTCATTCGTACTGTTCCGAGTGGTAGGATTCCTTGTTTTGCAAGATAGACCAAAAGAGGTATACCAGTAAACCAGTTATCAAAAAATAGTTTGTAGTTTTGATTCTTGGGCACTGTATCTGCAAGCTTCATTACTACATTACTACTTGCTCCAAGATCAGGTTGATGTGCTTGAAGTTCGGTAGGGCCAACATAAATATCAAAATCATAACTAAAGCCTGACACCCCACTCAAAACAAATACTTTATATCCCCACTTATGTGGCTTTTTGGGATTATATTGTTTCAGAGTCGATCTTGCTTTGGTCGGAATGATTTGCTCATCAACGGCTAAATACTCTTCCTTGGGAACAAGCAATAATCTATCTCTTAGTTTACTGAGAAAAGGGCGAATTTTAAAAAGTTTATCATACCCAGGTTGGCCACGCTGCATCTGCTCATTGTTATTGAAATGGAGAAAACGTTTTATTTCCTCAAATCGATTGCGTGTCATTATTTGTGAAATTGCAGAACTGACATATAAATGCATATACCCACAAACGAACTTATTTCATTTTCTGATACGTTTCCTGGTTTTTCAGGTCTTATTTGGGTGGAATACAGATTCGTCTCTTGAGTGATGTATGACACTATCTCATTTGTAAATATGTATTTAAAAAATTGATAAGGCTGATCCATTTGGTTAATATCCGCAGGAAGTGACTCAGAACCTTTGAAAATAACCTCCTCATCGGCAACATCTAAAAACTTCTCCTGCCATAATAATGGTTCTTTCTTTTTTTTCTGATTTCCTAATCCGCGCTGAACAAAGGTGACCAGTGGCACCTCATCCTCAGTTTCCCATTGCCTGTCTTCACTGTCATCGATATCTGTATCTGAAATGATTTCAGCAATGCGATCGTTGTCATTTTCACCGCAACTGTCAGAGGCTTCTGCTAATATACGGCCGAGTTCTGTATTTTGTCGAAAATCATCATCGTCCGAGAGATCCTTGTCTTCACTGTCATACCCATCTGGTATCATACTTAATCTAATTCTATTACAATTTTTCCTCATGCCGTAAAACGTTCTTGTATTCATCTGCGAAAAATGCTGACATCAGAAATATATATTTTTTACTGCGAACTGTACCAGATATGGCACGTGTGTCATAATCACCAAAACTCAGCTATTATGTTACAACATGTTTTTTTTTTTACAAAATCATATAGTGTAAGGTCTTACCGTTGTAGTGATAATTTTTAATTTACAATATTTTACGTTTTTCCCTGTTTTGTACACACAAAAAGTTTAGTAAACTCACAACCGACGTGTTCGGACAAGGCGGCATGTATTTGTTGCCTTTCTTTGAAATTTCTTATCTACAGCCGCACAGCACGTTTGGCTAAAGTACAAAGTGAGTGTGCTAAATACGAGGCAGATGGTGTTAACGACAAAAATTTCAAAATAACTTGAAAAAAAAAACATTTTCATGGTGACCCATATTTGTCACAGGGGGCGGTAAGGGGTTAAGTAGGCCACTTGAGAAGCAAGATTCACAAGATGAAGTCACAGTAGTAAAGTGTCAATTTTGTAAAATGCTTTTTTCATTAACAGGTCCAGCCGGATCAGATTCTCGCACTTGGCGAAGTGCTCCAATCACAGCTCAGTCACCAACTTGGTGTTGTTCAAGTCGAGGCTTTCCAAGTTCCCGATCGTGTTCGCCGGCTTCGTGCTAAATTGGGCGATGCCGGCGTCTGATATCCGCGAGCAAGAACTCAAGCTCAGATGCGTCAAATTGGGCATGTATTGCGTGACGTAGCGCATGGTGATATCGGTCACGTCCGTTCCGGCCAGTCGCAGCGTTTTCAGGTGTCGCAGCGTTTTCAGGTGTCGCAGCCAGAAGTTCTCGCCAGTCAAACCCCTCCTGGAATCTTTGTTTGGCCACAAAATTTCCCTGAAAGCCGCGTCGTTCAAACCGGACACGAAACTCAGGTCCAACGATTGGAGCTGCGCAATAGCAGCTCCTCAACGCTATCACCGACTTGACGTTGACGCTGAACAGGGAGACGTCCCTCAGCGCGGTCAACCGCTGGATCAACCAAGGTAACTGATATTTATTGATATGTCACCAATCTAAAACGAGGATTATTCCTTTTAAGTACTCGGATGATATCCTCTTTTGGGTGAAGTCCATCTTCCGCCATAAGGTCGGATCGATGCTGTATTGGGCCAAAGTCTTACAAACTAAACTGCAGGTGAACAGGTCTTTCGGTTTCAAATACCGGAACGCACTCAAGTCGCAACGTTTGTCTAACGCGATATTACTCGAAGGCAACGGGTTCAGCATAATTAGGGGCGCGGGGCGCACGACGCACATCGGTCTTTTTAGCATCTTACTCGAGTTCCTCGACAGCTGCTGGGCGAGCTGCATTCGCAAGGCTTGCTTCCTGGGGGCTTCGCTGCTCTGCAGTTTGGTCTCGACTTTGCCTTCGCTGCTTCACCGCTTCTTGATCTGGACCAGGTCTTTCGTGTCTTTGCGTAGTTGTCGCTGCCGAAATTGCCGCTCGTATGGTTGTGCTGAAATGGCGCGGTTTATAGTCGGCGTTTTTACCTAATTTTCAGCACATCGGGCATTCCCAGCTGTTGGACATGCCTTCGATTATGGAGCCGGAGAATTGTGGGCACAGCGTACTATAAAATTTATTGAAAAAGAGAAGAATATAAATCGTTCAAGATTAGACTGCAGTGGAGGGCGGAGCTTACACCGTCTGATTTACATTGTTCTAATTTTTAAGTCCAATGAAGAGTTGCTGGACCGATGATGACAATATTTTTTAAATTATTCCATGTCAATTCAACCATAGTTAAGAAAATCATTATTTCATGTTTAGAATTGTTTGATACATTTTAAAATTTGTCAATCTGCTCAAACGCAGCCTACATACCAAAGGAGAGCGGAAATGAAAGGTGGGTTTTTTTGTTTCTTACTTTTCAATGTAGGTTATTTTATGTAGAGAACTATTTCGGGTGACGCTGTAATTATTGTAACTGCTGCATTTAATAAACTTCCAGCCACGTAAATTGTTTTTCTTATTTTTGTAAACTTTCAAATTATGTTAATTTCTATTGAAAAAATACTCAAGTCTTTGGAATAAGAGCTTCCGCGGCGAAAATTAAGATATTTTCAAAATTAATTTCTCAAAAAACTAATGGAGATAATGATCTGCCATTTAGTACAATTCATTTGCTTACCCTACTAAAAGAGTGTACAAAATTTCAACCCTCCAACTCAAACAGTATTTAAAGAAAAAATAAATTTCTGGAAAAAGACGTTCCCTCGGCTCTTCTGATGCAAAAAATTATAAAATTTTAATAATTATAACTCGAAATTGATATTTGACAATCAATGTGCTTACCATACTAAAGGAGTGTACAAAATTTCAACTCTCCAACTTAAACAGTATTCAAATGAAAAAAAAATCTTTCCTCGACTACAATTGAGGCAAAAAATTAAAAATATTTAATAATTAATATCTCCAAAACCACTGGAGATAACAATCTGATGTTCAGAATAATTAATTCTTGAGAAAGTACAACCAAACCTCAACTTACCGAACATTCCATAATACTACTGGCACTTTTATTACGCAAGTGTCCCTTTTGTAACGGCCCAACCGTCCAAATTACAATGCGTACAAGCCGCAGTAATCGACAGCATCGATTGCAAACACTGCCTTATATTGCAAGTTTGCCTCGCCCGACCAGGCCCGCCAAACTTGACCATATCCAAGCAGAAGCTGCACTCCCCACAGTCGCTCCTCTTGCACGCCTCACACTTCTTACACCTAAAACCAATTGTAATTAAACAAAACTGCAAAAGCCATTCCTTTACCTTGTACGACGCCTCCGAGATCCAGATTTATCGTCCATTAGTTCGATTACACGAATTTCGTTATCCATGTTTGTCGCTGTTCGACGCCTATGCCTTTTTGGTTTTGCCCAATTCTTCCTTAATTCATTTTCAAGCTGTTTAAATGTTTTACCGGTTGGGTGTCTACGCTCAGGGCTAGGTGTGACACTCGCCGTAGATTATTATCATATCCACTCGTTCATCGTTTCAATACATTTTGACTTAGCTTTTAATTTAACTTATCAGTTTGACCGTTATTTCTGTCAGGGGTTTCCAAACATACGAATAAATATATGACTTATCTATCATAGCATGTAGTGATTTTTGAATATTGGGTTCCGTGCATTGGGCGTATGCCTCGTAAACTTACGTGAATTACTGTGTATAAGTAAAACGCGATAGCAAATGTAAAAGATACGATGAGTTGGTCATAAATAATTACTCAATAATAATTCCTATAAAATATAATAATCACACAATAATCACAAATACATAAAGTGCCTGACTTTTTACCAAAATTATATGCAACTTCCTTATTTTTAGGGCCCAACCTTTCCAATCGGGTTGATAACCACCTCCTCTAAAAACAAAAAACTGGATTCGATTAGTGGTGTTGTCTCTAAAATACCTTTACACAAATTAAAAATATAAAATAAATACAACAAAACAGTACACACTGATGATTTATCTATACCTTATTTATATTGTTAATAATATTAATAGATATATAAGAAGCAAAAATAGAGGAAATAATTTCAAAAACTTAGATTGGGAAGAACGAGGTATTAAATTATACTGAGAGTACATGAAAATGAATAGATAGATAGATTGTATAAATATTTATTGATGTTGAAATATTATTAATTTCGAGTATTTATGACATATTCTCTCTTTCATTTCATTGATTTCCATATTTTTGTGATGCAAGCGGAGTGTAAAATAATGTTTTAATACTAAAGTTAATAATTGCTGCAAATGATTATTGAGGGGGTCTTGATCTAAAATATGACTATTAAGGCGTTCTTTAGCTAAATGTGTAAATTCTAAAATGACATTTAAACTACAGAAATTTGTGTGATTTCTGAAAGCAGTTTCCGCTATTTCCCAAAGAGTAACCACATCAACAGAAGGTCTACTTAATGCGCCTCTATTCTTTCTGATTTCTGCTGTTTTATTTTAAAAAAAAATATGCAAACGTAATTGAACGTTTTACATAAACATATTATATTATTGGTGAAATTGTGTCTAACTAATTTATATATTAATTTCAAAATTAAAGAATTAAATTCAACTAACAATGAGTACTTTTAAATCAAATGATTTCAATTCGAAACCGAACCCCTTAATCAGATTTAAATATTAATAGGTTACTGATACAAATTCTAAAATTACAACCTAGAGAAGTGTGATTTAAAATAGAAAACCTTAAAATATTAACACATTAAAATAACTGCCCTACAAGTTGATTTGTGCGGCGTTGCTCTGATTTCTTTCATGCACCGAATTTTTGTTCCCCAATAGTTTTGCACGAATTGAAGCTAAACTTAGCCATAATTTTATACGATTTAATTCCACCAGAATAAAGAATACGGAACTGAACAGAACAGAGACAGATAGTCTAGCTCTGAAGTTTATTGTATCATTTTAAAAGCAAGTAACAACGTGACTCCAAACGCAATCTTATATCCGTGTGACACTGATGTTTGACATAATAAGTACTGTGACCTGTTCTATAACTTCATAAAATATAGTTAAATCACCCGCCATAGGTGGTGAATGGAGGGGAGTTTGAACTGCGAATCAAAGCGTGACAGCGGGGCGACGCACAGTGGAGTATTTAAGTGAAAAAGGTGGCCAAAAGTCGAAAAGTTTAACACCGTTAAAAAAAATAAAAAATTCCTGAAGTAGGTGAAGTGCCCTCGTATGATAGTTTCCAGAACGTTTTGTCATGCCAGACACTCGGTTGAGACTTTACTGTGGTTGATGTCCGTACAAATTAGTTTGAGCGAGTTAATTTAGAAGTCGATTATTGTCAGTTTTTAAAGCTTAAAATTAATATTACAGAAAATAAACCATTATGAATTCTGAAGTAATAGGTATGTACTATTTTGCTGACTATTTTATTTTTAATTCGTAACTCATAAAACTATGTATTTTGTCATGTTTATAACATTTTTAGTTGCATTTCATAAACAAAAGTGTTTATGTATGTGTGCTTGACCTTGCTTCCAAAAGATTTTTGCTGTATTGTGAAATTTATCCATTTTTTATATTAATTTTAAAAAAAACATGCACCGCACGTGACCGCAAGTGGGGTTATTATGACTTCCAAGAAAATGCTTGCCGAGGAAATTATTTTAGTATCTTCAATAATTTGCATTATAAACATTTATTATTAAAAAATGAATATAAATAAACATCATAATAATTTTAACAAAAATAGAATTATCTTTTATGGCGTTGGATTTTTTTAACACTTAACGCTGAGGGTTGCTTATGCGCGGGATATGTTTACAAACAGCAGTAAAGCATTTGTGTTTGGAAATTCATGTATATTATTATAAACTTTGATTTTCACATTAAGGTATTTTTTTTTAAGAAATGACGAGAAGGTCATTGTATGACATAACCAAAAAATCAACTCAACAAAAAATTGACGAAAAATGCGATTTTCTGGAGAAAGAAATCATTAAAATTACAAAATGCCCTATAGCTGAATATGGCACTTTAAAGCGTAATTTACGTAACTTCAAAAGTCAATTTAAAAAAAAAATGATAGACGCAAAATATAAAGATACCAATTTTTTGAAAAGAAATGAAGCATGGCTAAACGGTTCCATTACAGTGACCACTTGGAAAACTCAAAAGTCGGGGCGACCAACAAAAGACTTTATAGATTCGAGCAATCGAAGCAAACGACGAAAAACTAAAGATTTAAGACAGCAGATTCCTGTTGACCAATTGACATACGCAACTCGCATGAGTTTACGTGCAGCAGGAAAAACAGATGCATCGGAAATTTTAAAAGATATAACTGCAACACCAACCAGAGCTTCAAAATTTCGAAAATCTATTGCTACTGCAAAAAAATTTGCGATAAAGAAGTATACCCCATCAGAGGCACTAGAAATTTTCGTGGAGGCTGATCTTACCAGAAGACAATGGGAAGTTATTCATAAATCTAACAAACTAGTATATCCTTGTTATTCTCTTTTGAAAAATGCTAAAAAAGAAGCCTATCCAAGGGAAGGGTCAATACGCGTTACAGAAACATGTGCTGAAGTTGCAGTTCAAGATTTACTTGATCATACGTCTCTAAGATTATGTGAACATTTGGAGGATGTCGTAGAACTATGTACGGATCAAGAGAAATGTAACTTAGAACTTATTACAAAGTGGGGCTGTGATGGCTCGCAGCAGTCACAGTTTAAACAAAAATTTGGAGGGAACATGGATAGTGACGCACATATTTTCCAAAGTTCGCTTGTACCCTTGAGATTACAATCTAGTTCTGGCAACCATAAGAAAGTTATATGGCAGAACCCAGTACCATCATCGACAAGATTTTGTCGGCCTATACGCATACGATTTGTACACGAAACAAACGACATTACAAACCAAGAAATTGAGTATGTAGAAAACCAAATACAAAATCTGAGAAAATCTGAAGTACCAACATCTACTGGGGTTATACTTCAAATAAAACATACATTGATACCCACCATGGTAGATGCAAAGGTTTGCAATGCTGTAACAAGTACGTCTTCTACTATGAGATGTTACATATGTGGAGAAACTTCAAAAAGCTTCAACGATTTGCGGAAAAAAAATGAAGTAAATCCCGAATCTTTAAAATTCGGGTTATCAATCCTTCACGCCAGGATAAGATTTTTTGAATCACTTCTTCATTTATCATACAAATTACCTCTGAGAAAATGGCAAGCGAGAACTAGCGAAGATAAAAGAATTGTCACGGAAAGGAAGAAAAAAATTCAAAATTCTTTCAAAAAAGAAATGGGTCTTCTGGTAGACATCCCTAAGGCTGGTTTCGGGAACACGAATGATGGCAACACCTCAAGAAGATTTTTTGCAGCTCCAGAAATATCTGCCCAAATAACTGGATTAGACTTGACTTTAATAAAGAAGTTGAAAGTTATTTTGGAAGCGATTTCGAGTGGTCACCAAATTGATGTGAATAAATTTGAAGTGTATGCAGGAGAAACAGCAAAAATGTATGTCGAATTATATGGGTGGCACCCAATGTCACCAACACTTCACAAAATTTTAATGCATGGGGCCACAGTTATTAAACACGCAATACTGCCAATCGGCCAGCTATCCGAAGAAGCTGCAGAAGGAAGAAATAAACATTTTCGTCAGTACAGGCAAAGAAACTCCAGAAAAACCTCTCGAATAGCTTGCAATCAGGACGTATTGAATAGGCTTCTGTTAACTTCTGATCCCTTACTTAGTAGTTCGAGACCCAAGCCACAGAAGAAAACAAAACCGTTCTCTAGTGAAACGTTAACACTTCTCATAGCGGAAACGACTGTCTTACCTTCACCAGAAGACTCCGAAGAAGAAGAAGACTCCGAAGAAGAAGACTCCGAAGAAGAAGACTCCGAAGAAGAATATGAACTCAATGATTAATTTTTTAGTGATTTAATTTTGATGGTACACTCAATTCTGTTTTTATAGGCTTTTTTACATGTAAGAATAGTAAATTCTACTGGAAGTGGACATTTAGTAGCACATAATATTAATTTAGAATTATAAATTGGCTAGTTAATAGCGGCCATATTGGAGCCGCCATTTTGAATTTGAAACTTCTGTTATCAAATTCATGATCAATAACCCCAGAAAACCCCCGTGTGCAAAATTGAATGACAATTGATTGGTATTACTGAAATTAGCAAATTCATAGCCGCCATTTTGAATTTAAAATTTTTGGTCTTAAATTTGACTTCAGCAACTCCAAGAATCCCCGAGTTAAAAATTTCAAGTAAATTGAACGGTTCCTTCATATTTTGGCCAGTGTTTGCCTTGAAATACTCCACTGTGCGACGGTCGAATTCGGCTTTGGGAAGAATAACGCGGTCAGAGAAAAACGTGGCCAACAGCACTCGTGGAAACAATAACGGATTAAATAGTTATTAATCAGTTCAGTAATATTACCGGTTAGTTTCCAAGAGTGCGTAATAATTACCCACTGGGTAATTCCGTCCAAGACGAATTAAATTGTTGGATCGAATCCAATCTTGAAGGACCACCTTAAATCAACCGTAGCTCCGGGTCCACTCCAGGGCGATCAACCCGAACATTGTTCCGAACCGATCAACACCAAAGATCCACACTTGTGGTCAGCAACCGAGTGTAAACATTTGTCTTAGTAAAATCTGTATCGCTTGTGTATAATTCCTCATGTTAATGTGTCTGAAATAAATCTGTTAAACACCTTTCTGTGCTGTCATTCGATACCACCACTTCGGCCGTCAAAAGGATTGTAATAGTACCTACAATAAATTCTCTTGAAAAATGTTTCAGGATTGTGGTGTAGAAAAAAAATCTAAATTAAAAATACCCAGTTTAATTGAATATTTTCAAATGCAAGAATAAGAAACAGATTTCATCAAAAAATTCTACCAAAACAAATTGATTACGCCTTATTATGTACGGTTCAAAGTGTTGTCTAACTAAATTACTATTATGAAGAATAGGAGACTGAAATTAATCAAAACTAAATACTTAAACCATAATATAAATCAACATAAATACATAATTAAATATGGCAGTACTTTTATAATAATATAAAAAATTATATTGTAAAACATTGTACATCTTACTTATGCTGTTTAATATTATTGTATGAATAACACATTAAATTAAAAAATGATGTGTGTTTACGACTTTTTACAACTTTATCAAGTCACTGTTTTATTCTTTTGTAGTCAAGTGAATATGTGTAGCTTTTGTTTAGTTTTTGTTTATTTCAATCCTACCCCTCTCTGCAACAAAATGCAATGCATTCCTTAGGTCCGCATCGACTACATTTATGTCGATTGATTTGGTAAGTAGAATTTCCGTTATTTCAGTCCTACCCCAGTATACAGCCAACTGCAATGCATTCTTTCCTTTCTTATCTATAACGTTTATGTCGATCCCCTTGTTAAGTAGCATTTGCGTTATTTCAGGCAGGCAAATACAATGCATTCCTTCTTTCCTTATCGATAACGTTTATGACCCCTTTGCTAAGTAGCATTTTTGTTAGTTTAACGCTACCCGTCCCTGCAGCTAAATGAAATGCATTCATTCCCTTCTTATCGATAACATTTATGTCGATTGGCTTGGTAAATAGCATTTCCGTTATTTCAATCCTATCTCTCTCTGGAGCCAAATGCAATGCATTCCTTCTTTCCGCATCGATTCCATTTATGTCGATTGGTTTGGTAAGTAGCATTTATGTTATTTCAATCCTACCCCTCCTTGCAGCCCAATGCTATGAATTCCTTCCATCCTTATCGATTGCATTTTTATCGATTGGTTTGTTAAGTAGAATTTCCGTTATTTCAATCCTACCCCAATCTGCAGCCAAATGCAATGCATTCCTTCCTTTCCTATCGATTGCATTTATGTCGATCTCTTTGTAAAGTAGCATCCCAATTGTTGTAGTACGATTTTGCTTTGCAGCAAAATGAAATGCATTATGTCTCCTCTTGCAAGTTATATTAATATTAATACCGTTACCTGTTTATATTTCAATGATAGAATTTTTACCGTTTTCCGCAGCGAAATGTAACAAATTTATCAAACGAAAAGAAAGCTTAAGACATAAACGGTCTATGCGACTCTTAATTTCTTCATTTTGTAAAATAACTGAGAGTAAATTACAACATTTCTGCACTGTGCAATGATATAAATAAGCTTCTAAACAATTATCCGGTATAGCAATATTTTTCAATTTTGTTGCAAATCCATTTAAGATGCCTAAACAATGATACCGTTTTGAGTATTCGTATGCATTCAAATATTCAACATCAACGATTATCTCTTTTATTAAAGCTTTTGTGGCTTCCGTTTCGCTTTCGCGTAACGTAATATTCCACTTATGTTCATACTCCAGATCATAGTCCATTTCAAATTTTGTTACCCACCTATACAGTGAGGACGCGTGGGTTGGAATAAATTCATTGAAAATTCATGGGTTTGGTTTTTGGAAAAACGGACGGATACGTCGATTTTTGCTTTTTAAAACTGCATCTTTTTTGATATTTATAATTTTAAGATCGTCTTTTGTTTTCGCACTATGACGTCATCAATAATTTTTTTAAATTGCACCCTACATTTTTGTTTACGAATTTGGATGCAGTGCATTTTTCTGAGTACAGAAATGTCAAATTTGTATGATCTTGAAGAGGAAAGTTTTCGAAATAATCAGTCCTAAAGTTTCAAAAATTTATGATAAAATTATTAGAGTAGACCACTAATAATATCATCAAGGAAGCGCTGGAAATCGAGCAAAACGTTCAATTGCGTGTTTATTGTTCCGGTTTATTGAAGTAGACTTTAGATTTCAGATAACCCCATACATAAAAATCTAATGGGGTTAAATCTGAAGACCTAGCTGGCCATTTGATAAAACCTCTCCTTCCGATCCATCTATTTGGGAAAATATTATGAAGGTAATCTCGTACTGTTCTCGAATAGTGTGGGGGCTCTCCATCCTGTTGGAACCATATTGAATCTGCCGGTATATTTGGGTTTTCATTATTCAGGTAGAGTGCACTTACACTGAGTATTATGTCATTTTGTAGCAAGTCTAAATATTTTTCTGAATTAAGTGTTCCCTTAATAAAAAGGGACCCTCAATTCCGGCCCAAACGTTTACTTTCTGAGGGAATTGTGTATGACTTTCCATTCTCCAATGTGGGTTTTCTGGTGCCCAATATCGAAAATTTTGCCTGTATACCGAGCCATTCAAACAAAATGTTGCCTCGTCGGAAAAAACTATCTTACGTAAAAATTCCGGGTTGGCATTGCATCTATCCATCATTATTTCGCAAAATTCTGCGGTCGAGATCGTCTTCAATAAGTTCCTCAACAAAATGTACTTTTCATGGGTGCCATTTGTTCTTGTGTAAATATTTTAGAACAGAAGATTTACTTACTGACTGTTCCGCAGCTACTTGTCGACTTGATTTGTGAGGATTTTCTTGTAAATCGAGCAAAACATTCAATTGTGTGCTTTCTGGAAATGTAACATGGTTGGTTTTGTAATTGTCTCTTACGTGGCCAAAGTCTCTAAACTTTTTCTCCATCTTACTAACTATTGATTGTGTAATAGGCTTCTCCGGGTACTTATCATTGAACAATGCGCAAACTTCAGCTTGTGTTCGAGCATTATCATCATATCCTACCATCATCAACATTTCTATTCGTTGTTTCTCAGTTAAACGCGCCATTCTCCAAGCTTTGAAACTGCACTTGACAAGTGTCAACAATCAAAAAAACAAAATAAACACACAATTGAATGTTTTTCTCGATTTCCAGCGCTTCCTTGATGATATTATTAGTGGTCTACTCTAATAATTTTATCATAAATTTTTGAAACTTTAGGACTGATTATTTCGAAAACTTTCCTCTTCAAGGTGATACGAATTTGACATTTCTGTACTCAGAAAAATGCGCTGCATCCAAATTCGTGAACAAAAATATAGGATGCAATTTAAAAAAATTATTGATGACGTCATAGTTCGAAAACAAAAGACGATCTTAAAATTATAAATATCAAAAAAGATGCAGTTTTAAAAACTAAAATCGACGTGTCCGAGCGTTTTTCCAAAAACTAAACCCATGAATTTTCAATGAATTTATTCCAACCCACGCGTCCTCACTGTATAATAAGTCCAACGGTGTCCGATTAAGTTTGCCTACGTCAATTAAATTATGAACAGCTTTTAAATCCAGATTTAATACTGCAGCGTGCAAGTCCAAACCCTCTACTAGATCTCAGGACCTCACCCCTTTGGACTTTTTGTTCTGAGGTCACATTAAGTATTTGGTGTACAGAACACCAGTTTTAAATGAAACAGATTTAGTTAACCGAATATTTGAAGCAGCTCGTTCGATAGATGAGGAAATGCTAGAAAGAGTGCAGGAAAATATAATTAGGGGAGTGGAAATGTGTAGAGAAGAGCACGGACAAAATTTTGAACATTTATTATAAAATTATTATTGTAATTTCACCTCGGTGACACATTTGACTTTTATCGTATTTGTTGGTGACGTTATAATAAAAAAATATTTCATTGTTCTTTCTGATTTCTGTGGGAACAGCCAACTCAAGTACCTTAATCATTATTACAATGAACTCAATGTGTTGCCACATTTACCTTTAGAAAAAGGCCGATATCTTCTGGAATAAACAACCTGGAATTATTGAAACATTTATTCCGCGATCCTTTATCGTTACTTAAAACCATAGTGTGTAGCTGTTCCGCGAATTTTAGGATACGTTGTATAGCGAAACTTGCCAAAAAATTTCACGCCAACCTCATCAACTGCAGTGATGCAGCCTATTACACACCGAGACGAAGAGACATCCACACACGATTCAGACGCAAGTCACGCCAAGACATTTTCCTCAGTGACGGCGGTGATGACAGTTAAGTGTACAATTCAACACGCCTACTGCTTTCACAGTGTAAAACTATTAAGTAACAATTTAAACTTTCTTGCGGTCATATTTACCGCTGTCGTTATATAATATAATATACATGTTTCATCATCAATGCCTTGTATAAAAGTGTTAATTGTTGAGCAGGCAAACGCATATTAAAAAAAAAGATTATGGGCAGTTAATACCGGCCCAAAGACTGTACAATTTCAGATTTTGTGCTACAACAGTGAAAATTGAAAATGCGTTTGGCCTGCTCGACAGCTGCAGCATACCGATTTTCACTCGGTAGATAGAACTTGTCAATTTATAATTACATGCTGTGTCTTACACAATTTTTGCATAGACAACAATGATCTAATACAAGAATTTATCAATGTCCCAAATAATGCAAATGAAGAGGGACTTCAAACAGGGCATTCTTAAAAAGACTAGGCGAAATAAAAAGGGATCGAATATGTACGTTATTAAATAGAGAATAAATATATTTGATAGTTTAATAATGAAGTTTTACTCCTAGCTCCGGTTTCTGAAAGCCAGGTCGAAGAACTATAATAAATGCAAAGTTTTGGAGAGCATAAATTCTAATTGTCATTATTTTAGGAATCTCGTTTAAATCGAATCGAAATTCTCCTACAACGCAGTTTCTATATACAGGCTGTTTACTAAACATGCAGCAAAATTTCAGGGGATTATTCTTGGGTTATTTGAAGATGTTTGTCCTGTATAACGTAATAGTTTTATAAATTCAATCAGCTTAAGCAGTCTCCTTCAATTTTTAACACGATTTCTATATACAGTGGCACCTCGAGATACGAGTGCCCTAAAATACGAGATATTTGAGATACGAGCCGTCGAGCGAGCGAAGTTTTGCTTTGAAATACGAGCAACATCTGAGATACAAGGAACGGCCGGCTGCACACGACCCACCAGTTTACTGTGCGTCGTGCGTCTCGCATTATCCCACGCATCTCCCCAGTGTGCTTGTTTACCTCGCTGTCCAAGCATCTTTGATCAGTTGTTCTAGGGTTATGTGTTTTTGTGCATTTACATACTTTATCACATTTCTTTTTATAACCATGGGTCCTAAGAAAGTGAGTGGAAAGGTCAGTGCTCAGAAGAAGATGATGTCTATTGAATTACAGCGTGAAATCATAGAAAAAAATGAGCAAGGTGTGCGAGTAGCTAACTTGGCGAGGCAGTACGCACGTAGTACTTCAACGATATGTTGTGTGCTTAAACATAAGGAATCGATAGAGGGTATAACGCCAGCTAAGGGCGTTACAATAATTTCTAAACTCCAGAGCTCTCTCCATGAAAAGATGGAGAAACTACTGATGGTTTGGGTGACGGAGAAGCAGCTTAAAGGCGATACCTTAACACAAAGCATCATATGCGAGAAGGCACGAACGACTTACGGTGATTTGCTGAATCAGACCCCGCGCACTTCCACGGATGAGGCATCGAAAGACTCGTTTAAAGCCAGTCGAGGCTGATTTGGCAACTTTAGGAAAAGGACCGGCATTCACTCCGTTGTCAGGCATGGTGAGGCAGCAAGTTCGGATGTGAAGGCAGCTAAGGTTTATCTCAAAATTTTTTCCGTACTGATAGAAGCCAAAAGATACATCCCCCAGCAAGTCTTCAACTGTGACGAGACAAGGCTTTTCTGGAACAAGATGCCGAATAGAACTTACATAACGGCAGAGGAGAAGATGATGCCAGGCCACAAACCCATGAAGGATAGACTAACTCTCGCACTGTGCGCCAATGCGAGTGGCGACTGCTCGTATACCATTCGGAAAACCCCAGAGCCTTTAAGTCATATAAAAGTTTAAAATAAAAACTGCAAGTTACGTGGAGGGCAAACCCAAAGGCATGGGTCACTAGGCAGTTCTTTGGGCAGTGGGTAAACCTTGTTTTTGGCCCTTCTGTTAAGAAATATCTACAAGAAAATAACCTACCCATGCAAGCCCTTCCGTCCTCGGCAATGCTCCTGCTCACCCACCGAACCTCGAAGAGTTCAAGTTTATAAAGGTTCTCTACCTACCACCCAACACCACTCCTATCCTGCAGCCCATGGATCAGCAGGTGATTTCTAATTTTAAAAAGCTGTACACTAAGCACCTGTTCCGGCGCTGTTTTGAGGTGACAGAGAACACAAACCTCACGCTTCGAGAGTACTGGAAGGACCACTTTAACATAAGTAGTATTTAAGTGACCAAAATACAAATACAATTTATAAAACTAGTTTATTTCTTTACATCCTCATTTATTATGTTTTTATACAATATTTGTCATTTATAAATACATTTTTCTTATTCAAAAACACGTAACAATAACAACTGGGGTGAATTTTGAGGGCAGGAACGGATTAATGGCATTTCAATTAATTTCAATGGGGAAAATTGCTTTGAGATACGAGCAAGGTTACGGAATGAATTAAACTGGTATCTCGAGGTATCACTGTAACTCGGTACGAATTAATAGCATTATATAGGTTCATTTCGTTGGTGGACGGGTGCCCATTCAGCAGCCAGTTGTAATTAATAACTATAACAAATATATGGGTGGTGTAGACCACCATGACTGGCTACTCGAAAAGCATTCCATCGCTGTTCGTGGGAAAAAGTGGTACTGGTGTCTAATTACGCGCATTAAAGAATGTGCTTGTTTTATATCGTCAAATGCAAGGAGCTAATTTAATATCAACAAAGAACTTTCGAAGAAACATTGCTATTGCCTACTTGAAATTAGGACATGGGGTACGAAAACTTGGTCGCCCTAGCCTCCTGTCTACGAGTGAAACATCTACGTCCAATGTTTTATTGGACGCTAGATTTGATGGAAGAAACCATATAATACAGAAAAGAGAAAAGCAGAGACGCTGTCAGATTCCTAATTGCATGGGAAAGCCCAGAACATTCTGTTCGAAATGTTATGTAATGCTTTGCGTTGAATGCTTTCCCAAGTTTCAAAGAAATTAATTTAAAATTGTTTCCATTTTGTTGCCTTAATTTTAGTTATTTTGCATGAGTTAAAACTTATATAACTTATAACTTGTAACTTATTTTTATTTAAATTTGTGGGTTAAAAAGACTTGATTAGGTCTCAAAAACTAAACTGAAATTTTAGAAGTGTAAAATTTACCCCAACTGACCGTATATATGAGGGAAGGATAATACCCCAAATTGTTAATAGATATTGCAAACCATATGCCTAGAACAGGGGAATCACTCTATTCATTTCATTTTGACCACCTCGCAAAAATTGATACACTTAAAATCAACTTTAGTGCAGCTGGCAAAATTTCTTTGATCCTTGGGGCTATTGGCGACGATACAATAATTTCTGCAGGCAAAGCATCCAATATTAAAGATTTAAACATTTTAGCCGGTTATTTACGGGAACAGTCCGCGATCCAACCAAAGTCACATCGTCAGACCTGGCCAATTTCGTTTTCACGGAAAGCATGCGAGCCGAGTTTCGCAAATTTGTAAACCCAAGTAACAGCGTACAATGACATCATTTATTTTGCGTGTAAGAAATCGGGTCATAAAAAAGCACATTGCCCTCGCAATAAAATGTGTAGTTATTGTAAACTACCCGGACATTTCGAAATCACGTGTTTTAAGAAAAAGAACGCCTTTGTTGGTGCAGCTCAGGCCATAACGTTAGAGTTATTAATAGTAACACCACCGATAAATTTATACAATCCGTCACCATAAACAAAAGTTTTAGAGCATTTGCTGATTTTGGGAGTGACTGTTCGATAATTGAGAAACAGCTGGGCAACAAAATAGACTTGCCTATTGTAGCTTTATCGAAGCCTGTAAATGTGTCAGGATTGATGGGTCCGGTGACTCAGGTTACTGAAGCTGTCGATGCATTTATTCGTATACAAGGTGTAGTTAAGTTAGTGTAATATGGACTATGAATCAGTAAAGCAAAGACTCAAAGTGTAGTTAAATAAGATTAGGTTAAGATATATATGCTACCACATCACTCGGTTTTTGACGGGGCACGGGTGCTCCGGATCATACCTCCACAGGATCGGAAAGCGTGAAACGCCCGCCTGCCAGCACTGCGGAGGGGACGTGGATGATGTAGAGCACGCACTGTTCCAGTGTCAAACATGGGAGGAACAGAGGGCTGCTCTCGCAACCAAGCTAGGATGCGTCATAGCGAGCGGAAGCATCATCAGAGAAATGTTGGAAACGGAGGAAAAGAGGAACGCGGCAGCAGGATACATTACGGAAGTGGTACAAGCTAAGGAGAAGTTAGAGAGAGAATTGGAGAAAGTGGATGAACTATAGTGAATATTGGGGGGCTGTGTGAATTTGTGTGTGAGTGAATTTGTTTTTTGTGAATTTTTTGTTTTTTGTATTCTTGTATTTTTTATTGTTTGTTGTGTTGAAAAATTCTAGATTAAATGTGAGGAACTAACTCGAAGGTGACTGGCCGATTGAAAATTTTATCTTTTTAAATTTTTCCAAAAAAATTTTAAAATTTAAATTTATTTTTTTTAAATTTAGCAAATTTGAACGTGAGCTCTAGATGAGTCTACAAAAAGGGGAGAACGTTTTATAAAAACGGTGTGGCGGGATGCACTTGGCATCGAGAGCAGCAATGCGAGAGCCGTTCTGGGCTGTGTGGAGCTATGAAGGGGTGCGTTTAGTGGGTAGCGACCCATTCAGGGGAACCCCACAGTACCGGGTAAATTAATTAATTAATTAGGCCTGATCTTCCCATAAGGAATTTCAACACCTCTATAAGAAAGAAAAAAAAAAGATTAATATTGTCATTAATTATTAATTATTGTCCCCGTCTTGTTTGAATATATTTATTTCTTGTATTATTTCACCAACTGCGCAGCGCCTTTCAGTACCTTCCTAGAGTGGGGTTATTTGTAACATACTACAGCAACATTGTTTTTATTCACGTTTATCTCAGCAAATCAACCAGTAAGAAGTCCCTGGGACTCCACGACGTAGTTTATGTGAAATTTTTGAAAAATGACTTTTCTGAAGAACATTCTAAAAGTAAACTTTTGCGATACCAATTTTGAGGAGACGGACCGGTTAGTGCCTGGTTAGACGAAATTGGTAGTGATTCTTCCGACAATGAAAATGACATAGAAGAGACTGTTATTGTCGGTGAGCATGATTCGGAAAGTGAAATATCAGCTGATAAACAAAATGTTGCAAAAGAGGAAGAAATTATTACAGAAGAAGAAATTGTCGATACAGACGAAGAAATTGTAATCACTGATGAAGAAATTGTCGGTCAACAAAGTGGAAATTCAGATGAAAGCACAATTCAAGTGACTTCATAAAGATAAATTCAAAAGAAATATTTCTACGGTAAGAACCGTTTCAAATGGTCATCTGTGGAGCCAACACGAAATGCCCGTACTCCGAGCCATAACATTATAAAAATTCCCGCTCTCCAACGTCCTTTCATAAACGAACATATTGAACTAATTGCGGCCTAGCCTGCGGTCTGAAATTGCAAGAATTCCGACAGAAGGAAGGTAATCAAAATTGTACTGAGTTTAGAGATACCAATGAAACCGAAATAAATGGTTTTCTTTGTCTTCTACTCTTAACTTCTCTATTCAAGTCAGCCAGTGAAAATATAGAAGCTATGTTCGCCGCAGATGGAACTGGAAGAGAAATTTTTAGACTCGTCACGTCTGCACTCAGATTTTCGGTTTTGTTGACCTGCCTCCGATTTGATACACGGGATGAAAGGAAAGAACGCCTCAAAGACGACCCTGCAGCAGCTATATCAGGTACCTATTATCTCAAACATTTTATTTGTTGTCACTATAGTAACACTTTTATGTCAGGAATGCTGGAAAAATTTAATGAAAACGCCCGTGCAGTTTTTTCATTGGGTGCTAATGTTACAGTGGATGAGATGCTCGTGGGATTCAGAGGTTGTTGTCGATTTAAAATGTATATCCTAAGTAAACCGGAAAAATACGGTATTAAGGTTCAATATCTAGCCGATGCTAGAACTCTATGTTTATAACACATACATCTACGGTGGCAAAGGTACCGATGCAATAGGTCTTTCTGATGAAGAAAAAAAATTGAATGTTCCATCACAGGCAGTTGTTCGTTTCTGCAAATCAATCTTTGGAACAAACAGGAATGTCACCGCTGATCATTGGTACTCTTCAATTGAACTTGTCGATGTTTTATTGAAAAATAAGTTTACCTATGTCGGTACTTTGAAAAAGAATAAGCGTGAGATTCCCCCCGAATTCCTTCCAACGAGAACAAGAGAAGTGGGACCTTCTCTTTATGGCTTTACTAGCAACACAACATTACTATCCAGAGTACCGAAGAAGGGTAAAACTGTTGTTTTGATATCGTCAATGCATCACAGCAAAAGCGAGGATAAAGATCCCGGATTGCCCGAAATCAACGCTTGTTACAATAATACAAAATCTATGACCCTAAATTGAAGAGGAAAACGTCATACTATGCACAAAGTGTAAGAAACCTATTTGCCTGCAATGCAGCAAAAAATAATACAACCGCTGCCTGAGGGGTGACGACTAACTTGTCAAAACTTTGATATGTTATTTTTTCACTATTGATTTTTAGGTGCTGGTTAACCATGATCTGGCATTTCAGGTACCTTAACAAATAAGTCTAAATCAGTAGATACTCCAGATCGTATACCATAGGAAAGAATTTTTGTTTGTTTATGCAATCCATAAAAAATATACGTAAGCGTTATTAAAATGTTTTAAATATGTGTCTTATTATTTGCTAATCAAACAGGATCACAAAATCTGGACGCATTTTTCCAAAAAAAGATCATTGAAATGTGGAGTCCCGTGGACTCCACGACTCGGTTGGAAATGGGACGGTTAGCCGGGGCCGGTTCGCCGCGGCCAGTTCGCCACATCAGTTTCGCCGCCAGTTAAAAAATTTAAACCATTTATTGACGATAACATTCTAACCAACTGACTATTCACAAGCGAATTTTATTCGGTTTGCTGATAATATTTCACAATTATAGTTGGAAATCAGTTTTGTATGTTTACAATTTCCAATTGTCAAAATTTTCACACGACGGGTTTGTGTACGTTTTTGATAAAGTGAGTGCCAATGACAATAACTTGAAGTTTTGGCGGTGTGAAGAAAGGGGTCGGTGCAAAGCTCGAATTCACACTCGCAATGGGGAAGTTATTAGAAAATTACATGTACACAGTCACGACGAATGGGCGGCGAATGTTGAAGTGAACATGGTTTTAACAAAAATAAGAATTCGATCAGAGGAAAGTCTTGAATCGACCAGCCGCGTAATAAATGAATGCATAAGGGGTATGGCGCAAGCCTCGCAAGCTACGTTGCCAAATACCGCAGCTTTAAAAAAATGGTAAAAAGAAAGCGAAATCAGATAGATGCCGCTCCAGCTTATCCTGCGAACCTTCACCACAGTCATATCAAGAATATATGCCATAAGCCAACGTTGTTATTATTTTCTTACTTTGTGATTCGGGCCCTGGATTAGACAGAATTTTAATTTTTGAAAGAGAAGATTGGCTACAACATTTGTTCACTGCAGATACCTGGTATGTAGATGGTACCTTCAAAATATCGCCAAATATATTTAGCCAAGTATTTGTGATTATGGTAAAGAAATTTAATAGAGTACATACAATAGTGCATGCGTTGCTTCCGAACAAGCAGGGCGCTACTTACCGACGAATGTTTCATATGATCCATGCTAAGCTCCCAAATTTAGCACCAACCGTTGTAAATTGTGATTTTGAACAAACAATTATAACAGCTATTAGGGAATGCTTTCCCGATGCAGCAATAAAAGCATGCTTTTTCCACTTGGCTCAAAACATGACAAAAAGCGTTTATACGAACAATCCTGAGTTTGCTCTCAAAGCAAAAATGGTAAGAAATATTGCAATCTTACACTCATAAACAAACTCAATTTTTTTCTACTTTATTACAGATAATTACGTTAGCTTTTGTACCGATTCCGAATTTAGACGAAGTTCTTGATGCCTTAACGGAATTTCTGCCCAACGATCTTACACCTCTGGCGGACTGGTTCGAGGATACTTATATTGGAAGACCGAACCGTGGAGGAAATGGGAGACGAAATCCAATATATATTCATGGATGAAGGTTCTAAATTGCTTACATTTATAATTAATTAACCGATAGGATTGACCTATCGCCACATCAATCATATTGCTTGCTTCATCGGCTGTAGTCTCCTCTCGATGAAGACATCACTGATCACATAGCTTTTCTATGTCGGCAATTGTAGCATCCAAAAGTTTGGTAAAGTGTCCAGCAGCAACTTTTGGTGCAGTTGAAAGCGAAGCAAACAGACCCCGTAAAAATCCCAGCTAAACTAGAGGCAATTAACGAAATCACGCTGAATAGATTCATACATGGCTCATCTCCCCATATGTATATCCCAAATGCTAAGATGGAAAGATTTCAAATCAGTTAACGAAGCCTATACCCCAGCCCTGTGTGAAGAACGCGCAACAAACATCAATAAAGGTTATCGGAATAAATTCCGTAAAATATGTAGGAAAAACAATCACGACACTAGTCAATGTAGGAATAAATTTCCGCAAAAGAACATTCACCAGGTCATTAGTGAAGAACATAAATTAAATTCTGAAATTCCACGATCTAACCCCGTGCAAGTAATTCAAATTCAAATTTAGACAAAACCTCAATTCACAGTTCAGACAAAATCTTAATTCAAATTCGAATTTTAGACAAAACCCCAATTCAAACCCAAGTTTTAGGCAGAATACAAATAATTCAGGGACAAATCGATACTTTAAATTTTGCCAATACTGTAAACGTAGCGGTCATCAAATTTACGAATGCCGAAAAGGCGAATGTAATAATAAAAAACGGAATGAGAGACAAAACGTTTCAGTTCATTTAAACTCGCAAACTTCCGCGGTGATGAACACCACACCGACGGAACAGAAACATCAACTAGCGGTGTTCGAGAATTAACTACCCTGTTAACAAACGACCATATTAAGTCAATTTCCCAAATGCAAAAAACGAATCAAAAAGTTTCAAATTCTTAATCGATACAGGTGCAAGCACCTCCTTAATTAAAGCATGTAAATTGATTCCAACGACTGTGTTTAATTCCGCTGATAAATTAACCTTACAAGGAGTAAGTACGAACAACCCCGTAGAAACTGTAGGTAGTTATCAAATTCCCTTACAGTTTTCGTCAGGTACTGTTTCGGTAAAGTTCAATATCTTAAATCAGGCTAATAACGTCCCATACGACGGTCTGGAAGGAAAAGACTTTTTCGAACAATATCAGATCAAGATCGATTACAGCGAGCAGACGCTTCATTTGATTCAATCTCAGTACCAATATTTGTTACTTTCAAGATGAATGAAAATGCATCCACAAGCTTAACTCAAAACCAAATCGTAAATCCAAATCAAAGTCTAACTCAAAATTCAATTCAAAAATCCTAAAATGTGCAACAAATGGGAAATAATAAAATCACATGACAATGCTGAAGCTGTGGACATAAATAAACCCGCAGTTTTTGGAGCAATTTCATGTGGAGGTGGCTGCACACTTTTAAAGGAATTACTGTCGACGTGTGACATCCCATCAATTGGACCGCATTTATTCAGAAAAAATGAAAAAACGTTGTGGCG
This sequence comes from Dascillus cervinus, assembly GCA_949768715.1. Lineage (NCBI taxonomy): Eukaryota > Metazoa > Arthropoda > Insecta > Coleoptera > Dascillidae > Dascillus > Dascillus cervinus. The sequence continues at coordinate 18,124,266 of OX458320.1, forward strand.
ATAGGTCAATCATATCGGTTAATTAATTATAAATGTAAACAATTTAGAACCTTAATCAATGCATATATATTGCAAACGAGAAAAATCACGTGTGAAGAGCTGCATGAATATTGGGAAATGTTGTTAATTCAGGTACATTGTGTAAATATCTTTTGCAAACGTTTCGATAATTTGCCAGAACCAGAGGCAACGAAGAAAAAACCAGCGAATGCAAAAGCTGGTTCTTCGTGTGTTTTAAAGGCAAAGCAAACTCCGAGACGTAGTTCAGGATTGAACACAGAAAATTTAAAAACAGTCACACCTCCTCAGGTTGGTATAATTTAACGTTTTAATGTATTCCTTAAACTTAAAAACACTTTATTATTTAGGGAGTACTTAATAGAAGTATTAAAAAATCGCAGGTGTAAATTTGTCAAATGCCGCGAAATTCCCTAGATTTTGAAATTTCATATTTTTGCTTAAAAAATGTGGCAAAGTAGAAAAAATAGTGTATGATACCTCGTTTGTAAGGCATTTTGTCGCACTTTCTCTTTTAGGGGCACTCCTCGCAAGCTCGTCGTGCCCTAAACCCGTGCGTGCGACAAAATGCTTGTTATTCATCTCATATCATAATATACTATTAATTACTGTCAAAAAAAAATATTTAAAATACCCATTTTTTCACGCTTCTGACTAGACCTAACCCCTTAAACGAATTCGAAATGGAATTCAATGTCCTATGAAGTTTGTAATCGAAAACACCACCATCAGCCACACCGAAAAAGTGTAACACCTTAAAAAATATATATTAAATAGTCCTCTAGATGTATTTGGAGAACATGTACAGTGTTCGGCCTATATCTGAGTCGGCCCCAAATCAGAGTACGAAAAAAATTGGATTCCAGAATTCAAAACTTCAGGCTTACATCAGGATATTATGATAGCAGTAGATAGAGTAGCCAAAAACGCAGAAAATTTAGTCATAAATATGGACAATAACGCAGCGGAGCATTATAATTCAATTTTAACAAAATTTGTAGGGGGAAAACGAATAAATTTTTCTGGGAGGAGTTCCTACCAAACACGATGCAAAGCTGCATCTATAGTTTATAACGCAGAAGCTGGTCAGTCATAAATTACATTAATAAAAAATCGGTAAATCGCAGCCCTGGACAGTTTACCAAGAATTACAGGAAGAAATTTAGAATATGCAGAAGCACGTTATTTCCTTCCAAAAGAAACATTCGCGATTATTCCTGCAGATGCTGAATACGGAGCAATTGAAGAAGATTTAACCATTGACGAGTACAACGTTAGAGAGGCAACATATATGCCATCACTAGCAAAGACAGAGTCAGAAATAAAAGAAATCCAAACTAATTCCATTGGTCAAAACAATAATATGTTATGGAAATAACAACGATATCTTGGATTAACCCAATAGCGCCCACTGTATTATAAAGCATACGCAAAACAAATGTTTCTTTGAGGTTAAATAGAATTGTCAGAGCGTGAGTTTAAAGTTTTATCTACGACTAATATATAATGTACATATTATATCTGTAATTTTACATACATAATGCCATATATTATTCCCTCAGGGAATAATGATGCGCAAATAGCGAACCATTATTCCCTCTCGTAAACCAATTGGAAAATAGTGATTGAATCATTTCTTGGCTGCAACAGTAAAACAAGTTAGAACTACCAGCCATGGCAACGACGAAAAATAAAATGACAGTTGAAACAAATAATTGTGAAAAGTCAGTTGTGTTCATTTTTTGTGCGATTTTATGATGGCAAGTGATCAGGAAGTTGAATTTTCATGTACACCTCCAGACATTATTGAAAAAGCACAAGCAACATCATCAACATTACTGCCGGAAAAGTCAAAACGTTTTTACAACAAAGTGTACCAAAGATTTATGGATTGGCGTAGTCAAAAACAGACAATATCATTCTCAGAAAACGTATTATTGGCTTATTTTGCAGACTTAAGCGAAAAATATAAAGCCTCTTCAATGTGGTCCTTCTACTCTATGTTAAGAACTGTTTTGGTAATAAATCACGACGTGGACATTGAAAAATATGGTAAACTTCGTTCTTTTTTGAAAAGAAAATCAGAAGGCTACCAACCGAAAAAATCAAAAACATTAACATCCGAAGAAATAAAAAAATTCATCATTGAAGCACCTGATGAAATTTATCTTTTGCACAAGGTAAAATTATCAAAAATTGCAAGTATTTCAAATCTACCATTATAATTTGTTTAAGGTTATCTTAATTATTGGAATTATGGGTGCCTGTCGTTCTAATGAACTCTATGAAATGGCAATCAAGGATGTGAAAGATCTTGGTACAACATTAATAATAACTGTACCTAAAACAAAAACCAAAGTGGTGAGAACATTTACCATCAGTGATCATTTTTTACAATATTGTGAAAAAGTATATGAACCTTCGCCCAACCCATGTAGTTATAAGTTCGTTTTTTCTAAATTACCAAAAATCTAAATGCACCATACAACGAATCGGGAAAAACAAATTTGCAACAATAGGAAAGCAAATAGCAATGCATTTAAAACTACCAAATCCAAATCAATATACAGGCCACTGCTATCGCAGATCTTCAGCTGCTTTATAAATTGACGGAGGTGGCGATATAACAGGTCTAAAACGTCATGGTGGCTGGAAATCCACCCAGGTCGCTGAAGGATACATAGACGAGTCCTTAAGAAATAAGATGACCACAGCCAACACTATTTCAAGACAAGTGTACAACTCCGAAGCTTCCACCTCGAACTCTACTGCGATTCGTAATGAGACCATTACTATTGAAAATAATAGTACTAATGATGCTAATATTCCATTAAATGCATCCATTCCATGCATACAATTTATCAATTGTACCAACATTAATGTTCACTTTGTTGAAAAATAAAATTATACCAAAATTGCGTTTTTTGAACTTACAGTTTAGTCGTAGATAAAGTATAGTATTCAACTCGCTATAATGGCTATTATAGCGTCGTTGTATAATATACTATTATTTTAGGTATAATAGGTGCATAAAGTGTTGTATTGTTATATAGCATAGAAAAGCTGAAACTATTCGAAATAAACATTTTGTACAACGTTTATTAACGCTCATCTTAGTTATGCCATTGCGGTAAGTTGTGTGAGGCCTAATTTTTTTAAATTGTGTTATAGAATGCATTTTATGATCAATATGTATTTCATGCAGTTTTGAAAATAATGTTTTGTACAGCAGTTACCAATTTTCTCAAAATTTTGCCTCATTTCGCATTTTTTATTCGCTGTATGATAAATCATACGATGGGCAATCGTGTATAATGGAAGTTTCTTCAGGAATAAATATTATCCTGACAATCATCGCGATGCCGAGGAATTACGTAATTATCTGGATGAGTTGGACGCCGCCAACGAAGAATACGAAAAAATACAAAACAGCAAGGAGTTACAGTTAATACTTTTTCCTCCCAACGATGGGGCCGATAGTGACAAAGATGATGCTTCAAGTGATGGAGAAGATAATGGTACTTTCTAAAATCTCGGAAGGGGAGTTTTGAAGGAAACTATGGAGATATTCAGCATAAATAATGAAAACGAAAAGGAGCAACTGAATTTGTCGACAGAGAAAGGTGACAGTGAAGTAGAAATTGAAGTCTCCGATATAGAATCCTTGACAGATAACATACCTTTGGCTACTTTATTTGCGGAAAAATTAAAAAAGAATGCGATCAGAAAAAAATTGAAAGAAAGGCATTGGGAAATGAAAAATTTTAAAAAAGGTATTGAGAAAACGAAGCTGCCTGTAACTACAGAACCAAATTTTGTACAAACAATAAGAGAGGAGGAAAACTTACAACCCATTAATATTTTTAAAGTTTTTTATGACGATGAATTTATGGGGTTTCTTTGCGAGGAAGCCGAAAAATATGCTGCTTTCAAGGGTGACCATGATTTCAGAGTAACGCAGGATGAATTATATAAATATTTTGCTATTGTCTGGTTATTGCAAAGTTCCAAATCGCAGGTGTTAGTGGGAAACTAAAGGAGACACATATAACGGTCTGGTCAGCAATAGTATGTCACGTAATCGTTTTGAAGTGATTCATCGATATTTGCATTTCAACGACAACACTAAAATTGATCGGAATAACAAAATCTATAAAATTCAACCCTTGGTAGACCGTGTGAATAATGTTTCTCAGAATTTGTTCCAGCCTCTTGGTTCCTCATTATCAAATGAGGCAATGAGATGAGGCAATGGAACCATATTATGGTCATCATAGTATGAAGCAGTTCATAAAAGGAAAACCCATCAGATTAGGCTTCAAGTTTTGGTGTCTCACAACTTTAGAAGGTTATTTATTAAAATTTAGTCCATATTGTGGAGCAGGTGATAAAATACAGGGTAAAACTTTGGGATCGCGTGTTTGTGAAAATTTATGTCTAAACTACTTACCAGGCCAAAGTACCGTATATTTGGATAATTTCTTCAATTCTCTGCCATTATTACATATACTTATTGTTAGAGGATTTGACATCAATCGCATTGGTACTATTAGGTCAGATAGAGTGGAAAAAAGCACCGCTGAAGGATCTAAAAAAAGAAGTTCGTGGATCTACTCTTACTCTAACTGATACAGTAAATCACGTAACTCTAATTCGCTGGCACGATAATAACCAAGTAACCATTGTTACTAACTCCTTGAATTCTGAAACATGTCTTTCAAAGGGAACGTGCAAAAGATGGTCGAAAAAAGACAAAGCAGCAATTCATGTGGACCAGCCAACATTGGTGAATTTATACAACCAATGCATGGGAGGGGTGGATCTTTTTGATAAACAGCGTGGTCTCTATCGAACTCGTATAAGAAACAGGAATGGATCTGTCGTGAATACGTGGATGCTATATATGTATAGTAGTCAATAAGAAAAACAGTTAGTTTTAATTCTATTACTGAAATTGTACATTGCAGTTTGTATAAGAATAAAATTCATCAAAATAGTTTTTTTTTAAATATAAGTACGTGAAATTAAACATAATTGTGTACAGTTATTTTGTCGGTTATACGTCTTAAATGAGCAATTGCCGAATTGTCAGTGTCTAATCGGGCGAAATTTTACGGAAAACGAAAAGATTAATTATCATCGAACTGGTAATCGTTGGTTTTTTTCGTTCGCAACCACTAACGATTGCCCTCCCGACATAAATCATCTGAATACCACGACTGTAGTACAGCTGGACTTTTCAACATTCAAATTGGACGGAATGAATTATATTTGGGAGAATCCAGTAATTTATTCATATTCTTGGTTGTCCACAAAATTTATTTATTTAATTACTAAATTTGTAGATATTGAATGGGCTCCTTCTGGGCACATGATTCATGCTATCATATTACAGAATTGCAATCGGGGCAGTGGTAAATGCAAGTGAAATAATCATTCCGTAATAGCATCACAAGTTATAAAAGGTTCAGAGCCTTCCTGTTTAATTGAATATGTGGAAGCTTTAACTGGAGTTGTCATCTACAAATATGATTCCCGTAACCCAATATTGTTCAGATTTATTGATATAACGAATCATAATGTGATGACATTTGAGATAAAAGAGCAAGATTTTGTATCATTCTGCTGCAGTAAACGTGAATCTTTATTGGTCACTCAGCAAGACGCAATCTTTATTGGTCACTCAGCAAGGATCAATTGAATCATTGGATGATCGTAGGAACCAGAACTTTATATTTTGAGTCTTCAGATAATTTCTCCTAAAAAGACCTGTGGGAATAACTATGGTTTCGCATCAAGATGAAATGAATACAATAAAAAGGTCTTCGTCTTTGTCTCAAAGTCTTGATTAATTATCCTTCCACGAGAATCAAAGGGACATGTGGTTACAAGAGAAAATCACTTCGTCCACAGCATCTATAGAATGGAAATTATACAACTTGTATGATCAGAAAACAATTAGTTACAGTGTTTTCAAAAATCTCCGAGTTCCCCTTTTCCCCATCTTTCATTTCTATTAAGCACAGAAGCTATTGTTTGTCACGGATACTATTTTACGAAAAATCGTAATCTTAGTTCTGTTTTCCTCTTTCGGGCACATGCATCGCAGAAACATGAAACTTGCTGCAGTTCTTTAAAATCACCAGTGTAAGCAAGTGAAATCTATTTCTACTCCAAGTTGTATAGCATCAGCAATTGATACTCGCAAAATGTGATTCTCCTAACTCAATCTTGTCCAGATTTATTGATATAGCGAATCATAATGTGATGACACTTGAGATAAAACAGCGGTTGCAATTGATACTGTAGGTAATCCCTCAACCTGGTATGAATGTCATGGTACATAAATAATTTCCATCAAAACATATAGGTTTGTCATCACACAAGTTCTGCGATTATTGCATCACAAAATGGAAAAGAATACAAAATGTTTGTTGATATGAGTGCCCTCAATAGCACCTACAAAACACTAGATAAACAAGGTTAGATAATTTGTTTTTAGAAACCATTCATTCGTGTTATGTACATTAAGTCAACCCCTACTCATATCCATTACGTTGTAATGTAAAAAATAAGTAAATTGTTAATGAGCTCTTTCCACCAAGTTCCATATTATGTCTATAAATTTACTAAATGTCAATAGAGATTGACAAAGATTACGATAATAAAAAAAAATTGTCTTGTGAGAATAGTTGCTCTAAACTGCCGTTGTTTACGATAATTTATAAACGATTCCGTTATTATTTTGAAACCCCAGCTTTGTTGAAAATGGTCGAAATCGTCATCGTAAGCACTAGTTACAATTCAATCGAAACCCCGATATTGCTATGTTTTATCGCTTACGATGTTTTGTTAGAAACCCATTGCATGTAGCCAGAAAGAAAGAAGAAACATGGTCAATGAATATTAAAAAATTAAGACCCTCGGCTGAAGTGTATGAAGATCACCCAAGCGCCGGACAGACATCAATAGAAGAAAAAACTAACTGGATAAATGAAGCACAAGGTAGGACATGGAAAATTGTATTGTACGTTCAACAATGGATACTTAATTAGTATCATCTTCCACAGATCTTAGTTAAACAGTGGTGACGTCAACGTAAACAACTGACAATCTATTAGATGGCACTTGCCTATCTGCCACTCTGTTATGTTACATACTTTCAACCATACCATGTATAATAAATTAATTGTTGAGCTAGTAAAACCTCTAAAAATAAAAAAAGTATCATCTTCCATATTCAATTCAATTCCTTAACCCTATCGGCATACCGGGGGGGTATTAAGAGAATGCTCGTGTGAGGCTGCTCCAGGCGATATCATGACAATCATACTGTTAGCGCCGCTGATAGCACCGCGGCGGAGCCCGTCCTTCGTTCTTAAGTAACGTCGCCCTCAAGTGACTTGCGCAAGGCGGTTCCTGTTCGACTATCGATGCGAGGGTGTAACCCTCACTTCGTCATAGACGACCTGGAAATTAGCCCGCTTTGTGGAGCTTTTTTGTTTAATTGTTTTTGAGTTTTGATCAATCAGTTATAAAAAGAAAGATGTTTATCGTTGAATTAACGTAATTTTATTTTTCTGTGAAGTTAAATTATTTGATTAATAAATTTAGTGTTGTAAAGTGTGAAATTAGTGTCTATTGTGTGCCACACCCTTTTTTGGAGTCGTCTCCTTTATTGTTTTACGAGAAATTCAATAAAACTCCAACAGCAGCGGTGGGATTGAATCTGGCTTCACTTCAAGTTGGTAATGCAACTATTGCAACAATAGAGGAATTATTATCCGAGTTCGTGAAGGCAATGAAGGCTGGTCAAACTTCCGTGCAGATGTAGATGTTATACAAACGTAGATCTATCAGGTGGTAACAAAATTAAACAGGAATTTAAGTGGTAGAACACTCAATGGTAAGAGTTGATCATATTTTTTATTTAATCAATCAAAAAAATGGCTCGAAAATTGGTATCCGTCGCGTCGTCTCGAGATTTAAACCAGATGGCCCGGTAAGCGGCAAGATATCGAGTCCCGAGTGGTCGCCCGGTCCTTCTCAGATGCATTTAAGAAAAAGAAACGGCTGACCGTAAAACACACCCCAGTTTGTATGCAAGGCCAAATTTCCAGGTATCGAACCGAAAACTTGGGATTTGTTTTAAAACGGGACATGTGTAAGAAAGTTGTTTTATAAAACAAAACATTGCAAACAAAAAGAGAGACGAAATGTTAATTGTTTAATGAGTCAAAGTATGTCCAAATTAAAATTGATAATCACTTTATTTAGGCATTAATGATACAGACGCGAACGTTCATTAACGTGAAACAATTTTTTTTCTGAAAGATTTAAGTCCAAAATTTTAACACTTGAGAGAACAATAAGGTATAGCAGCTTATGTTTTGTTAACCAAACATAAATTTACGGACAATTACAAATCAGCGTGCTCATTTTAACGCCTAAACCAGAGTTCGTAAGGACTGGCCGAGCGCTATTCGAAAGATACAGTTCGTTCCGCAAGTCTACAAACATTGTTGAACTGAATAAAATTTAAAACGATGCGATAACTGTGTCTTATCTGTCGACGTGTTTATTTTGATCCACAGGGATAGTAAATGCAAGCCATCAAAACCAAATTTTAATTTCTGGGTCTCTATGAAGTTGGAGGACGTTATGAATTAAAGCGAGTAAGTGGTACGTAAGCAACGCATTGTTAATGCGGCGAAAGAACAACTTCACCAGTGGCCTACCGATTTAATTGATTTGCAGGAGTGTTTTGTAAGGCAAATTTTGATACAGGTATGTGATCTGATGAGTTAGTATTGTTGTTTTTTTTTTGTTGTCTACCTATGGGTTCTGCATAATTCCATAGGTAGCTGAATTGTTGTTTTGCTGAATTGCTGCGGGCAATTGGTGATTTGTTGAAATTGCTGCGGGCAATTGTTGATCTGTTGAAATTGCTGCGGGCAATTGTTGATCTGTTGAATTGCTGGGGCAATCGTTGATTTGTTGAAATTGCTGCGGGCAATCGTTGATCTGTTGAAATTGCTGCGGGCAATTGTTGATCTGTTGAATTGCTGGGGCAATCGTTGATTTGTTGAAATTGCTGCGGGCAATTGTTGATCTGTTGAATTGCTGCGGGCAATCGTTGATCTGTTGAAATTGCTGCGGGCAATTGTTGATTTGTTGAAATTGCTGCGGGCAATTGTTGATCTGTTGAATTGCTGCGGGCAATCGTTGATCTGTTGAAATTGCTGCGGGCAATTGTTTTGAACGATTTAGAGGTACAGCATTGTCCCCTTGGTAATTTGTTTTTGTTGTAGCTACATCCTCAACGTTTTGGATTATTTTCCTACTGTTGACGAAGGAACCCAGGGATGCTCCGAGAGCGTAGCATCCGTCAGGAGGGCCGTGTTAGCGCCGCTGATAGCACCGCGGCGGAGCCCGTCCTTCGTTCTTAAGTAACGTCGCCCTCAAGTGACTTGCGCAAGGCGGTTCCTGTTCGACTATCGATGCGAGGGTGTAACCCTCACTTCGTCATAGACGACCTGGAAATTAGTCCGCTTTGTGGAGCTTTTTTGTTTAATTGTTTTTGAGTTTTGATCAATCAGTTATAAAAAGAAAGATGTTTATCGTTGAATTAACGTAATTTTATTTTTCTGTGAAGTTAAATTATTTGATTAATAAATTTAGTGTTGTAAAGTGTGAAATTAGTGTCTATTGTGTGCCACACCCTTTTTTGGAGTCGTCTCCTTTATTGTTTTACGAGAAATTCAATAAAACTCCAACAATACAAGTTTTCGAATTCGGTCCAACGAATGAATCTCGAAGTACGTGTGTTAAATTACTAACTCTAAATAGGAAGTACGTGCCTTTTCGAAGCGCACAGATGCATTCTTGTAGAGCTAATAATGATTTATTGATTTCCGCACTTTCTATTCTGGTTTGTCGGTCAGCAGATGAAGTATCAGCTCCTCTCTCATTACCAGTTAAGTCGATTAAAGAGAATTTCCCGTGTACCTTGAATGCACCTACACTTTGATGATGGAAATGAAACTCTCAAAACAATTTTTAAACAATTCTTTAAGGAGTACTAAACTGCGAGAAAATCCGTCAATGCACCACTTGTGCCAATTTGTAATTATAAGCCTTATCGATTGTTTAGTCTTTACTTTGACTATATTCAAGGAAGAACTGGAGGACTTCTTACATTATCGGGTATCGGTAAATGGTATGCTTGTAACAAGCGATACAATTGAAGCGTACAGGGGAAAATCGGCTTCAGTCCACTTTTTACTGAAAAGATGCCAAATCGACAAAATGGTAATAATGGCTCGAGTCCCTTGAAATACACTAAGATTCACTATACTGGGGAAAAACGGCTACAGTCCGCGCGCGTCTTGGGAAGAACGGCGTTAGTCCAATTGTGTTGCCTACGTTGCCTAGTGAAGAAGAGTCGGGCCCGTCGAAAAGAGGGACGAAAAAAAGGAAAATCACAGGTAGGGTTAGCGATGTCATGAAAGTGATGAGAGCTACGACCCATGAACTTGAACCTGATTGTTTTTGTAAACGATTTCAATCTTTTACTTTAATAGAAGAGCCAGAACGTCGTCGAATAATATGCTAATTCAATGAGTTGGGAGAAACCAATGCCCAAAATGCTTACCTTGCAGGCTTTATTGCCGTTCTCACAATGAACAAAGTCGTGATGTACCAGTTTGCATCAAGGCATTTATGTCCTTGCACGGGATTACTTTCCAGCGAGTCAGGTACGTAAAGGAGTCTCGTTAAAACTGGGAGATCCCCTATCGACAATCGTGGAAAACATGGTGTACGACCTCATAAACTTACAGCTGAGACAAAGCAGAAGGCGCTCAATTTTATAAAAGATTTAAAGGGTCGCAAATCGCACTATTCGTTGAAAGACTCAAGGAAACTGTACCTACCTGATTCATTAAATATTTCTAGATTACACAAAATGTACATTGAGCAGAATCCCGATCATGAAATGGCTTACGAGTCATTCCGTTGCATATTTGAAAATAATTTCAACATATTGTAACGAAGAAGAGTTTTCTAAATGCGCAAATAGAGTAATAGCGCAGACTTCTCATAATATTTAAATCACCTCGAAAATGATTGATTAATGGAATAATAATTTAAAGTATTGACTTTGCAAATATCCGATACGTGCTCAACTCCGGATTGTTTTCATAAGCAGCCGAATACAAAGTACTGTACCGGGAATACAGGAGCTGACTCTTGTTAATTCCTCTAATTGTTTAATATAAATATACGAATCAAGGGCACTACCAAATATGGTCATGAATTCGAATCATCCGATCATTTCAATCTGCTATAAATACCCCAAACAAAGGGTCTGGAGACAGTTGAAAATCAGAGTCCAGAGTCATCCAGAAACGGTCCAGAGTCCTACAGAATCGACTACTACATACCAGCCAAAGATGAATAATTTGTAAGTCAATTATAATTTTATTTTACTTTGTAGTTTATGTAACATTTTACTTTATCATGCTATAATTTTATTCAATAAATTAGGTTTGTAATGCTCTTTAATCGTAAATGGGTTAAAACAATCGATCCTCATGCCAGGAATACCTCTCGCAGAGAACCCCATAAATTTTACGGTAACAATATCCTTTGGATATCCACAGAAGGACACCTGCAGCACCTGTGATAATTTTAAGGCTGAACTGTCATCCTTAGCCGCGATGTCAAAATCGTGTTTGGATGATGATGTCAGAAAGAAAACAATGGAAGAAGTAGACATTAAAATGCAACAAAAAGAGCTTCATCTCAAGAAGAGTGAGCGGTTCTATCAGCTCAAGAGATGTTATCGCAAACGCTCTTTGAAATCCAAGACCATGGAAGCCATCACAATGGACTACCAAAAAAACCTACCCACACCCAACATCACTACAAATGATGTTTATTATAAACGTCAACTCAATTTCAACAGCTTTAATAATCCATATTCTATACCTATGATGAATCAGTAGCTAAGAAAGGAGCTGACGAGGTTTGTTCCATGATGCACCACTTTTTTCGTCACGTTTTACCAGAGGAAGAAAGAGAGCTTGCAATTTTTTGTGACTCGTGTGCCGGACAAAATAAAAATTTCACAGTTATACGATTTTTACATTACATGGTAGTGGAAGAAAAACGATTTGATTCGGTGAAAGTGATATTTCCGATCCGAGGGTATTCCTATCTCGAATGCGATCGGACGGAACATGAGTTTGATTAACCAAAAGACATATACAGAAACTCCAGATGACTGGAGGGAAGAATTTAAAAACTGTCGAGTAAAACCCCTTCCATTCCAAGTAATTGACTGTGAGCATGATTTTGATTTTCAAAATTGGACTGTCTTTCTTAGTTCATTGTACATGGGAAAATGTCCTTTCCCTTCCCGGTCTAGAAGGATGCTAAAATTTGAAAATGCTCAACCAAATAGTTTTTCATAAGATTGCATTTTGGGGGAATTTACCAACAGTCTCCATTAAAGAAACCTAAGAAGCAAAAGCGTGCAGTTACATTAAAAAAGTTGTACACCAAACAATTACCAATCAAAAAGGCCAAATTTGAAAATCTGCAAGCGCTGTCAACGTTTCTTGAAAACCCAGACTCCAAACAATTTTACAAAAGATTGACGTACATCTACCAACCTGAAGAAATTGATGATGAATACCTGGATGATCCACCAATTGACGCTTGATTACCGGGAAAAAATGACTTCAGTCCTTGTTTCTTTTTGTTTCCTTAATTGAAATGATAATGTATTTTATTTAAAAACTATTTTCACTTTTCTACGTTACAGTAGAACCCCTCTAATCCGTCACCTTCGGGACCGGGGGTATGGTCGGAACGCAAAAAAAGGTCGGATTATCAGAAAACAGTAAAAACATATACTGTAACGAATACAGAAAAACACTGTCGTAAAACTAGCGAACAGTAAACACTAAAACTGCATAGCTCAGTACAAAAAACACGCTACATCCGAAACGATAAGAGAGATGACGGGGTACTATAAACAATGGCGCGACGGGTGGTGAGTCACTGACGAATTTTCGCGACTCGGACCACGGTCGGATTAACCGGAGTGACGGACTAACCGAGGGCGGACTAGAGTGGTTCTACTGTATAATAAATGCATAATCCAATCACATAATGGTTTCTGCGTATTTTTATCTGGTACCTGAAGCTTGTGGGAGTAGGGAAAATTTAAATTTGAATTTTTTCAAAATTGGTTGGAATGGACTAAAGCCGTTCTTCCCCTGTACCCTTCAATTATATTATTGGAGACAATGGACGGACTCCAATCACTACTCATCGTAATTAACGCGGTGGGAGAGGGGTACGGTCTGAAAATCAAGACCTAATACATTGTATAAAATGTCGAATAGATATGTCACGAGCTGGATTTAATAGGATGAAGCCTCTTCTATGTGACGACAATATTAACTTCAAAATTCGACAACAAATGGCTAAATGCTACCTATGGTCGATACAATAGATGAATATTCAAATATGCATTTTTTAGAATTTGGAACTATTAAAATAATTGGTTTTAAGAATTGCATTCTTAATTCTAATGCATTGGCATATGCTTAGAATGACAGTAATGATATACCAGGCTTATGGTTTGGCCTTATTAACTATAAATGTGACAATTTTTTAAAAGAAATTTGATTTAAGTGCCTTGTGATGTTTTTTGTGTTTATAACGAACTTGTTCCTGATTGTTCTTCATATTATTTACCAATCATTATAAGTTTAATTTCGTGGACATTGAAATTAATACAATGAGCCGCCTTGAAGCTTGTGAGATACAAAGTAACCAATACAGAAGTACTTCGAAAACCTAACACTGATAGACAAATACTAATTAAATGCCGAAATAGTTTACAGGGATAACAGTACGATAATTCCATGGAAGTGGTGGTTTTATTTACCACAAAGCATGAGTGGTTGCAATATTCATCCGATTAGCTTTATTTTGAGAACTGAAAGTAAAATCTGATTCTTAGTACACATCTTTGGTGAAGAGGATTTTCAGCTATGCTTACATGCCGCACGGTATTTTTGTTGGTATAGTGTTGAAGCAGTTGAATATTCGCATATAATCATGAAGAATACAGATGAAGGTTTGTTGAATAATCATGCGACTCGTGAGAGAAATAATGTACTCGCTAAAACAAGGCGGATACGAATATGGTTCAAGATTCTAGCACTCAAGCAGAAGAATTCCCAACCCCTTCCAGATTTAGAACAGTTTTTTTGACTCTGATAAAACATCGGCTTTCTGCCTGCCAGAGCCTATCACGCCCCAATTGAAACAGGTTGGAAATGTGCAAACGAAGACAGGGCAGCATCTATGCCCTTGTTTTCCCACCATGGTGGGATATCAAGATGGATAAACTAGAGGGAATGCAATCTCTTTCTTTGTGTTCGGAATTTACCAGACAGTATTAGTCTATTCAACAAGATATTGCAGTCAAGAAGGGCCTAAGAATAGAGCATGTTTATTTGTTTGATTCATGCGAATTCTTTATCAGGGCCTCATCTGAAGTAATAAATGGACATCGTTATTTCCATAAGAACGAGAAATTTGCAGTTCTATCAACTACTGCTCAAAAAATATTAAAGTTAGATAAGAGTTCTGCAAAGTACCATTTGCTTCTGATAACATTGGTATCTTTCTGTGGGCAGAAGCTAAAAACTTAGCATTAGAAATACGCCTGACTGTCGACCAGTTTTCTGAATATTCGGCAAACAGCGGCATCAACTTCGGATTTTTGATGACAGTGTCTTATGTATTAGCAAACATAAAAACCTCCAAAATTACCGACAAGGTGTTCTGCACCAGATAAGATATTTCTTAAACACTTCCTTTGGAGATAATAAATAGCATTTAACGAAATACTAGAAGTCTCGTTTCTTGTTATCATGAATCTTATTGAAGCGACTTTTCATTCAGGCAATTGCAAAGAATATTTTTCATCTCATCTAGCGACTATCGTCAATTGATTAGAATCGTGGCAATCAAATGTACACATTTTATTCGTAGACTCCGACCTTGTTTGCCAATGGGGTTGGATACCCAATCTTAAACAAGGTTTCTTACAGAAAGGAGAAATCAAGATACGAGATTTCGTAAACACGTCTTTTGGAAATAATAGTATTAAACGAAATACGAGAACTCTTGTTTCTTGTAACTATGAATCTTATCGATTCATTAGATCCAGGATCAACGACACTGGGAACGAAGCGATTTCTCATTCAGGCAATTGCAAAGAATATTTTGCACCTCATATAGCGACAATTGTTAATTCATTAGAATGGTGACAACCAAATTTATATATTTTCTTCGTCGACTCCGACCCTGTTTGTCACTGAGGTTGGATATCCAATCTTAAACAGGGTTACTTGGAGAAAGAGGGAGAAACTAAGATAAGATATTTTTGAAACACTTATTTTGGAGATAATAGTATTTAACGAAATACGAGAAGTCATGTTTCTTGTAATTATGAATCTTATCGATTCATTAAATCCAGAATCAACGACAATGAACGATGCGACTTTTCATTCAGGCAACTGCAAAGAATATTCTTCATCTCATCACTCTTGTCAACGGATTATAAAAGTGGCAACCCAAATATCTCACTAGTTAAATTCGATCTTGTTTGCCACTGAGAACGGTTACTCAATCTTAAACTAGCTTGCTCGAATTTAATATTAACACCAATTAAAAGAAAGCTGAAGAAAAGATATTCCTTAAACATTTGTTCAGGAGATAACAGCATTAGATGAACTGCTAAGAAGTTGATCATTAACAATCGACAGCACCTCGTAACGATGCACATGTTCGATTAGGAAATTAGAAGACAATATAAGTTACTTCCACAAAGACCGTCGTTCAACATCGTCAAGAAGACCTTCAAATCGCCAAAAGGTTAAAGGTATGGATGAGGACTAAGAGGGAGGTAAATACTTCATGAGTGATTCTTTTCTTTCATTTTTAATATTACTGATCTTTTTTATAATGTTCCCAAAATAAAGTTACCTGTAATCTAAAGTTTTCTTATTATTGATGCAAACCTCGTGAACCTGATGAACCAGATACAACATTGCAGCTTTGCTATACTAAACGCAACTAAGAAATAACGTAATACGTGATTTTTACAGACGTTTTCTTACTGACTAAGAATAGGGCGTTGCGAATTTGGAAGTACAGTCGAACTCCTCTAGTGACCTTCTCTAAAATGATTTTTTCTCTATAGTGATGTTTTTGTCAGGAACGTGCATTTTTGAACGTTTTCCATATAAAAATACCTCTATATTATGATGTTAAGCCTCTATATAGTGATTATTCTTTACGAAAGGTTTACCAAAATTCTCGAGGAACAGAATTTTCGATAATAGAAAACCTGAAAAATCCTTAAAAGAATTTCTTGCAAAATCCTTACTTATGGACAGATTACTTTGGACAGATTTTTTTATCAATAAGTACATGTTATATAAGTATTCAGATGAAAATTTGTATTGTTTATTAATAACTGTGTGTATTTCAATATGCTTAAACAAATATTTTTTCAAATATAATAAATTTTAATTTTTTGTTTTGAATATCAATTGGTTTTTAAAGTGACTGCCAAAATGGTAAAATTATACTTGAATTCTATATAGTGAAGTTTCTCTATAGTGATGTTTTTTCATGGCTTTTCGAACATCACTATAGAGGAGTTCGACTGTATATACTGTGCAGCAATGTTTTTTTTCGCATAAAATATTTTGTACCGTAACTCTGGTGAGAGGCAGGGTTAGTCGCAGTATTTAACCAAATATTCACGTAATTACTTTATTTTTTTGTAACGTTTAGTATAATTGAGTAAATATGCATTTTTAATACTTTTTCATCTATAAAATCTTCATTCGGCTATATTTTCCAACGCTAGAAGTAGAACATGAGATATTACTGTGAAAGTAGTGAACATGTGTTCTACGTACACTCAATTGAAAAATACCATTGAGTACAAAAAATTGCGTTATTGTGAAATATATTACCATAAATAATAGTAGGTACTTAACTAATATTCAGCAAACTACTGGTTATCGCGAACGCAATCAAGGTACACCCCCAAAAGACATTAACCCTTAAGAACTCGCTTAGAGCTGTGCAAGCCTCACGGCTGTTTAAATTTTCGTTAACATTTATATAGTAAGGTTCAAGAACATTCTATTCCGGTATTCATCACTTAGACTTTCACTTGATACTGATTAACTTAACTCTGATAACTTTTCACAAGGAAGCATACAGTAATTAATTATTTCCGGTAGGGCAATTTATGGGACCTGGCAAGCCCTACGCAAGCAATTACGTCATTTACAATTGTCTAAACTTTGACAAAGTATTCATACAAAATTCGACCCTTCATAATAATAGATATTTTAGCTATCTACCACTTAGATCAGCGGTCGGGGAACCGGGGTAAATTATCCCAAATGGGGTAAAAATGAAACTTTTGTGAATAAAAAGTATATATTTTTAATTTGCTATTTTATAAACCTGTTAGTATGCAGGCCACGCCATCTCACTCCCCACCACTAGAGTGTTCTCGAGTTATATCTTTGCGCAGTAAAGCACAGCCCGGCTACCTGCTCAGTCCGTGCCATGCCGTAAAGATACAAATACATTCACAAGTCAGAGAGCCAGTTTTTACTAGTTAGTTGCTGACAAGGCCACCATTTGATCATTAATCATCAATATATCGATCAAGGTAAACCGCAATTTGAAAATTTAATTCAAGTATTTTAATTAATATTTTCTGTCTCCCTTCAGATGGCAGCAAATAGAAAAAGAACATACCAAGACGAATTCCTTAATTACGGTTTTACACAAATAGAAGACAATGGTACAATGAAACCACAATGTGTTGTATGTATGAAGGTACTGACTTCAGAATCTTTCAAAAAAAGTCAATTGAAGAAACATTTAGATAATTTGCATTCACACCTGGCTTCCAAACCGCGAGAATACTTTGCAAATTTAGAAATATCTGCTAAAAGACAAAGATTAAATAGCAACTTGTTTGGTACATGTGACCAGCGTTCAGCATCAAGGGCTAGCTTTGAAGTAGCCTGGTTGATTGCTCGAAATAAGAAACCATACACTATTGATGAAGATTTGGTTAAACCAGCTGCTGTAAAAATGACAGAGATTATGTGTGGTCAAAAAGAAGCGAAGAAACTGAATTCAGTGCCCTTGTCTGCGAGAATTGTGAAAGAACGAATTTCTATATTAGCAGAAAATGTGAAGGAACAGGTTATTGTCGCATTAAAACAGGCTAAATATTTTGCTATTCAGCTTGATGAGACAACTGATTTTAGTAGCAATTCACAGCTAATGGTATATGTTCGCTACAAAGGTGCAGATAATTTTGAAGAGGAATTGCTGTTTTGTTCTCCTCTCGAGTTGAGATCTCGTGGAATTGATGTCTATAATAAATTAAATGAATACTTCAATGCGCAAAGTTTAAAATGGGAAAACTGTATTTCTGTATCTTTGGATGGAGCTCCAGCTATGCTGGGTCATATTAATGGTTTTTTAGCTTTTGTAAAAAAAAATAACCCAAATATTGAAGTCACTCACTGTATGATCCATCGCCAGGCTCTTATGGTCAAATATTTAGAACGTACACTGGAAGCCGTCATGCATGATGTCATCAAGATTGTAAATTTTATCAAGGGACATGCACTAAACACGCGGCTATTTCGTGAATTATGTCAGGACGGTGAAGCTGAATATACAGACCTACTTTATTATACAGAAGTAAGGTACAGAAGTAAGTAAATGTACTAAATCGGGTATGGACTCTTAAAACTGAAGTCGAAATTTTTATGGTTGATCAAAAAAATATTCTCGCAGATAAGTTTAAAAACTCTTCCTGGGTTGCATATTTCGCATATTTAGCGGACATTTTTGAGAGTATAAATATATTAAACAAAGAATTGCAAGGAAAGAATATTAATATCATTTCAGCGAGAGAAATAGTGTCAGCGTTTGGATTAAAGCTGCAATATTGGAGACAGAAAGTAGAACAGAACAAGATAGCTTCTTTTTCAAGGTTAGCTTTGTTTTTGGAAGATTGCGAAAATATTACTTTTGCTGACATCAAGGATACAATTGTAAGACATCTTATCAAACTCAGAAAGCGGTTTTCAGATTACTTTCCAGATCTTGATACACGTACTGTCAGTTGGATTGTAGATCCTTTTAAATGTGAAATTGCTATGATACCAGAAGAACCTAAAGGTTTGGCAGAAGCAATTCTTGAACTTCGATCTAATACTGAAGCACGTATTCAATTTGAGAGTAAACCAAATCTGTCGTCTTTTTGGATGTCAAAAGTTGCAAAGGCTTTCAAAACTGCACATGAAGAGGCGGTTAAAAAATTGCTGCCATTTGGAACAACATATTTGTGCGAACAAGACTTTTCCACTCTAATGAACATAAAAACGAAGAACAGAAATCGATTAAACGCCGAAGACTGTATTCAAATCGCTCTTACATCAAAAAGTCCCAATTTTGAAGCAATTGTATCAAATAGAAACAACATCATTTCTCCAAAACGTAAAGAAAGAATGTTTTCAATTATTCTTTTTTTCTAATTTTTTAAATTCTAATTTTTGTTTGTACCACCATCTTTATTATTATAATTTGTTACAGAACCCCAAATTGTCAACCCTCAATTTTACCCAATGGGTTTCAATTTGTTATATATATTACTTATATTACTATTATTACCGTTATGTATTACTAGGTATTACATTGATAAATTGAATAAATGATGTTTAAATTAAATTTTTAGTTATTGTTTTCTTTTCCAAATTATCATGGGGAGCTATAATATTAAAGATGCTAAAAAAGGCGATTTCGTTTTTTTTTTGATCTTCGCCATGGGGTAATATCAACTTACACAAAAATATTTTGGGGTAATGATTAAAAAAGTTCCCCGACCGCTGACTTAGATAAACCTGTGGGTTTCTTCGTTTTTAACTTACTGCAAATTTTCAAAATTCCGGGGGATTTTTAATTTTTTGCAAAAATGTCACAAATAAAAGCTATGTTGTAATTACTGATTTTATCCGGAATTATGGGATATTACCATGTAATTAATGTTTCTAAATTATCTACAATGCTTCAAATCGTACATCTTAAAGATAATTGGTAAAAAGAAATGTTTTGACATAGAAACCAACCATAAATGCTCTGCGTAGCCCCAAACAAGTACTTATGTACGTAAAACTAATGCGAGTACTTAAGGGTTAACGGGGACTTAAATGAGCTTATCTAGTTTTGATTTTAATACAAATAAAAAGATTTGATGTGGGCACTGAGAAAACATTTTAAATTTACAAATAATTGGAATTAAGTAGAAGGCTAACAACAATAATTAAGTAATTGCTTCTTCTTATTTGAACCAATTTGTAACAATATATTTAACAAATTTAAAGGACAATTTCACCAACTTATTACGTTAAATGATCTAAAAATTCTTGCTTGCCATTAATGTAATTAATTTATTTTTTACATCTAAATAATATTGGCAATGAAGTAATCGATTTTTCTGTTCTCTAGGCAAAGTGCACATTTTAAATAACCTTAAAAACAAATTAGGTATTTACTCTGGGCGGTCATCAACCAGCTGCTCGGTATTAGCTTCCTCAATCTGCTTAACTGTATTTGTTCTGAGCAGATGTTCAAGATTCTTTTAATGCCATCCATCTATCGAGTTAGTCTTCATTGACTACGTTTAACTGTTATCGGTCGTCATCGCTTAATTTGACTTTGATTTCAACTGAAATAAAATGAAATCAGATTAATTTATGCATTAAACTAAATTTCAACAGTTAAGAATTCATTTCGCAAAACAAAAACTTCAAATGACACAATAACAAAATGTCGGCCATTTGCGAAAAATATTACATGTTCTTATAAGTGAAACGCGACCACTACAGTAATTAATTCATTACAATTCGTCTACAATTACTACTTCTCCCCAGTAAACATTTAAATTTACCTTTAAGATGCGATATTAAACATAATTTGAATTGAAATCACTGAACAGCAAGGAACGCGTCACCGACCTGCTGCATGAAAGATGCTTGCAGTGCTACCAAATGAAACAGTTAGAACTAAAATAATTACAGTCAAACCTGCATAAGACAGAACAGTTTGGATTCGTAAAAAATTCGTCTTGGCAAGATTTACAAAACTATAGGCGTATTTCTGTGTTGCACCGAATTCAAATTACACTTTAAACCGTCATCGTCAATGACGTCATCGTTTAAATGTGTCAAGAAAATGCACTGGTTTGAAACGGAATTTTACAGACGGTGACTGATTAGGTAGGAATCGTTATTAAGCGAACTGTTAAAAGTACATTATTTAACTCGGCAGAGATGGTGCCGTACGTGTCAGAGACTGACTTTTTTGTAAACGTTGAATAACTTTTTAATCTTGGAATACCTAAATTTGTCTATTTCTTCGAGTAGCTGCCTTATATGGTCAGCGCTATCATTAGTTTTTCGTATGATAGCGACGTGTACAGACATATTGTTTTTGTGTTTTCTGGGTCGTTACCGTCTGTGCGATCCGAGGCCAGTGGGTATGTAAATAAAATAAGCTGGATGTAATTTTTCTTTAAAAATGTTTTTATTAATTTTTGCATTTTGTTTAATAGCTTGTTATGTTAAAACTTACCACCAAACTTATTTTGAAAAATAATCTAATGAATCTAGGAATGTTACAAAAAAGTGACGTAATTTTCATATCAATGGGATACCCACTGTTAAATTCAATAAATACAATGTTATATTAAATCTAGTTGTGTTTTATTGTAGAGAAAGAACGCAATTTCCATTATCTAAATTTAGAGTTAATATAAAATAATATTTTAAGTAATAATGAAACTACAAAAACTTTCGGTCTCTGAGACGGGTGCTAGTCACGATTAATATTTATTTCTGTGGGGGGTTATAATTCAAATGGATTGTGGTAAAATAACGTACTTAAATACAAACATCTTGTTTAATAACAATTTATACAGGGTGATGAAAAAAGGTGCCCATGATTAGCTACATGTTATAGACGATTTCAAAGAAACATGAATTTGAAAACCAAAATTTGTTGTCTCTTCACCAAGTTATAAGCTTTCCTATTCAGACAATAAAAATCAACACGATTAAAAATTTTGTAATAATTTGATCGTTAGAGTCTAAATTTGATGCAGTTGATGGTGCTTTTTAAAAAAAGTGAAAAAATCTATCGAAACCAACTTTATTACCGATGTTACATACCGTTTCTTGGTTCCGAGGAAAATTTATCAATGTCGCAACATCTCAAATCTTCTAGAAAACAATGGCAACAATAGTTTACTTTTCAATGTTAGTTCTCTTGTCAAATTTGAACGATACAAGTCAAATGTTTTAAAAAGTCTTAAAATAGAAAACAATTTCAGTAAATATCTGAACATGTTGCTCCGCTTGGGTGCAGCAGATAATAACGCATCGGAAGCTGCTAAAGAATATGCTAGACTGTATCCACATCCACGTCATCCAGATGCTAAGGTAATTAGAAGAGTGGAGCAATCAGTAAGTGCGATCGAAAGTTCATTTATTCTTATCAGAAATAGCGCAAATAGTAGAAAATCTGTACAACGTCACTTAGGGACTCTTTGCATAGGGCCCATCAATTATCTGTTTGTTGTGTATTATTGTATAATTACATTAATTTTTTTTGAAATAAATAAAGTTATGTCAACGTGACAGTTGTTTATCTTACGCAAGTGACAGTATCTGTCAGTGTTGGTTGCTTAGATAAAAGAAATAGGCCTACCTGAAAGTGATTCTTTAGAAAAAGAAATATGTGCAGTATTGCCACGTTGTGCTCGTAGACAAACTGTTTAAATGTTGTTGCGATTTCCACAATGCTTCAACAGAAAGCATTGTTCCAATATCAATCCTGGACGCCTTGTTTTCATCACCCTGTATTATTAGGTGCAACCACAACTATTTTAGAAGCTATTGAAGGTTGCAAATATTTATAGTTGAAGCAACTGTAATGTTGAACCGACCGACCAAAACGTACAAATTAAAAGAAAAACATGCATATTATGGTCAGGTCTAACTTGGTATGGCTCTACTAGATCTAGACAGTACAGACTTTGTTGTATTTTCTAGTGCAGGCCATACATATCTTACTATAACAGTTGAAAAAGATATTTCATTTATACAAAAATTGTTATTTAAATTGAAGGAAAACTATTTCACAAAAATGTTGCATTATCTTTGTGTAAATGAAATAAGGTATTTTTTTTACTTCATTAAATAAATTTATCATTTGCTTTAGAATTATCGAAAACTAATGAAATTATTACAAAGCTCGAACAATGACACATGCACGTGACACGAAAATCCCCTGTTCGTGACGTCAGGTGCTTAGTTGAATTTATTTATACTAGAGTCGCATGCTTAGCTTGAATTGCGTATTGTTACAATTTAGTACACAACACGTTCTTCTTAACATTCTGTTTCCAATGACAGTAATTATACGGAAACCACATAAAAGGTACATAAAATAAAAGTTCTCAGGTAAATTACGCGAGAATATTTAAAAAGACTGACAACGAACCCATAAATACAGTTTTGTATGAATGAGTTTTGGATGTCAGAACGCGTAATGTAGCTATATCCGGCCATATCCTACAATAATAAGTACCAAAAATATTGCCTTACTATTAGGAAGAAATTTATTCATTTAAGGCATCGAACGGGTGACTTGAAAGCTATTGGAATGTCGCATTGCACTTGAAAGGAATATTAAAATAACTTGTTTTAATAAAATGCTACTTGAATAGAGGGAAAATATTTCTTGAAAATCCACTGGAACTGGAATTTTTCATAAGTTTTTCGGGTTAGACAGTTCGTTTTCCGTCTTAGACAAGGCACTGACTACGCTAAGAGGGATTTTTTTGGTTCTAAGCAGTTCCGTCTTATACCGGTTTGACTGTAATTGTTTTAGTTCCAACTGTTTAATTTGGTAGCATTGCAGGCATACTTCACACTACTGCATCAGTTCGTGTCGACGCGTTCGTCTCTGATGGGTCCTACGCAGTTCAGGGATTTTAATTTAAATCATGTTGAATATCGTATCTTAATGGTAAGTTTAAATATTTACTATACAAAGGTAGTAATTAGAGACGAGTTGTAATGATTAATTACTGTAGTGGTCGCGTTTTATTTATATAAACAATCGTGCAATTAATTTATTCACAATATGCCGACATTTTGTTATTGCCATGCGGTTACTTCCAGTTTTCGAAGTTTCTGTTTTGTGAAATGAATTCTGCGTTAATTGAAATTTAGGTTAATGCACAAATTAATCTGATTTCTTATTTCAGTTAAAAGCAAAGTAAAATTTAGCGATGACAACCGATAACAGTTACACGTAGTCAAGGAAAACGAACTCGGTGGGCGGACAGTATTAAAAGAATCTTGAACATCTGGTCAGAATAAATGCAGTGAAACAGATTGAGGAGCACAGCCGAGCAGTGGATGAGAGAAACACCTGAGGTTGATGATCGCCCAGAGTAAGTAATTTCTTGTTAACACTCCGTTACTGACGTACAGTCTCAGAGACTGACCAATTTGTAAATCTACAATTACAATTTAACTGATTAGAAATTTAAGTCGTACAGTTAGGTCTAGCAATTTCACATCAACAGTGTGTGCAGTGACTGTCATTGATGTAGCATTTTTGGTATATCAGCAGACTTGATCTTGAAATTGAGATTAGTATTTGTGTAATCAAGACCGCTGCGTGGATGAGAGGCCCTTTCGTTTTTTTACCTGTCGTTGGCCGATGGTTTTATTTTATTGTGCAATGACTAGCGGGCCTCAATGCATAGGTCATTTATAGAGGCAATAAAATAACACATGAGCAATTTAATCGACAAGTTTTCTTGGAGAGGCTTGGATTCGATTTCCAGAACACTTTGTCTTTGATTATTAGAAATAGGGGTACTCAGGATTAACATCAACCAGGTGGAGATAGTGTTGAACGATGAGTCTATTGTTTAAGTAAGAAAAACATGTGTTTAGAGTATTTAACGCCCATATTCAGGGAATGTATCGAATGCTGGTGGACTAATATTTATAACAGTTACACGTAGTCAAGGAAAACGAACTCGGTGGGCGGACAGTATTAAAAGAATCTAAAGTTTCCTAAACTTTTTCAATTGTTCAGAATTATTTAAATATTTTGTTGAAAAATCTAGAACTTAGTTATCTATTTTGTCAGAAAGGGAAGTTTTATATTGAAATCCAATGAAAAAGTTCAAATAATAATATTCTGAAACTAAAATTCTTCTCTTAAAATATTGGTCTAAGAGACCAGGGTTAGTAACAAAGTATTTCGGTTATTTAAAAACTTTATTTGCGAAAAGAAAAGAAAAATCAATTCATTGCTAACAATATTAAGAGGTAAAAAATAAATAAATTATTAATTTCATTAATAGTAAGCAAGAGTTTTTATATAATTTAACGTAATAAGTTGGTGAAATTGGTCTTAAAATTTGTTAAATTCATTATGAAAGATTGGTTCAAATTAGACCTAGCATCTAATTCCGAATTACTTAATATTGTTGTTAGCTTCCTACATAATTATTTGCAAATTTAAAATGTTTTTGCTAGATATTTCAAGAAATACACACCCTTGCTCTTGTTATTTTGCTTTGTGTGAGTTTGATTTATTGTTCGTAAGTATTAATCAATTTTATAAAAATGTATTATTTGAAGCATTGTAGATATTGTAGGTAAGTCCTATTATTTATGGTAAAATATTTCACATTTTTGCAATTGTATTTATTTCGCCACATAAATGGGGTCACCTGTGTTGATGTATGGATGTAAGTGTAAGTAATATATTATGTTTTACTCCAGAATAATTTTAAAGGCGCCGACCAGTATTGCTGAATGAAGATTTTATGGATGAAAAAAAAAACATTTACTGAAGTATACTAAACGTTACGAAAAAATTGAGTATTTGCGTGAATATTTGCTTAAACACTTCCACTAGCCCTGCCTCATAATCATATTACGGTACGAAGTACCTTTTTCGAAATAAAATATTGCTGCACAGTATGTACTTGCAAATTCGCAATGTTCCCATTCTTAACCGATAGGAAAACGGTCGGTAAAAATCGCGTTTACTCTATTTCTTAGTTGCGTTTAGTATAGCCGTTCTGCCGTCTGGTATCTGGTTCACTAGATGACTACGAGAGGCTGTAACAAAAAAAGGTTTTTGCATCAGTAATAACACAACTTGAGATTTCAAGTAACTTTATTTCTACAACATTATAAAAAAGATCGGTAAAATTAAAGATAAAAGAAAAGAATCACTCACAAGGTATTTACCACGCTATTAGTCCTCATCTGTACTTTTAACCTTTCGGCGATTTATAGGTCTTTTTTACGACGTTGAACGACGCTGTCGATGAAAGTTACTTATGGTATATCGTCTTCTAATTTCCTAAACGAACATGTGCATCGTTACAAGGCGTTGTCGATTGTTAATGATCAACTTGGTCTCAGTTCATCAAATGCTCTTATCTCCTGAAGAAATTTTCAAGGAATATCTTTTCTCCAGTTTCTTTTTCATTATTGTAAATATTAAATTCGAGTAACCTTGTTTAAGATTGAGTAACCAATCTCAGTGGCAAATAAGGTCGAAATTAAATAGTGAGATATGTTGGTTGTCACTTTTATAATCCGTTGCCAATAGTCGCTACATGAGTTGAAAAATATTCTTTCCAATTACCTAAATGAAAAGTTGCTTCGTTCCAGTGTTGTTGATCCTGGATCTAATGAATCGATAAGATTCATAGTTACAAGAAACAAGACTTCTCGTACTTCGTTAAATACTATTATCTCCAAAAGACGTGTTTACGAAATCTCGTATCTTGGTTTCTCCTTTCTCTAAGTAACCTTGTTTAAGATTGGGTATCCAACCCCAGTGGCAAACAGGGTCTTACTTGACAAGTTAGATGTGTACATTTGATTTTCACGATTCTAAGCAATTGACGATAGTCGCTAGATGAGATGAAAAATATTCTTTGCAATTGCCTGAATGAAAAGTCGCTTCGTTCCCAGTGTCTTTGATCTTGGATCTAATGAATCGATAAGATTCATGGTTACAAGAAACGAGACTTCTAGTATTTCGTTAAATGCTATTTATTATCTCCAAAAGAAGTGTTTAAGAAATATCTTACCTTGGTTTCTGCTTTCTCCAAGTAACCTTGTTTAAGATTGGGAATCCAACCCCAGTGGCAAACAGGGTCGGAGTCTACAAGTGAGATATGTAAATGGGGTTGTCATTGTCACGAATCTATTCAATTGACTCTAGTCGCTAGATGGGACGCAAAATATCTTTACAATAACCTGAATGAAAAGTCGCTTCATTCCACAGTGCCGTTGGTTCTGGATGTAGAGAATCGATGTCAAAATTTTCGCATTCAGACCGGCCCTAGGAGTTTTGTGCACCAAGGTAAACCGCCTGCAAATCCCGAAAAATGCCCCCCTCAGAAGAGTAACGGTTCAACCAACCGTATTCCCGAATAAGATAACCACCTCTGCAACTATCAAACCGAAGGAAATCGTGGTCAAAGAAACGAAAACTGTCAATCCAGGGAATCAAATCAAACCAAAAGTGTTAACAACTGCAAGATTGGAACCATCAAAGTCCAAAGAGGAATGGTCATTAAAATATTGTTATAACGTTGTAAAAGCGTTACGGAATATGGCCTACCCAATTGGAACATCACAATATTTTCTCTATTTCAAGGAGCTATTCCAAGGAGTAACCACCACAAATGAATTCACTTTCGTAATGCTTGTCCACTTCTTCGTTCCTATGCATAGTTATAAGAAACAAGACTTCTCGTATTTTTTAAAATATCTCCAAAAGAAGTGTTTAAAAAATCTCTTATCTTGGTTTCTCCTTCTTTGCTCAAGTAACCCTGTTGAAAACATTGTTACGGAGGTATAAGGTCTTTATTGAATATATGAACTGTTCGGGTACTGCAATTTCAATTAGAACGATCCATAGATGGTCCCATTTGACGGTATCGAAAGCTTGGTACATTAAATTCACGACATTTTTCGATTATTTACCTAATATTAACAAGTTGATCTCTGGTTCTTTTGCCAGGGATAAAACCGGCCTGTTCTTGCGAAATATGTGGAAGCAGGTATGGCTTCAGCCACGGTTGGATTTATGTATAACACTATTGTTCTGTAGTTTCTTTTGCACCCCATTTGTGTAACGGAATGTACACTGATTAGGTCGATTCTGTAGGCCAGCTTCCGTTTAACCATATTTTGTTGCAGATGCGGTGTACAAGATTTACTCCTATTTCTCGGGTTGTTGTTAACATCTCAGTAACGATTCCATCTCGGCCGCTCTTGTGCTCTAGTTTTTTAAAAGCTGCTCCCACCTCAGTCCTAAGTATTCGTGATTCAAGTTGTTCTGGTTGTATTGGCATCTCATAATTTTTGTTTTCTTCATTATGCTTTCAAATGCATCGTTAAGTGTAATACGTAACTATATCTTCCTTTCGCATTGCACTAATCTTCTCAGTTTCAGTGCAACCTAAACATTCTTTTACCGTTTGCATCGCTACGCATTGGCCACGTTTACTCCAAATGGTGTTAGTCAATCTTTGTGCAATGTCATTATCTTCTGATGCGTCACGTTTCTTTTTTAACTAAAGTAATTCATTTTTGCTATATCTTTGGTTTAATCTGTTTTCTGTTATCAATTAAATTCTACGTTTCAGTAGATATCCACTGCTTTTTTGGTTCTCTGCAGGGTTCACATTTATCAGCTGCTTGTTTAAGAGTATCCTTGAGTTTTATCCTTGATTGTTCTTTGTTCATTTGTGTGATATTTTCTACGCTCAAGTTTGCTAGAATTCGTGTGATTTCATCTTGATATGAGATTTCGCATCTGCTAGTTATTTGATTTGATTGGCTTTCGCAGTTTAATGCATATTTCTGGTACTAAAGCGTTGTAATCATTACCACAGTCCATCCGAGGATAGGTCTTTGCATCTCCTATCCATGATTTGTATCTTGTGTCTATTAGGATATAATCTATTTGATTTCTAATGAATCCATCAAGAGAACGCCATAAGTACAGCTTTCGAATGCGATGTTTAAAATGGGAGTCTGTTATCTAAAGACCGTTCTCTGCAAAAGTCTGAAAGCATTTTTCGCCGACCATTTCGCTTGCCTATGCCACATTTTCCTACCATACTTTTAATGTTATTATCCTGATTCGTATTACCAATCTTCGCATTGAAATCATCAATAACTACTAAAAGTTCTCAGTTTGGTAGGTGCTTAAGAGGAGTTGGTACCTAAAGTGTCCTTGAAATTTCTAGGAGAGCTGTAAAACTGTCAAAGTGAGGGTGCAATGATTACCAATAATGGCAATATTTGCATGTGACCGACCCTTGAAAGTATCTACCTGCTCAAAGCTCTTTTGAAGAAATAAATCTCTCGCACACATCTTGCAATTTCAGTAAAGCGATTATATAAACTGATAAAACAGTTGGAAAAGAAATTATTGAAAAGTACCTACGCGCAAAAAATAAAGCAACTATTCTATAAATCTCAATCTATTCAGTATTAAAAAAATCCAAAGGCGAATTAATTTTTAAATTCATTTTCCCATTTTCCTACATAACATTTTAATATTATACAGCCTGTTTCTTATCAAGGTAATGACGTTTTTATCGGTTTCTTATGGGGAATTCCATATAAATACGCACTACGATTTCTCGCATACCCGTAGGGTTATTGAGAAAATGATTGCAATTCTTGAATCTTTACAGTATTGAAACACATTTTCTGGCAATGTTTTGAGTATATCTCTAATATACAACGCAAATTTTTCAAAATTAATGTAAGAAGTGCTGACCAGATAAATGTTTCTTACGCTTACATTACGCTGGTTGCGTATGAATTAGACAACGCATAATTTATGCGTTTTCCGCCAACATACTTTGCAATTTTTGAACTAAATTGCTCCACGGTGTTACTATCGACATCATGTAGAAGACTTCTGGAAAGATTTGCCAAATGAGTTGTTATCGTTATTTTTTTTCCCAAAATTTCTGCGGAGAGTTTATATATATCACTAGTTTCATTTTCCTTTTGCAAAAATAGGGGAGACAATTGTCATGTTGGCCAAAAACATGATGGGGTATATTTAAAATATCTCTTCGGAGAGATATTGTAGCTGTAATTTTATCTTTTTCCATTTTGTGTTCCACTTCTCATGCGCAAAATTTTAGTTTCCAAAAGTTTTCGTTCTTTTAATGGAAACGATGTATCCAAAGTGATGCTTTTTAATTTTTTACAGTAGTTGCGTAATAAATGATTACGGCACTCAACCTTCTCCACTGTCAAATTGTCGTAAGGACGAGTTTTCAGAATCTTCATATGTACTACTGTCTCCATCTCCAATCATCACGTTATATTTGATCCCATACAAATCAATGTTTGACTTGAATCCATCAACTAATATGGTAGACTCCATTTTCGTAGAACTTCCAAAATGATTTTTGTTGCAGTTGTGAACTATTTTCTTGTCTCCATTCTGGCGACAGCAAATTGCACAAAATTTGTTTTTTACTCCAAAATATAACAGCTTTTTAGTATGCTGACCTACAATTGTAGCAACTCCAGACAAAGCATTGTAATTGCTTCGGTAAGATCTTTTTGACCAACAACCATCTGTTATCACTGGCACTACCGGGAATCCTTTCTCATCCACAGGATTAATTGATCGAGCGTATTCTGCTTCTTCGGCAGATTCTTTCATGACTTTTTGCACTTTCGTTCCACCCAAGTGCATTTTTCTTGTGATATTTAGCGTAGGTTCTTGAAGACATGCATGGAATGTTTACACAGGACAACCATTCTTCTAAATTAGAAACTCCACCGCCAATGGCCATAATGCCGTTTACTGCATTACTATGTAAATCTGTTACATTTTGATCGGACTTTTGTGAATTCAATGTCAAAATCTCACGGCACATTTGACATGTAAAAGTAAACGTAGAATGCAATCCTTTACGGATTTCTTTCACCAATGTCAAATTCTTAAATGTGCAGTCAAATCCTTCTCCATGGCTGCATAATTTTTCCAGGGCGTCAAAAAAATATTTTATGTCGATTATCCTGTTACCCTCCACAAGATCTGTAAAATCTCTGGTTATCATATTACAAAACTAACAGCATATATAACATTTTACCACATTCTGTTTATTCAACGAACGTATCATCTGAGCAATTGCCCTTTTTTCACTTGTGGCAAGTTCAAATTCTTGATGGGCACTTGGTTCAGCAATTTCATTTGTAGTTTGACCCAGAGTATTATTGACGGGCTCAATTTTTTCTTTCTTAATATATTCAATAAATTATTTACTAAAGATTGGCATAAAACGAAAATCTAAGTGACCTTATATTTTGCGAACCTTGCGTTTTATGTTTTTCTGGGTAGTAGAACTGGTGCATAAGGGTCGCCTTTGCAACCATTATTATTCCGGTGTTTCCATACATTGTTGCAGACATGCTCTCGATGCATGGGAAAATGAATATGAACTTGTAGATCTGATCACATAATTGAAGGCTCTTCATTGTCATGGTTATTTTAATTCACGTTTAGGGGCCATTTATTTTCCAATGGGTTTCTGATATACCTATTAGTACTAATTTCTCAAACTCTTTTTCAATAATTGTCTGCAGCTTATAGCTGCCGCACGTTTGACAACCATTTTTCCACTTATGTTGCCAATTACTATAGATTCTGTGCTAAGAAGAAAAGACAATTATGAAAAATGGAGAAATCTGTCAGCTTAGAAAAAGCAGAAACCAACTGTCTCTTTATTAAACAGTGTTGGTAATCTCCTCCAATGTAAGATTATACTACTTCTACTCTACAGAAGAGGTTGACCAAGTGATTTTTTCCTGACGCCATAGATCCCTATGGTTTTCAGGGAATCAGCAAATCTGATCGAGGTGAAAAAATCTCTTTATCCTATTTAATTCTATCGAATTTGGCACTGTTAACGTATTTTTTGTTCCTTTCAAATTGAAAGATTTTAAAATCCAATATAAGAGATTATTGCACCTTCTTCAGTCACAAGTACCAAACCTCTGTCACTTAAGCAGAATGGTGAAAACTGATCTTCTTTTAACTCGAGGGTCTTTACGATATGATTAGCAGAATCTATAAATCTCGACAAAAAGCTCCTCGAGCATCTTCATGATTTATTGCCAATTCGGGTAGGGACTCGACATGTTCTATTCAACAGCAGGATCTGGATCTTTGTCTTCAGGTAGTAATGCTACAGAATGCTCATCAAGTGTGCAAGTCTTACTCACCCTTGTATAACCTTTCAATATTAACGGATGAATTATATAACCAGAAGGAGTCCATTTTACATTAATACATTCATTGGTAGATAATTAAGAACATTTGCAAGTCTCAGGGTCTGAACATATATATGGTTTGTAGAATGAAGTTTTAATTTGGAGAAGTCGCCAGTTTTTAGATCTTGGATTGTCAAGTCAAAGAATGTTTTGTCCAACTTGGAGATATCTGTAACATGATCCTTACCTATAACACATTTCGTACTCCCAAAGAAATACTTGTATGTAACTTGAAATTTTCCTGTACATTGCAGTAATCAAGATTGCTTTGGTAGTCAACATAGTCAATCTGGGCCTCCATAGTTAGTTCAGTTGCTACAAATCAAACCAGGAGGTGGGATGGATTTCACCTGCTTCCACTGGTGATACTGTAATGCAGCGGCCACTTCTAAACTATCAGGATAAGCAATCACCTGATTGATATTAAAGTGGAGTAAAGTTGCAAAAAGAATCATTTTAAGAATTTCCATTCTACGAACATTCCATGTGCATACTTTTGACGTCAATTTCAACCAGTCGCATATTTTCCATGGAGGACCTGGTTGTCCCCCATTCCATGGCCAGTAGTCCATTTCACACACAGTCCTGGAACTTCAGCGCATAGTGCTAATCGGATTGCATGGCATTCTATTATGCGTTCGCTGATCGATTTTCATTTAGGGTTTTCTTGGGGTATAAAGTACTCCACGGTAGGGCCTCGCTCCTTTCCATGGGGGCTGGCTGAGGATGTAGGATGGATATGGTGGACTATAGGTACGATTAAAAAGAGGAGGTGAGGAGATTCAAGGCTACTCTGCTAAACAGACTAGCTACTACATTTATATACAGCTCTTCCGTGACTACTTTTTACAGGATTCACAAATTAGGGTCAATGAACCCTGCCCTTATTCTAGGTAGGGGTTGCTGTGGGTGGCATTTTTCTGTTCCGTCGTGACGTAACTCTTACGTTCCATAATATTAGAAGTTTTTGGACTGTTGAATATGGAAAAAGATTATTTATAAACAACCTCAACCTTGATACCGTTTCTTTCTGGTATTGTAGGTCATAATAATTTCCGTATTATTCTTTGGACACGTGCTAATTGTTTTGGGATGCCTCGTTGTTTTGGACCTTATCATCACTGTCGTTATTTATATTTATTATGACTTCATCTACCACTATATCTATCATTGGCTCCCTCTATGAATTCTTGTTCAAGCTGTTTTGTTCTTTCATAACGTGATATCCACTGCTCCACCGAAAATTGTTCGAAAAATTCATCGCAGAACTTTGTCACTTCCGTCAACGTTAATTTCGTATTTCTAGCCGTGACATAATTTTTCATTGCGCCAACACTAGCTCGATTGGATTAAGATCGGGATGGTAGGGCGGCAATCTCAAAACGTCGTGACCAGCATCATGAAATAGTTTATCTATTTTAAATATTTTGTAGCGTGGCTTATACATTTTAATGATTTGATAAAGTTGAGGTTTTAACACGTTATTATTAAAGGAAATATTCTTGCTCCGTAGCCACTTTTGCATTTCACGTTTTGTTGTCGCAGACGTAGGGCATTTGTCTTACTATTTGTTGTGATATGGAGCGTTGTCAATCACAGCAACACTGTTGGCCGGTAAATTGGGAATAAGTTGTGTTACAACCCACTTTTCATATTTATCATAATTCATGGAATTATGATGATCTCCTGTTGTACAGGTAGATTTCCATCGTGCATATGTTCCCGGACCAAATCCATTTTCTCCTCCGGCGTTTACAATGATCAACATATCCCCTTTGGCAATATTTTTCAGTAGGCCTTTATTGGAAGCATAACACCACCAGCATGACCAGCATGAATGTATGTTTCATCCATGTAAATAATTGACCGTCCTGCCCTGTATGACCACATTTTGTTCAAAAATTCTATACGTCTCTATTTAAGTTTTCCTATTGTTTCGCATTTTTTTCCAATGAAACCCTATTTTTCTTATTGCCTTTCGCGCACTTTCACGGCTTCCCTGATAATCTGTATCTTCGACAAATTTTCTGTGAATTTTTCTGTGTCCGTACTTG
This sequence comes from Dascillus cervinus, assembly GCA_949768715.1. Classification (NCBI taxonomy): domain Eukaryota; kingdom Metazoa; phylum Arthropoda; class Insecta; order Coleoptera; family Dascillidae; genus Dascillus; species Dascillus cervinus. Next base: position 18,158,908 of record OX458320.1, read on the forward strand.
CTTTTCAGTGATATGAAAATTATGTATAGTTATGCGAAGTGTCCCTTCGTCAACATCCTCCAAGACAATTGTTTTCTTCCGATTTCGTCCAGTCCTTTTTTTATTCGGTGTGACAAATTGGTTTTGTTCCCCGTTATCCACTAGCGTTTTTTCTTGTTTAATTCTCACTGGCGTACGTGTACTAACACCTGTTGCGGCTTTAACACGTTCAAGCACCTAAAAACTAAGTGCATTTTAAGTATTATTAATTCCAATAAATCAATTGAATAAATTAAATTTTTACCTTCGGTAACGGAATTATTAGAGCGTTCTCATGCGCTTCACGCGCCATAAATACTAATAATTTCGCGGCTTTGGCCACTTAAAATTTTATTTTTTACTTTACTTTTAAAAACCAAGGTTTTGACTGTACTCGTGTTACCACTGCTACGATGTTTGAACAAGCGCCGTCCCCACTTCTCCTGTTGCTATTGCGCATCCAAGTCCCAAGTGTCATGCAACATCTGACGGGCTGTACCTTGGGAACTTGAATAGTTACTTGAATAGTTGATTACGAATATCAAAAAAGCGAACGAGGCCAACATTTTTTCTAAATGTCCTTCTATACATTTCTCGTATGGATATCCATAGCAAGTGTAGTAAGAATCATAGTATAGAAGTACAGAAGCTATTCCAGCAAAAAAAACAAGCAAAGCAGAAGAAACTCCAGTTAAGATCAAAGCCCTAGTAACCAGTCCAAATTTAAGCTTGGACCTAATCATAATCAAGAATACAAGCGCATCATGAAAGCTAAACATCTCTAGGGTTATAGTTGTTGATTTCCTCTTCTAAGTTATCACGAAAATTAATTCTGGGATCTTTACACGAGTATAAGATTGGGTATGTATAGATCACTATAACACATCCGACTGCAATACATACACATTGACGAAGAAAGTAAGAACCATAACATGAGCTTGTTGTTGTTTGGCATGTTAGATCTGGCGGAGCTCTTATACCTTTAACCTTCTTAACACCACACACCACCAACACGTATACTCTACCTTTTACTACGTAATCCAACAAATTCACCATTACACTCGTCCTTCATCAACCCAAGGATTTTTTAATTTAATAACGGCATTCCAAATGGGTTATTGACACTTCACTTCGTAAATTAAACTTCTTCCAGCAGTCACACGACTTAACCATATTTAGTATTGTATTCACCAACTCTGCCCCAACGTCAGCCTCGACCGGGCTCCAACTCAGCTCTGACGCATCCTTGTAACAACCGCGTGATGTCAGAAAAATTGCAATTAACAAAATAACTGAAAAGATTGAAAAGCATAATGCACTAATTGAAACTCTAAAATCGACACGAATTTGTCTTTAGGTTTGGTGCGTATTCCTGAAAACTTGGCAGTTGAAGAGCTCGGGGAAAATAGTAACAAGCCACGAGAAAATACAGTTTGAAAGTTCAATCAAATCCTGAAATTATAGTATGAAAATTACTCACTTCATTTTTTTTTTAAACAATGAAATGCTTTGTCAACTTTATATTGTTGTATAAAAAGTAAACAAAGGAGTTGCGGTTCATGAAAAAAATCCAAAAAATTAAAAAAAATTGTCGCTTGTTTCCATTCGAGCCCGAGTATTCCCATCATTGTTGCTACTTTAAGTAGGGTTGAAACCCGTCTCATTCCATTGTGAACCGACTACAGCATTTCTTCAGGTCGTCTATTCTGTCGATTTTTGTGTCTTCCACGCCCATCGCGCTTTGGGGTAGAATGTCCATCTCTAATCTGCTTGCATATGTTATACAGTCGTCTTCTAGATTTTTGTAAAGCATGAGTTGACAAAAACTCTCTTTTGCATACTTCTTGGTCTCTTCCTTTTACCTTTACATAATACTTGAATGTGGTGGATCTTGATGAATGCTGCTGTTTGGTTTTCTTAGGGTATGTGCGTTTTTTACCAATACTCTTGATTGTTCCAAACAAATAAGCATTTCGCTTATCAAATGTTTCCAGGTTCCAAAATGAATTAAGTATGTTTTCTTCTTCGTCTTCCAGTAATTCCTTGCATTTCTTACTGCAGTTACATGGTGGACCTAAAGTTCTTGGTGCACACTGCGGCGCCCCTTTTGGAATAGTATAACCATGTCCCAAGTTTCTTTTGTGCTGAGCTTTCACCTTTTTTCTACATTCAATGTTGGTTTGTCTCTTCCTTGCTGGATTATTTTTAACTGCCGTTTTTTAAAACCTCTGCTTTCATCCTACAGCAAAAAATTAAGATTGCAAAGTACACACAACTCTTGTTTTACATGGTAGATACGTTCCTCAGGAATTGGTGTAAAAAAAGATAAGGTTTCTAAACAATGATGCAGTAACTACCATATTATAATAGTAGTGCGCAGTCTTGCCCAATTTTTGAAGTGTGGTAAAAACGTGAATTTATGTGACACATTGGTATTAAAGACTGCAATTTGTACTAGACCGATTACGGTCATGTACATTATTATTATTATGTTTTCCACATTAATAAAATGGTATTGGAGCACTAGGAAGATCCGAGTATCTTGCATTAATTTCTTCTATTGTGCCTACAATATGCTCCAATAGGACCCCTGCAGTATATGAAGAGCTGAGACGTGACAATTGTCTGGCTATGTTGGTGATCTCTTTGATTGCAGCTCTTTTCATCACTATCGACTTGGAATATTTCATAACCTCAGATTTGGTTATTGTCAGATGTAATTTTTCCAATTGCCTCCCAATACTTTTGCTTTCTTTTCCTTGCACGCTGTTTATTTCTTTTTTTTATCACAGACTCTTCAATGATAGTTAAGGCTGCTCTTTCAGATTCAGTCATTCCAAATTGTAAAGGAGCATGTGAGGGAAAACAGGTGAACACTGGTTTGTCGTATATGGCTTCCTGTTTTAACGAAGATCATTCCTCATTTATATCGTGTTAAATGAAATAAAATTTTCAAAATAGGAAAACTTTTTTGGACCGTGTAACTTCAAATTCGCGTTTAATAAAAGTGTGTAAAAAAAAGTTGGGTGTATATCAAATTTCATTAAAAAAATGTATGAGTAAGAAGGTTGACAGCGATAACACATTTGTTCCCATTTTAATTTTATTTAAATGTAGATAGGGATCTTTTTCCTAATTTGATCAGTTCATATAAACTACATTATATACAATGAAAAATGAAGCCCAATGCCCAAAACAATTGCATCAAATTTTTGCTAAGAAGGGAATAAGCCACACAAAATTGTACTTACCCGATTATCGGAAAGCCTGCTACTTTCGCTGGAAGCACTTGTGTCAAAATAATCTTTGTCCTTATCGTTATCACAGAATGAAATTGTATTGAGTTTTGTTCAAAAGGTGGCTTGTTACTATTTTCCCCCGAGCTCCTCAATTGTCACTAAAGTCATTTCAACATGATAGCGTCGATATTGTCGTAAGATAGGTATCAAATTTGGTGGAGAATTCTAATACAACATGGTACAACGTACAATTTATTAAAATTTTAAAAAAATTATTGTTAGAGTTTATCGAATTTTTCGAAAAACGATACAAACACTTCAATATTAAACACGTTCCTTTTTTATAACTGATTGATCAATACTCAAAAACAACAAAAAGAAGCTCCACAAATTGAGCGGGTGCTTTTCCAGGCCGTTTATAGTGAAGTTCGTGGAACCACGTTGCGCAGGTCACTTAAGAGCGACGCTACTTAAGGACGCAGGACGGGCTCCGCCGCGGTGCTATCAGCGGCGCTTACATTATATAATAAATTAATATTGTAGTTGATACTCATCACCCCATCGTCCCAATCACCTGCAGGGTAATGCAATTTATGTACTACCAACTCTTGATATAAGGCGATGGTTGTAAACCCGTACCGTGCAAATCGGCGGCAGAGAAATCATTTTTTCAGTCTAACGCTATCAAGCGTTCGAAAACTGTGTTTGGGTGGAACACGAGAACACCATAATGGCTGTGTGTGTGTAGTTTTTACCACTACCAATTACATCGATACAGCCGAAACACATGGTCTGTACATACGCACAGTGCGGCACTTCACCACTTAGATTAAACTGTCCGTATCAGTATATAAAAGTTTACACTAGTCTTTAAACGTGAGTAGCATATATTGAAAATGAACTTGATTCACACAAGTTTTTGAAAGTTCGAGGACACAATGACGCATTGGTTATTGCAGTTGCTGCGAAAATTTTCGAAAACGTTAACCAACAACAGTACGTCGGTCTTTAAGTATAAGTCTGAGTACTCACCCAAAGACTCGATATAAGGCCGTCCGGAGTAGCTGCTAAAAACTTCTTTTGACTATCGATAAATAACCCACATATTTCTACTTTTAAACCAAATTCGTTTTGAAATTCTAAAATTGTCCACTTCTCATTTTCGATCTCGTAATCTAAAGCTTGTGACGATTTCCCCCCAAGCTGAAAGCTTCGATAAAGCAGTGTCTTTACGGTATTGCTTGTATTGGTATTCGGTCTCAGTTTACAAATTTTACCATACTTGATGTTTCTCTATAACTCCTTTCTTTCTGCTAAATAAGATTAGTGCGTTGATTAACGGTGTTTCGTTCAACATTAATGAGATCCATATTATACAAAATTTGCAAGAACTCTTCCAAAGCCTTTTCCAGCTCATCCGGTGTCATATCCGGATTATCATTGTTAGCACCGTAATCAGAATCTTTAGCTTGAAATTTTTGCTTTTTTTCTATTAACTATTGCTTTTAATTTAGTGCAGTACGAAATGTGAATTTACCCGCTTGACCTTGATTTATGTCGACAATAAGTTTTTCGATATATGTACCTTTATTATTAAATGAAATAACGACCCTTTCAATGAAAAATTAATTCTTTTCTCACCCACTAGTTTATTTACCGCAGAATTGAAACTTTCTGCAGAATTTGTATCAACATCTAACAATAAACTGTATGATAAATTTGCGACCCGATTTAAACTTCTCGAGAACATTGAATATAAAGGAGTGTAGAAATTCATCGTATGCTATTGTACTTGACCATGATTTTTACAAAAATATTCACTGCAATTAGAATGATCACCGAAAATATGTTTAGGACTATTCAAAACATCGCGTTTCAAATTATCAATTTTTTGTTGTAAACAGAGATTCTCGCTTTTCGATACTTTACGGCACTAACAATTGCTGTTCTAAATTTCAAAATATTGTTGACCAAAAATGTTCGTAATTGTATATTGCTTGAAGTAAATTTAAAGAGCACGATCCCAGAACTATCGCATCAAAAAAGTTGGAACCGAAGTTGAAGAACTGATTTATGACTATAAATTCCTGAGATATTTCTAAACCTTTGGCGAATGTTTTTGCCTGAACCAAATATTCGTTCAAAAAGGTAAATGCTTGTGGGCATATTTTGACTATATCTCCCAATACTAGAATGTTATTATGACAAACGCAAGGTGTAAAAAACGCCCTTGAATTTTCCTTTAGGAGTCTTGCCTGAACTCCCGAAACTTTACCCTTCGTGTTAGAACCATTGTCATAGCCCCCGGATGTTATTAATGTTCAGTCCGAAAGATTTAATTTCTTGCTTCAACACAGACACTGGATTTTCTCCTGTACCCCTTACAACTCGGGCAATGTCGATAATCCCAAAGTGATGCTGTTTTAGGTGTTACGGAAATTTTTTGTAAAACATGTCTCTTGACGTTGTAGAGGCGAAGTTTACGAAGTATTGCATTCCTCGCCTTTGAAATTGGAGACAACGCAAAGATTTTTATCACTTCTTGTTCATTTTTATGTTGCCTCATGAGGTGTCTTGGCATTGAAGTTTTTAGTTCCCCGCAGTAAATACAGAAATGACGCTTTGCTTTTTGCGCAGTTGCAAAAGAAGATGGTACGGGTTGATTTTCCAAATCCATTTCAAAACGGTAAGATGCGACGATTGCGCAGTCAATACAATCTTGTCCACGTAAGAACACATTTGGTCTTAAGCACGAGAAGGTTTCTAAAATCTATACCATATCCTGACGTGTCAACACAGCATCTTGTTGTTTTTCCTTATGATATTCTAAAAATTAATGGACGAATCAATTAACTATGTTTACATTAACCTTCGAAGATTTACCACAAATATGGACAGCTTCAGTATTTGAGTGTTGGAAAACAACAGTCCTAGGTGTTTCAACATCGGTCGGTGTAGCAGCCTGAAAAACATTCCTTTATAGATGTTTTTGTGCATTTGTTTGCTGCTGGACTTTGCTACAGGGGTATTATAAATTTGAATCGTTGCCACTTCCACCTTCTGCGGGTGCCCCAGTTCTGGAGCAACAGTATTCCTAAAAGGGAAAAAAAGTATTGGAGTATAGTCATCAACGTGCACTATATTCTCTATTAACTAACTATTACAGTAAGAAAGAAGAAATTGAAAAAGTGTGTGTTAGAAAAAGATGATAAACATGATAGATATGTATTAACATTGATCAGAACTAGATAACACTGCCCATTGACACTTATCCCTAGTGCAGGTTTAAATGTAAGGTGATTAGACAAAGATGATAAAAAAATTTGAAAAAATATGTTGAACCGAACGTGGAAATATTTAATTGAGCACATTGAAAATTTGATAAAAGTTGTAAGTTATTAATTTCAAGTTTGGCGCCTTAATTCTCGAAGCAATCGAATGTTTTTCAAATTTCAGTTTAATTTTCTTCATTCTTGACAAATGTGTAATTATAGTATTTAAAAGTAATTAAAGCCGCTCGATGACTTACAAAGTGTGTAACATATCACGAGACGAAATTGTTTCTTACCTTACCTTTGGCCGTCTTGCTGGTCTGCAGTTGCTGCAGACTGTCCTTGACTAGATGAAGATGAAGCACCCTCCAGTAACTCAGTAACTCACTGCGTACAATCGAACTAATGGTAGATGGCAGTGGACTTGCCAACTCTTCTGTTCCTGTAGTCCCTGGTGTTGCTACTGGTCCGGAAGTCCTTGTCTTGTATGCGTCTTAGGTGAAAATAATTAACATGTGCAAGGGTCATTTCACAGGTTTCTTACCTGATGTATCTGCAAAAAGAGTTCTTTATGCTGATGAAAAATTAATTATATCCATTTCCTTATCTTCTTCATATTCATCACATGTGGAAGAAGATACTGACGATGGGGGAAAATATTCGTCCACAGAAAACTGTAGGTCTTCAAAACGATCATTATAATTGTTGTCATTGCTGTCACTGTCGACATCAAGTTGAATCAGTTGTAATGTACCCTTTAAGTGTGAAATAAACAGTTATCATTCTGTATACTGACTGGTTGTAATTTTTCTGTAGTCATTGGTTTTGATATATGAGAATCTTCTTCGTCGGAAGAGATTACATAGGATGTAGTTGTAAATTTTTCTTTGTCAGTCGGAGTCATTTCTTCAGCAGGTTTGTCATGCTCTGTTCGTTGAAAAATTACTTTACATCCAACAAAAGTTGAGTTTTACATTCAATTAAAGATTTATCTGAAACAAATCAGATCATACAATTTATCGCGTTGATAAAGTCTTTAAAACGTTAGCTCGTCTCAGCAAGCATCTCCAGGGCTTTTTAATTGCCGGCAGAGGCAAAACTTTAAAAATACCATCCTGCTTCATGGCCAATGCAAATGTCGGCATTTTTCTTAAAAGCCAGAAGACCGAAAAAATTATACAGGAGATGTCCACAAACAATGCAGTTCAAATACGATGCGGCAGAAAGGGCAATGCAGGAATAATTGTTACACAAAGATACCTGAAATTTACAATATTACAGGGAGAAAAATATCATTTCATGAATACTAATACCGAAAGCCAAAAATTGTTTAAAGGAGATGTCAAAAAAAAACAATGCAGTAGAAATACAATGCGGCAGAAAGGGCAATACAGGAAGAATTGTAGCACAAAAGTACCTGAAATTAATAATATTAAAGAAGGAAACATTTTTTTGTCTTACAAGTGTGCAAAAATGTAAAAGTTAGTAGACGAGTAGCAACAGATAAAAGGAGAGAGAGAGAGAGAGAGAGAGAGAGAGAGAGAGAGTAAAAAGAACATGGCAACGAGTTGACACAGCATGATCGTAACCTACTAAAAGCACAAGCTAGATCACTTCAAGCCCGATTGGGCACAATCGCTTCAATCGCCTCATATCCGGCGTTCATGTTTGGTAAGATTGCTCTTGTTTTGGATAATAATCATGTGATTGGTAGTCCTATAATTAAATAAAGAAGTGGTTTCTGTATAATTATCTGTTTTATGAGAAAGAGAAGCGGTTAAATCATTTAAACGGAAAATGATCATGTCAAGCTTAATTGCGAATGACAATCAGATTGATATGGATGAGGAAGATAGTGTATAAAGAAACAATACGAACATGTTGTGTAAGGTAAATTACTGGATATGGAAACTTTAAAAACAACCTTCATGTTAATTAACTCCACATTTCTCACGAAATTTGGTGGTATTTTTTTAACAAAACACACATCCGTTTTGTTTTGTCGCTGGTACAATCCAATTATTAATACGATCATATCTTACAGCTTCAGGAACCCAACTGGCAATTTCCTTGGACGATTTTGGCCTCTCTCCTCGCACAACGAGGGTTCCGTATTTTGCTAATGCTAATGATTTTGCAGGAATGAAAGTGGAGGTCCAACTGCAAAATTCGGCGAAATAACCCGTCCGACATGCGCAAAACGCTGGCGTGTCGTCCACATAAAAATTTGGTCCGTATGGCTTGGTATTTTTTATTTTAATGTACACACTGGCATCTCCATCTCCTATTAATTTTTTATATTTTAAGCCCTGCATGTTAACTGAAGATAAAAAGCCTTCTAAAATAATCTGAGCCTCCATTCCAGTCGATGTACCATCCCAATTTATGTGACACATATGTTGAGGAATGCCCATTTTGCGGGCGAGATAATTTTCACAAAACTGGCAGTATTTATTTTTAATGCCAATATAGAATATTTTTTATTCTTGTACCAATTATGCAAGGGACACCAGAAGAAGCATTGTAATTGGTCTTGCAAGATCACTTACACCACGCCCATCAACGATTACATAAAATAAGGGATGCCATCAATATCAAGGTTACCTGCTTCCACAGCCAAATCTTTTTCTTGTTTACCTCTGTCTATAATGGAGTCATGAGTACTTTGATTAATTACGCCAGATAAAGACTTTTCTTGTAATGAAAATGTATTAGGCTGTAATGGCTGGTATGTATGGAGACGCACACAATTCGGTGAATTAAAAATATCTTATTCCGACCGCCAAAGAGCCACAAACGGCAGCTGTATTGACATTGACGTTTGAATCAGCTTCTGTTGCAACAGTATTAGATACGTTGCACACTTTACATTTTGTTTTAAAAATACTTTTCAGTCCGTATCTCTTTTCGGATAAAATTTCTATGTCGAAAAAACTACAACCAAACCCACGGTGTTGTAGTTTTTTAAATTACTTAAAAAATAGTTAATATCTACGATGCGCCTACCCGTAATTTCTATTTCTTGTTGTCGTATACCTTCCGTACCGACAATCAATTCCGGGACATTTATGTGGTCGCGTGTGTCGTCGCAAACGGGTTTACATCTGGTACTATCCGATCCCATCTAAAAAAGCATAAGAATAAGGTATTGAAAGAAATCAAAAAGTAACGCAAAGTTTAAAGCGATGGAATTAGATTGCCAATGTCCACCTCAATTTTTTTTAAATAGTTTACGACAGTGTTACGATTTTGACCGCCACAAGAGTCTGATGTCAGTGTTACATTCTTTACCATCAATGGCAGAGAAATCAATAATTTAAATATGGCTGTTCCGATCTCGTCAGAACCTCGTTTCCATCTGTTTCATTCCAGATAAAACATATTCCTTTCTTTTCTGCTTGATCATTCATTGTCAAATTGTAGCTGCAAAATTTGTGTGTGTAGTAAAAAGAAGAAACATTTGAACATGGTCTATAGAGAAGTGCTTGCAAATCGAAAGTAAATGATTTATGAGTTGGATTTTCTTTTGCTGTATTTTGTCTTTTTCCTTTTCTCCTCTAGCCAAATTTTTGTTTTTTAAATGTTCTTATAAAATTTTCTGGTTTTCTTGTTTTTCATCTGCTGTTAATTTTTTATGGTTTTCGCATCTTTTTTCGGATGATGAAAGCTGAGGTTATATTCTGTGTTGAAGATTTTGCTGTAGGTCCCAAACTTGATATTACACCAAGGGTGTCAAACTCAAAGGCTAACTTGGGCCAAACAAACAAGACTTAACTTTAGGTGGGCCGCAAAAAAAATCAATATTCATAGAAATGTAGGTTCATTTCGAATAATACATGAACATATATAAAAGAACAAGAAAAATTTAATGTTTACGTCCAGACACTTGACATCTCTTCTCTGTTACTATCTTTCCTATTTCAGGAGAAATTTTGTTCGCAGTGATTACTTTCAAAACTGACCCAAGGTGAGCGTCATTAATACTGTTTCTAACAGGAGACTTATTTCCTTTCATAACTGAAAATAACTGCTCGCACCGATAAGTACTTCCAAACATGGAAATAATTTCATATGTGAATGTTCGAGTATTTTCAAACCTGGCTGGTAAATATTTGTAGAATTCAGGCACACCCACTTCAATGAATTTTGCCTTCAAATTTGAATCGCACTGAATCTCGATCACCATTTGCATATGGCTGGGTACTGAGTCTATATTTATTGAGAAAATCGAAGAAAACAAAGAAAATTTGTCTTCCAAAGAATTAAAATCTTTAAATCTTGTTTCAAATTCAGTTCTACGATTTGAATTTTTTTTCTGCGTATTTTTGATACAATGCAGTATCGTCTAAACTTGATTTGTTCATGTTGCACGTCGAGAAGTGCGTTAAATCTTCATTTTTCAATTGCTTTTCCCAAAGAACTAGTTTACATTTGAATGCTTTAATTATGTCAAACACGTTCGTAATGATCCGATCTTTTCATTGTAACAAAAAAAATTAAATCGGTTAAGTTGCTACGGGTTTCCCGGCCGCTTAGTTATAATTGCCTGGCAAAACTCAAGTCGGCGAGGGGTGGATTGAAATTTAGCCCTCGAGGTTAACTGGGAAGCGTTCTCTCCTTCTGCTCCGGAAGTTGTTAGGGCGCCACTGCTTTTGGGTGGTCGAAATATCACGAGAGGAGCTAAAGCAGAACTCTCTCTCTCTCGACGATGCGGGTTACAGAAAAGATCACAAACATGTCACACCCTTAAATCACCCTACGACCATAGGAGCCCGAAACAAGTAGCCGACCGGCCAGCCCAGAGGTTGGAATGGGCCGGGTTCGCTTAATGGATGTTAAACGGGCGCCACAAGCTTAATTTAACTTGTTCGGTTCCTGGGTGTTGGTCGATGGCCTCCTAAGCTTGAAGGAGAGGGGAAAAATCTTCCTTCAGGGAAAGTTGCCCAGAGACAAAGGTCCTCTGGCGTTGAATTAACAAACTCGGGTAACGGAAAAAGTTAATATATTAACTTTATAAATGTTACAATAAATAACGAAAGCAAAGGCAAATTCAAAAATAAATATTACAATAAATAAAGAAAAGCAAAGGCAAATTAGAGACAATTCCAGAGAATGAAACACAAGTAATCTAACTATCCTAACCTAAAACTAGTCAAAGAAAATAAATGTACGGGAATTGAGTTGAAGATAACCGGCGTTATCAACACTATGCAACTAAATCACGAAAGTAACTCAAATTACTGACGGTAATTGAGTTAGTATCAGTTCCTGACTGAATCGTCCTACGTGATACAAAAATTATCGTAACGAAACCAATGGTTGTGAGTCGAATCCAAGATTCTCCCACAGTCCCTTCCATATCAGTCGTTCGGCAAATGATCGTTTGTGAGTGAGCCTTAAGGCTTATGCTGAAGTTACAGCGCAGGTGCCGGTTATATAACCCACCCGACTCCCATGCGAAATAGTTGCGTAATTCGAAGATAGCAAAATTAAGTAACGAAGCGTGGCCACGTTCCGACTTTTACGCCGCGTGTTATTTAGCACAATATCGAAAGACTGATAATATAAAGAAACCAAAATTATTCTAGGTTAAACTGAAGGTTTACCCTAGATTATCAAGTGAAAAATAGTAATCGAACCGCGATTAGACATGACCTAAAAATACAGACACGAGATAGCAACCCGTACTAATTATAAACAGAATGACAATAATCAAGTTCAGAAACACTCATCTGTCCTGCGTTCGCGTAGCAAGATCCTCCTAATACCGCGTCGTCCGGAGATGAACAAGTAGAACTCTCTGGGTCCGACGAGATACGTCTCAATCCAAGCTTGCCTGCAATGGGTCCTCGCAACGGTACTTGCGGTTAGCGGATGTCCACACCGGATCTGCACGTCGTCGTCTCGGATGGACTCCAATCGCTAGCCAGTCATAATATAATATAATATAATATTTTTCAGGTAATTTATTGTATTCTGCCGATAAACGCAGTAAATATCTTTTATGAGGAAGTAAAAAAAAATCTGACATTAATTTGTAACACGAAGGAGACTGAGAATAAAGCAAGAATGCCATGATTAATGTGGCAGGAGAATAACTTCTTTTAGAAATTGTTAATTGCTTGATTTGATCTGCAATCACTTCCAATTGTTTAGTATATTTGAATTCTTGTTCACAACTTGCTTCTACTGCTTTTTCAATAAACTTGAGACCTTTGTTTAATAGATCATGAACACTTGATTTTTGTTCTGGAACAATAGCAGTTTTGTAATGTGACAGTATGTTTTGAAATTGAGACCACCTGGTTACTCTAAAATCTACATCAACAATCCACTTTAAATCTGAATAGGACAATTTTTGTTACAAAATATTTCCACAGTTAAGCTGTTGCTTATTTTAATACTTCTAGAAATTGTTAAAACTTCATTGAAACAAATTATGTAAAACTATACAGGTTGTATTATATTAAGTGTTCACCATTGGTAACTTTGTTATTATTAGAGTTGCAAAGTCGGTTAAATTAGCAAAGAATTAGTGTTTTTTCCGCTGATTACCATTATGAAACCAAAAAAACAATCGAACGTCAACTGTTCGAGATATTCACGAAAATAACATTTTTTTAAATGGAATGCCCTATCCTTTTTTGCATATTTTGAAAGAATGTTTAATTTTGAGTGAAAAAGTCTTAATGCACTATTACGATTAAATTAACTACCGAGAAGTTACAAACAATTGAATTTTTTATTTCAATTAATTACAAAAATCACGTAGGCACTGAAACAATTGAAAATTGTATTTATTGAAACATTTCTTCCACGGCAAACTGAGAATAGAAATTTAGAAAAACATATTGCATGACCAAGACATTATAATAAATGTTCGAAAATGTCACCGTTTTGTTCAACACATTTTTGGGCTCTTTTTTGAACACACCGCTCTGCTTTCAAAATTTTTCTACCATCCAATGTATTAATTATTGTTAAAATTTTATTCTCCAATTCATTAACTGTTGCATATCTCTCCCTGTAAACTAAATTTTTCACATACCCCCACAGAACAAAATCCATGGGGGTTAAATCTGGCGAACGTGGTGGCCAACGCACGGGCCCATTATTTCCTAGCCATTTATCAATGAATAATCTGTTTAACAAATTGGTTGTTCCGTGATAATTATGGGCCGGTGCTCCATCCTGTTGGAAATGGATGTATTGTCTTGAAATTAAATCCATTTCATCCAAACAGTTATGCAGGACAGTGTTCATAAATTCTACGTATCTCACTCCAGTCAAATTACCACGGTAATGGTCCAATAATTTTTGAACCTACAATTCCACACCACACATTTAGACTGAACCGCATTTGTGGATTTATAGGGTGTACTTGCAATGGATTTTCGTGGGCCCAATAATGATTCGTTTTTCTGTTGTACATTCCAGAATTTGAGAAGTTCGATTCATCGGTCCACAGAAAATGAAACTCGCTATTGAAGTGTCGTTGGCAGTAACTTAAATACCAGTTGCAAAAAGTTAATCTTCGATTTAAATCGACTGGAAGTAACGTTTGCACCGGGTGATAATGATGAGGAACCCTCTTATGTTTTATCTCGTATTGAATTTCTAGGATATGCCTCAAAATACGCAATTACATTAATTTCGACTTGTTCAGAAATTACAAATTTTTTCTTCTCTCTTCCCTTTTGAAACACTGTTTCGTTACTCCTAAACTTTCTAAACAGTCTCAGAAAATACTGTTGAATTGGTTGCAATCGAAGCGGATACTGCTGCTGGTAATAATCTCGAGCTCTCGCCGAGTTCTTGCCGCACATAAGATATGCTTCTAACATGTCACATTTTTCTAAATGTGAAAATGCCATGTCGGGAACCAAAATTGAACACAGCTGTTACTAAATCACACCAAAAGTAATAAATGTTGAATATACCACGTTAATGTTTGATGAAAATATTAACTAACACATTCATTCAATTGTTTTTGACGTTTTAATAATTACAATTTTCAATTGTTTCAGTGCCTACGTGATTTTTGTAATTAATTGAAATAAAAAATTCAATTGCTTGTAACTTCTCGGTAGTTAATTTAATCGTAATAGTGCATTAAGACTTTTTCACTCAAAATTAAACATTCTTTCAAAATATGCAAAAAAGGACAGGACATTCCATTTAAAAAAATCTTATTTTCGTGAATATCTCGAACAGTTGACGTTCGATTGCTTTTTTGGTTTCATAATGGTAATCAGCGGAAAAAACACTAATTCTTTGCTAATTTAACCGACTTTGCAACTCCAATAATAACAAAGTTACCAATGGTGAACACTTAATATAATACAACCTGTATACAACTGTCAGTGATTTTCACATTCCAATTATTAAGATCAATTCGTTTACAATATTCAGCTTTGAAATTGTTGAAATCACCTATTTGATCATTCTTAAAAAAATCATCAAGTTTTGCTCGATGTTTCTGAAATTGAGTTTCACGTCTTTGATCTGGAGTAGTTCTTTTACTCTCTTGCTTCTTACTTAAATACGCAGGCAAATTGGGAAAGATCCTGGGAACAGCAGTTTCAGTTAGTCGTAGGTATCTTAATAAAATTTCGTTGATTGACCCGTCAGGTTGCAAATGTTTATCAACTGACACAACATCACTTACAAAGAAGTGTTTGCAACAGACTACTGCAGCTTTTGTTGGCTGGGTATTGCCCGAATCCATTCTTCACGACGCTGCGGGTTTGATGGGAATTGAAAGGTTGTAATACATCCACTTTGCGTTTTTAAAACAGAGTCGTAATTGCTCTTGCACTGCGGTACACAACACCGTCGAGGCATATTTAACACTAAAACAAATTAATTGTCGTATTGTACAATTAAAAAAATAAAAAGCAATAAAACTTCTGACTTACAGCTTTCAAAACGTTGGAACACCTTACAAGAATGTTAGGTTATGTTATTGTTGGCCCTTATATAAAGGTGTATTATAGATGAAATATGATCTGCCAGCTCACAATTTTACATCTAGTAATAAAACCAACTAATTTTTCACTCGTATGCAAATAATAATTGCACAATCAGTAAGTATCAAGAGAACATTCACTTCAAAACTGAACGTTAACAAAGTGACATCATTATGTCAAAAAAAAACAAACCAAACCATCAGCTATGTTGTCACTTTTCACTGTGCACGGCTAGTACTAGAGCCGGTTGTGATTTGGCTCTCTCTTGCTTCCACTCCTTAGATTCCTCCCTCAGTTTTTGAATCTCTCTTATCATTTCCTCCTTAATGACTTGCATTTCTTCTTTCATTTCCGTAGTAAATTTTTTTATCATGTCCCTTATCTCTTCCATTTTCGCTACCTCGATTTGCTTCTGAGATTCCGGTGACTTTTTTGCTCCTTTCAAAGGATCTTACTTCCTCTTCTCTTTCTCTCTTTCTAATTACTTCGTTGCTAAGGTGTTTTTTAGATGAACGTGGAAACATTAAAATGATTTTTAAGCGGAATACACTCGCCGTATTCTATTTTTACGCACTCCCTCCCACACGCGCCCACTCGCGCTTATAAATTCCACTCCATTTAACCAGTTTCAACCAGTTTACTTGTCGCGATCGAGTTTCACGCACCTCTCGCGCTCCCTCGCACTGCTAACCTGCTCACACTTCAACGTTCGAGATTACAATCACCCCAAAATCTCCTTTATTTCGGGTTTCTACCCCACACCACTACTGGCCCTCAATAACACACTGTTCAATTCCTTTCTTTATCACACCTCTCCCCAATATTCGGTCACTAAAACTACTTTTCTTCACTTTCTTTGTCTGCGTAACGTAGACGTGACTGCACGCTACTAACGTTGCCGCACGACTCCACTTATTTATTTACAGATTAAAATAAAAAAATATTTGCAGATTAAAAAATAAATATGTACAGTCTTAAAATGCATACTTATCATCAACAGTCTTAAAAATATTTACGGATTAAAATAATATTTGCAGCTTAAAAATATTTACAACTTAAAAAAATATTTACAGCTTAAAAAATGATTACTTAAAATATATTTACAGCTTAAAAATAATTAAAAATCTTAAACTATGCACAACACTTCAGTCAACAGTCAGTCACAACGTCATTTCGCACTAGTTTGTAGTGACCCCATGGCAAGGTGTCGGTGTTGTCCACCAGCAGACATCGCTTGTCGTCATGGGGACTAAGAGCCAATTTATGTTCACGCACTGTTTGCACTTCATGACGCACTGATCTAAAGCGATGTTGTGTTCGATGGGTGGTTCAACTTCCGAGCAGACACTCGACGTAGTCATCAAACGTTATGGTGTTCCTAACCACAGCACCGCTCACCCCCTTGGCCTTTTTCACATGGTCCACACCTTCCACTCGGATGCTGTACATCTTACAGCGCAGCCCCACAAACTCGGTTACAATCCGCCCGTTACATTCATCTCTCATCAAACCTACTACCTTTTTCTTGACCTGGGGCATGTTGAATTGATTTTGAACAGGATAGTCGGATGTGTCGAAAAGGTGGATGTCTCGTCGCATCACCTCGTAAACATCTGGGTTGCGCAGTTCGTAGATCAGGCTGTCGGTGTCAGTGTACAGCAGCTTGCCGGAAAACTCCCTCACTATGTAATCATAGTGGAAGGCGTATACGCACGTCTCGGATATATCCAGAACACAAAACCCAATGTAACCATGCTTCTAACTTGGTTCGTTTTTGAATTAAATTGCGAACCCTGTTGCGATTTTCGTCGTCGTTATCATCTCCGGCATCTTCGTTATCGTTGTTATTGTTATGAACGTCGTCGATTAGCGCTTCCAGTTCTTCTTCGTCGTCGGCGTCCAGTAGTACGGTCCTGTCGCCGTGCAGGTGTACGGGAAGACTCATCACTGCGTGAGAACGATCTTTAGATTTGAAGCTCGCCAGTTTCCAGAAAGCCTCAGGTGCGCTTATATATCGACAACTCTGATAAGCACAAATTTCGTCTCTGGCGACTAATACGTCCGGGCGATCGACTACTCGGCCTGCTACCTCTGCGAAATCGCCGCTCCCGCCCTTCGTCACGTAATGATGAAGATATTTGATGCCGGAGATGTGACCGCACACTTCAAAATTGATATGACAATCGTATTTGGCGGCGAAATACGGATTGTACGGGACGATTCTTCGGTTATTGACGAAGTAACCGTCCATTTCGAAGAGTCCTCCGTTAATCGGCCGCTTGTAAACTGCCGATTTGCCTACGTTGTTGTTATTGTTTCCGTCGTAGCTCGTCGTCTCGCAGTACGATTTTGGAAAGTATTTCGAACATTTACCGTCCTGCATGCAAGGTGCGTCTGGTTAGGCAACGCGGCCGCAGATCTTGTGGACGTAGTGTTTTTTAACGACATCGTACAGCAGCGGTTGTTCGTCTCGATCGGGAATTTCTGCGGATACCGTTCTGTCCACGTCATTTTCGTTTTCGATCTTGTCGTCCGGAACGAAGGTCACCACGATATGCGCGTGAGGCAGGTCACGCTTTTGAAACTCGATAACGTACAGATGACACTGTACGACGCCCAGCGCCTGTTTCCCGATCAGATCGTCCATGAAGCGCAGAAGTTTCTCGTGGAAAACGCGGCACACGATGTCCGGCCGGTTTTCGAATTTTTGCGGATACGCGAGTAACCCTCGGATTTCGGGCCATCTCGGATTGGCGGTGAACGTTATGAACAAATCCGGTTTGCCGAACCTCGCGACCATTTCCATGCATTTCATGAAATCGGTGTGGATCTGTCGACGTCCCCCTTGTAAGTTCGAAGGGAGTATGACGGGACGGCCGATGCGTTCGCGTTCCACTCCGGCGGTGCGGATTTGACGTTCTATTTCGCGTTGCTGCACGGCTCTGATCTTCTTTTGATTTTGCCTCAGATACCACAGCATGTTCGCCTCGGCTCTGATCCAGGCGTCGACGACGTACTGCTGCAACAGCTTCCCGCCGTGATGGAGCGCAGAAAATCCGTCACGAATCATGAGACGATAACTATAAAATTCTCTGATGGTGACGGTTTTGGTCGACTTCGAGGCGTATTTGAGATCCGTGTCATATCCGTAGTCGCCTCTGGGAAGCAGCAGAGGATATACCATCGGATCCGCTAACGGATTGAGGTTCTTGATCTCGTTGTGGAGACCGGCGTTGCGCGGGTAAATTTTCAGCGTGACGTCGTTCGGAGCGTCGTCTTGAAAGTAGACACCGGCCACTTCGGTCCTGCTGTCGGGTGCCGCTGTTGCCCTGTTCGGACGCCGGTTAGTTTCGCCGTCGACCGCTTTGCCTTTTCGAAATACCAGAACGACTTCGTTCGCGACGTTCTCTCGATGGGTCTGCTTCAATTGGTCGCAAACATCCTTCATTGATTGGTAGGATTGCACCCAGACGTTGCATCCGCGTAGCATGTGCTCCAGCGCTTAAATCTCCTCGGGCGGTACACGATCGCCTATGTATTCCGATCGGTGATCGATCGCTTCAGCGGCGCGGCGTCCAAAAAGTATTATTGGTTCAGCTGCGGACGTTGGAGTTCTTGGGTATTTTCCATTCCGTTGACGTAATGGTAGACCTGGCCGCGGACGAAGAAACACCAATGTCCTTGACCTTCCGGAAAGTTTTCCGTGTTGAAGGTCTTGAACGACGCCATGGCGAAATTTGAATTGACGGCGCGAATGTTTCTTCGAAACACGACCCCGTCGTGCTCGGGAGACGAAGAGGTTTCTCAGTTCTTGCTTGCATTCTCGAAGATGAGGCGGGCGCACGTCGCCTCTGTGACAGCACCAGAAACTGTCGCGTCCTCGATACGTTTGTTCGCTAATTAACAATTCAGATAAATCTTCTTCTTTGCCAAACTCTTTGTCTCTAAGATCGTGAGATGCAATTCTATTCTTTAAGTACTGTTTGGTTTTTTCACACGCAGTTTCACAACTGTAATGATGGGATTTAAAATAACAGAGCGCAATACGGTTAAATAAATAAAGCAATAGTCTGTGATCTGTGATTATCTTAAAATGTCTACCGAACAAAAACGGTCGAAAATGTTTTACAGACCAAACAATAGCTAAAAGCTCTTTTTCAATCGTTGAGTAATTTAACTCTGCTTTATTTAACCCTCGACTTGCATAAGCTACTGGCTTATTGTTCCTATTTGATAAAACTGATCCAATGGCAAGACCTGATGCATCGGTTTGTAACCTAAATTCATTCGATTCCCGAAAATCTGGATATTGCAGCACTAACTAACGCATTACGTAAACATTCAAAAGATTTTTGACATTCACTCGTCCAGTTAAAAACTACTTCCTTTTTACTTAAACGGTTCAATGACGCTGCTAACTCAGCGAAATGAGGAATGTACTTACGATAGTAATTCGCAAATGCTACAAATCTCTTGACCTCATCAGCATTTCCTGGAACTGGATATTGCTGTAACACGCGGATTTTATCTGGGTCAGGCAGAATCCCTTCGGAGGTTATTAAATGTCCTAAATAAAGAATTTCTTTCCTCAAAAAATTACATTTGGATGGATTCAATTTTAAATTTACTTCCCTAAGCCTGTTAAACACTTTTATCAAATTTGAATTATGATCTTGTAAATTCCTACCAAAAACAATCAAATCATCAAGATACACAAAACACTTCTCATAATTTAAACCTGACATTGCTACAGTCATCAATCGTGAAAAAGAACTAGGACTAATACGTAACCCCATTGGGAGACGTTTCATCTGGAATTGTCCAGGATTTGTTGTAAACGCTGTACATGGTCTACTTTCAGGAGAAAGTTCTAACTGATAATAGCCTTGAGCCAAATCTAAATGAGAAAAATAAATGGATCCTGATAATGAATCTAAAATTTCAGTGATATTAGGCAAAGGAAATTTATCATCCTCAATTTTTTGATTAAGTGTCCTATAGTCAATAACAATCCTCCATTTCTTATTACCATCTTTGTCTACCTTTTTTGGAACTATTAATAAGGGTGAGGACCTTTCGCTTTTCGCTTCCTCAATGATATCATTTTTTAACATGTCATTCACCCGTTTCTCAACTTCCGTTCTTAAACTATGCGGAATTCGATACGGCTTTTTATAAACTGCACCCGTGCTATTTTTCAAATTTATTGACTGCTTGAACAAATTTGTCGTTGTCAGCTTGTCACGCAACAAATAAAATAAATCTGCATATTTCTCACAAATATTTTCTATTGCAATTTGTTCTTCTAAATTCAAGCCTTGCAGTTTTAACATTTTGAAGAGTTCTTTAACCCTATCTACCGTAACTTTATTGTTCTCAAATGTACATATATCAAATTCCGTTAGCTTACATACTTCAGGCACACAATTTGACAAACTTACTTCGGTTTCTCTGGTATTCAAAATTCTTACTGGAATACGACCTTTTTTTGGTTTTGCAATTACACCTGCCATAAACACACCTTCACACAAATCTTTAGCCAAAATGACACACTCATCTTTCATCCTAACATCAACGTAATGTATAACTTCACATCTAGGCGGTATTTTGACTGACGTTCCAAATTTTGACTCTAAAGGTAACGAAACCTGTTTCTGACTATTGTTCAAAACCAACACATTTTCCTCATAGTCTATTTTACCTTTATATTTTCTAAAGAAATTTTCGCCTAAAATTCCATCTGTGACACGATAATTTTTTGAAAACATAAAATTTTTGCGTGAATATAGCATTTCCCATTTTTAACTTTAAAATCACAAAACCTTCGGAACTTAATTTTCCACCTATTCCATTTATTTGGATCGTATGCCTAGTAATTAACACATTCTTGTTTAAACATTCATACTTTATGGCACAGATTGAAGCTCCTGTGTCAACCAAAAATTTCAACTTTACCTCATTTATACATGCACTTATCTCATTCATACCTGAACAGGTATATACATTATTCATCCACTCGAAGAAACTGTTTCAGGTCATTAACCTCATCCTTACCATCGTCACTTTCAGTCATACAATTGACATGTCTACCTCTACATGTATTATTTCCGCGACCTGTTCTAAAACCACGAGAGTTTTGATTTCTCTCTCCTGACCGATTGAAATTATTTCCGCGATGACCATGAAAATTGGACTTCTGGGTATTTTTCTGACGGTTACCGTAATTCTTAAAATTATCCCTATTCCAAGGTCTTCCTCTATTCCTAACTGAACCTCGACCTCTCTTAAATACTGACATAACCTGTTTATCGTCACTATGCATTGGCATTTCATCTTCTGCTGCTCTTATCGCATCCTTGAGCGATGTATAATTCCTAGATGCTATAATGGTACTTAACCTAACATTCTTTAAACCATCTGCAAACCGTTTAATTGCCATTTTCTCATTTATTGGCTTCAAAATTTCATAAGCCTCGGTTTTGCCATTAGCCTGTGAAATTGTTAGGTCGACAAATAACTGTTCTAATTCTTTACCGAATTCTTGTACCGACTTATCAGCTTGTTTTACTGAATTTAACCTAATTTGTAGAGCAGTATCCGATTTTCGCGTTAACAAATGCACTTTCATGTCTTTGATCAAATCTACTACTGAAGCATAACTAGTAGGTAAGCGTAGCTTCGCTGAACTCGTTAAGCGGGTTTTTAGGACAAAATTGACTAACTGAGACCTGTGGTCTACCTTAATCATACTATCATACAACTCAATAGCATCGATTAATTGCTGAGTCGTCTCTTCGGTGTCGTTCATTAAAGGCAATAAACCCATTGCTACTTTTAAATCGAAAGTTGCCATTTCAACGGTTTTATTTATATCCTTATTCGCGAACTGTTGAATTTCCTGATATAAGACTTTAATTAGATTTGCTAAATCGCGTATTTTTTCTATATCGGTTTCACTTAATGTGTTTAGCGCTGCTTTTAACAAACCTACAACAGTATTGAATTCTTGAAATATTTCTGCTGCCTCTGATAATTTCCTGTCTAAGATATCTCCTTTTTCGCGTCTTTCAGGGTGTTTTTGTCTTCTATTGCACTCAATGGCAAATCGAGATGTTAAAGTAGAAGAACTAAAATATTAGTGGACTGTATATATATATATTCGAAAATAAAGGACTGACACTTATTATCGACTGCACTCAATGGCAGAAAATAAGGCAATGTTTATTTACAAACAAAAAAACACTAATATTTCTTTGGTTACAAAGAAATAAAAAATAGTGTAAAAAGAAAGTCAAATAGTAAACTTGATAAATAAAAAAGTCGTAAACACAGGGTCTATTTTAATTAAATACAGTTTAATTACTACCAATTTATTCTCTATCTCTAAAAGTTTAACAATACCCATTTACTAACTTATTAATATACTAAAACCAAACGAACGATCAAACTTAGACAAACATAAAAATTACATAAAATACATAAAATAACAATACCCATCACCAAAATAAATAAATAAATAAATAAAAATTAAAAAGAATGAAAAAATAATTAAAATTAAAAAATTAAAAAATAATTAAAAAATAATTAAAAATTAACTTAAAATAACTTAAGACTACTTAGCACTAATGCTTAGCGGCTGGTGTGGCGGCTGCTGCTTCCTGTCGCCGTTGTTGACGCCATGTCTTTCTCTGCTTTTTATTTAAATACGGATGTGGCGGAACGAAAACTCCTACAGGAATCTGTGCTGGTGTTGGAATGTAAGTTGGGGAATCATCGTCATCCCAGTTTTCTTCTTGCTGAGGCTGGCTCATCTCCACTCGAAACACTTTTTGTTCACAAATTTTTTTTCGATAACTACCACGTTTCTTACAAACGCTCTGGCAGGATCGCCATGTAATGATGGGATTTAAAATAACAGAGCGCAATACGGTTTAGTATGTTTATTCTGAATAACACTTATAGACTGATGGTCTCTACGAATACACCCTAGCAGCGGACTCCCCGTCTCACCTCAAGCCCACTACTTATACCTTATCAATAACGCTTATTCTACACTTATATGACGTAGTATGCACCTCGTGCCATACTGCTTATAACTAGATACACTACACAACCTTTTGAATTATTACCTTCTTCTTCGTGAAGAGCCACTATAAAGATCATTTTCAACAAAAGTTTCACGTCAGACAAATCGGTACTGCTTATGACGAGCCCAATTGATCTTAGATAAAAATTTTTGACCCTCTTATACGTTTTTTATTTCTGGCCAGGAACTTAATACAGTAAAACCCCTCATAGTGGACACCCCTCGTAATGGACACTTTTTTATCAGTCCCAGCATTCCTCCATAAGATTACATTATACAAACACCCCTCTAATGTGGACAACCCTCTATTACGGACATTGGACACTACTTGTCTTTCCGAACTTGGAATTTCCCCCTCTATTGTGGACACTTGATAAGCATTTTGGAGAATTTAGATCATGTTTTCAAAAAAATACTATTGTAACTTGTGGTGAATTAGACACACGTTAAAAACGTTTATTTGAAATAAAGCTGCTATGTATTAATTATCAAATTTGGAAATACATTTTGAGAATATTAATAATATTAATAAGCATAATACATGTTTACATATCATGTTTAATGAACTGCTTAAAATTTGTAGTAGTTTTATAAATTTTCGACAAAAATAATTAGGACCCTCGAATTCGGACACCCCTCTATAGTAGACAGTTTTGTCCAGTCCCTTGAGTGTCCACTATGGAGGGGTTTTACTGTAATTTCATCACATGGTTAAAATCATTCCGTATTAAACATTTGGGAAAGTCGCTTTTTGATGATTTTTCCTAAATCAGAGAGGAACATACTTTAACATATTTATTTAACGTTGCATATTGAGTAAATGCCTTAACAACGCCCATCATAAGAGCCAACGACTGATCGACTACTACGATTTTAGGAGGACAAATGTCATTACTGAGCCAATCGGATAGCCAATATGAAATACAATTATTATTATGACGCTCAGAAAGCATATGTCCGACACTATATTGGCACTTGCTGTCCTCGTCCATTACAGCAATTTCGTAAAGAAAAATGTGAGAAGTTTTTCTACCTGAGATTAAACTAACCTTTCGAACAAGTCCACCTGTTGCATCATTCAAAGCAACTTAAGGGGGCTTTCATCGCACAGTACAGGAGACGAAGAGCTGCGTAAGTAATTTGTAAAGAGGTTGATACATTGCCGCAGTAATTATCAAATTGGATACAAAGCAGAAAGGCACTTGTAAATATTTGAAGACGCTTACTTGTAGTTACTTTCAGATTATTCAATTGATATTTATAGTTTCTGCTTTTTTTATTCTGAGAAAAGCAAGTGGTGCGATACATTGAAACTGGTCAAGCCTGACCGACCGTCAGTTTGTATCTCGTATTTGTTAAGACTAATTATTTTAAGAACTAATGTTGGTCCAAAAGTCCTTGCCCTTGTACGGGAAGTCACTGCATGCACTGTGCTCTGGTTTTTCACACTTATTACTCTTACTAAAGTTTTTATCCTGCTAAGTTGGGGGCGCAAGGTTGCATTGTCACGTAATTGCTGAATATCTGCATTGGGATGTCGAATATAGGTTTGATTATCCTTTTTTTTAAAGATTTAAAGTAACGCACTACTCAGAGGAATAATCATCTTTTAAATTTATAAAAATAACAAGTAATAAGTAATAATAAGTAATTAATTTGTACCCAGAATATTTACACTTTTAATATCTCAGGTTGTTCTAAACAACTATAAATTGATGCAATGAAAAAAAAAGGACATTTCTGTTTGTCAACCGTTGATATGTTTCTACAACTTTTGAAACAGAAAAAGTAAAAATAAAGAAGAGAAGAATCACTCATAATGCATTTACCACCCTATTAATCCTTATACCCACATTTAACTTTTGTTTGGGCTTGGTAAAGTTGGGCGACCTGGTCAATGAAAGTAAATGACAATGAATTTTGCTACAAAAAAGTGTTGTGTAGATCTTTACCCTAAGGAATCAATAAGCCGTACTATTACTGCTAAATACACAGTTCTTATGAAAATTGAGTTTCTTGTTGTTTCGTTTCTCATTAAGTATTATTATTTTCGGAAGATAGCTTTTTCTAAGTTTCTTGTTTACTATTAATAACAAAATCCGAGCAACCCTGTAACCAAGTAACCAAGTGAGTAACCAAGTGGTAAACAGGGTCGGAATCGACGAGCGAGATACGCAAATGGAATTGTCCCACTGCTCATCAGTTGGAAAAACTGGATAAGAAAAGTTCTGAACAATAGTCGTTGTAATTTCTGGAAAGAACATTTGTTTTGTTAAATGTTGTGTTTGGTTGGTCTAATGTTCTGTTCCCTCGAAATGTTGGCGCTGCCAGGCGAATGGTGCAAGGAAGATAGATGCTCCAATCTCGATCGATAGTTACACAATGTGTACTGAACAGAAGCACTTAAGTTTTGTCTTCGGAAAATGTGTTTTCCCAAGTTATTATTATTAATAACAAAATCCGAGAAACCCTGTTTAAGATTGAGTAACCAATCTCAGTGGCAAACAGGGTCGCAATCAGCAAGAGAGATACGCAAATGGAATTGTCCCACTGCTCATAAGTTGGTAAAATTGCATAAGAAAAGTTCTGAAGAATATTCAATGTAATTTTTTGAAAGAACATTCGTTTAGTTAAATATTGTGTTTGTGGTTGGTCTTGTGTTCTGTTCTCTCGAAATTTTGGCACTGCCAGGCGAATGGTGCAAAAAAAATGCTCCAATCTCGATCGATAGTTACACAATGTGTACTGAACAGAACACTTAGGTTTTGTCTTTGGAAAATGTGTTTTCCCAAGTTATTATTATTAATAACAAAATCCGAGCAACCCTGTTTAAGATTGGGTAACCAATCTCAGTGGCAAACAGGGTCGGAACCAACGAGAGAGATTATGTAAATGGCGTTGCCAGTTTTCTGCTCAATTGGTGAAATTCATTAGGCTACAAAAGAAGTGAAGATTATTCTATTTTCTTGTTGGTTTTAACAAGGAACTTGTTATCGAAATTACGGCTCCGTTGTATTGAAGAACTTCTGTTGCATTTCAGTAATTCTTGTCGCTTCCAAAAGAAATATCTGAGTTTTTATTTTGTTGATTATACGAAATACGAGCAACCCTGTTTAAGATTGGGTAACCAATCTCAGTGGCAAACAGGGTCGGAACCAACGAGAGAGATTATGTAAATGGCGTTGTCAGTTTTCTGCTCAATTGGTGAAATTCATTAGGCTACAAAAGAAGTGAAGATTATTTTCTTATCTTGTTGGTTTTAACAAGGAACTTGTTATCGAAATTATGGCTCCGTTGTATTGAAGAACTTCTGTTGCATTTCAGTAATTCTTGTCGCTTCCAAAAGAAATATCTGAGTTTTTATTTTGTTGATTATATAAAATACGAGCAACCCTGTTCAAGATTGAGTAACCAATCTCGGCGGCACACAGGGTCGGAATCAACTAGAGCATGGGTCGGCAACCTTTTGTTGTAAAAGGGCCAAATATTTTACTGGATTAGTGCGGGCCGCACTTGGGTCGCATGTCATTACAGTACACCTACAATATTTGTGTACAAATATTTTACTTTTAAAAATAAAACGCTTATTGTATATTTTTACGACATTTATTGTAGCTAATAAAATCAATGAGATTTTTGTGGTTGCATTTGACTTGCAAGTTTTTTTATATTAGCTTGCATTTTTGAAGTAGAGACGCGTAGTATTGCGTCTAAATGTGAATCCGATAACCGAGAACAGTGTTTGTTTTTTCGATAATCCAGAATTGAAAAAGTTTGCTCACAAATATATGTACTACCAAACATAGTAATTATTTGCTGAGCAAACCTTTTTAACTCCTTGTAGTTTTCAGAAGACAAACTCCCATAGAAATCCACCAAGTTAGTTTTTTTCTTAAAAGCCATTTTAAGTGTAGTATCACTTTGCAAATCTATCACCTTGATTTCCAAATCGCTTGGTACATTATCGATATCCACCGCGAAAGGGTTTTCGATAATCTCCATCTTACGTGAGATCTTTTTGAAATCAGCAAACCGGTTTTCAAACTTAGTTTGAAGTTGTATTAATGCACTTTTCATTTTATTATTTTGCCAAAGAAAATTTATCCCAGCTTCTTCTACTGCTTTCTTGCAATTTGGAAAATGATCGAGTTTTCTTTCATCGATATGCTTGATAAATAATGTTAGTTTCATTTCAAATGATTTAACATCTGAATACATATTGCATATCAATTTATTTTTTCCCTGTAAACGTGTATTGAGTAGATTAAGTTCGGCAGTCAAATCAGTTAAAAACTCGAGATGTACAACCCACTGGTTGTTGAAAAGTTCGTGTATCACCTTTCCTTTCAACTCCATGAAGTTACAAATTTCTTTCCTCAAATAAAAAAATCGTTGAAGTACTGCTCCTCAGCTTAGCCATCTTACTTCACTGTAATAAATCACGTCACCATATTCAGCTTCCGCATCTTCCAAAAACTTTTGAAACTGGCGCTGAGTAAGCCCATTTTTTCTTATAAAATTAATAGCAGATACAACGGTATCCATTATTTCTTTCCACGATAAAACCTTGCAACACAACACAATGGTTCTTGATGAACAATACAGTGAAATATAAATGGAACTTCAGATCCAGACTCTTGCAGTTTGCTGTTGACTCTTCCGACAACACCTTCATTATGACCGCTCATGTTTTTTCCGCCGTCCGTAGTGATGCTGGTTAATTTATCCCAGCTCAAGCTGCATGAAACCAGAGCTTGCTCGAAGTGGTGAAATAAATCCTCTCCCTTTGTAGTTCCTTCGAGACTGCACATTTTTAATAACTCCTCATAAACAGAAAAGCTTTCGTCAATTCCTCGTACAAATATAAGGAGTTGTGCCGTATCCGACACGTCCGTACTTTCGTCCAACGCAAGAGAGAAGTACGTAAAAGACTGCGCTTTATCCTTAAGTTGTTCACGCAAGCTAGCACTCAAGTCTTCGGTGCGTCGGGTGCAAGTTCTAGCAGAGAGACTAATGTTTTCAAAGATTTTTTTCTGTTCCGGGCATACTTCCTCCGCGATAGCTAAGAGACGCTCTTTTACAAGTTCACTGTCGGTAAATGGGCGATCATGCTTTGCTATTATCTGTGCTACTTTGTAGCTGGCACGAACAGCTGATTCCCTTTTGTCTGTCACAACTTTAAACTTTTACTGCTGATTTTTGAGTGACGATTTCAAGTTAATGATTTTGTTTTTTCGAGATTCCCCTTGAAGACACCCAAATTTAGTTTTGTGCTCAATATCATAATGTCGCTTCAGGTTATATTCCTTTACTATGGAAAATACTCTTTTGACAGATTAAACACGATGGTTTTTCTTTAAATTCGATAAAAAAATATAAATTTGCCCATGCTTCATTAAAAATCCGTCTTTCATCAACGATCTTCCTTTTTTTAGAAGCCATCTTGAAATTGATAGGTACTTACCTAGAACGCTAAGAGAATGTGCAAAAACAACAACACAGATATTATCAATAAATAAAATTTGCTTGCTTGCGAATGTAAACGCCGACGTGGGTAGGTAGTTAGCACAGTGCGAGCGAACGAGTGGCGTTATTGGCGATCGACAATGGTATCAGGAGACGTGTGGGTGGCTATCCCTTCGCTCCCTTTCACTCCGTTGTGTATGATATCGTCCGTCACGTGCGTTGCAGCGAAAGTCTTGCGGGCCGCACCAAGACGCCTCGCGGGCCGCTGGTTGCCGACCC
This sequence comes from Dascillus cervinus, assembly GCA_949768715.1. Classification (NCBI taxonomy): domain Eukaryota; kingdom Metazoa; phylum Arthropoda; class Insecta; order Coleoptera; family Dascillidae; genus Dascillus; species Dascillus cervinus. The sequence continues at coordinate 18,188,237 of OX458320.1, forward strand.
ATGAACTAGAGAAATGCGCAAATGGATTTGCCCCACTGCTCATCAGTTGGAAAAACCGCATAAGAAAATTCCTGAAAAAAATTTCTTGTAATTTCTTGAAAGTACCGTCCCTTCGTTAAATGTCTGTCGGTCAAATGTTCTGTTCTCTCGAAATTTTGGAATTGCAAGGGTTAAGCGGCAAACTGCAAAAAGGATGATCAAATCTGGATCGACAGTTACGCAATGTGTACTGAACAGAAACGATGCCAGGCACTCAAGTTTTTATCTTTGCTACACATCTCTGTTGGATGGGCTCATCTCATTGTCTATAAGGAAAACAGCCTCGACGTCAGTAGTTGCAATCTTCAGACTGTCAATTTGCAATCTTCGTTCTTCAGTAACATGCATTTTTAAGTCAGTATAATGCACTGGCAACTCGCACAATATAGATTTAGGGGTTTTCGTTACAAAAAGGTGTCGAAAAAATCAGTATTGCATCTGCTACTTTCCCCAGCTTTACAAGAATATGAGAGTGTCCACAGATGAATAATTCTTCTTGTTAATTTTTAGAACTGCCGCCTCAATTGTGTGCGGTGGAGAGTCAAGGGCGCTACTTTGCAAGCAAAGTGCATACTTTTGTCTCTCCTTTTATAAAGCTTCTTGAAGATGGAGTTGCAAATAGGGCTCTACAAACTTCCTCCATGCTTAAAAACACACTTTCTCTTCCTTCACTCATCTTAATGCAGAAAAAGCCACTTTAAGATGACGTTTCTTGTGGCGTGCCAACTATCTGGCACAGCAGCATAATCTCTGAAAGCGTAACAGGCGTAGGATCGCCTATTCGCTATAGTTTCTTTCTTTACTCGTAGAGATGATATCATTGGCATCAAATCTATCGGACCATCTACTGGGAAGGTACCTGCAATGTAACAAACACTGTCAATATAATACGATGTTCGGTTGAATTCCTTCTGTTCAACAGTGTCATGAGTTTGAAAGATCTGCTGACCTATCGAGCCGTTTCTGGTCTCGTGAAGACCTGCCCCCATCTTAATTGACGAAACTGGGTCGCGAATTAACGCCGACACGTTATCCATCAGGGGCTGGCAATATTGGTAGACGCCTTGTCTTGTCGGCATCTTATCTCCAACAATGCCCACTTGCTTTAGTAATCAACGTTGCTCGGTGTTCAAGCCCTGAGCGGGATACCACCCTAAAAGGTTAACCGTTGGAGCACTTGCTTCCTCATTAACGGGTGCCAATTCTCAAATGGCCCATGTGCGCTGTCGCGTTGGATCTAGAGTGTAAAGGTAGTCTTCGACCACCGATCTCATCACCACTCTCAATTCAAGTTAAGGTTTAACAAGTTCGCTTTACTACTAGCTCTTTAAAAAATTAATTGTAGACATGCGCTCATGATCTCTGCTAGAATTATACAGTATGAAAGAATTGACATTACTGCTGCTATCTAGAATCATGAGAAAAATTTTTATTGGCAATATTCAAGTTCTACGTCCAGTACAATAGTTGCTAAATTTTTCATCAAACGCGTCCGCGCCAGATTTCATCATGATTATAGTAAGCGATAATTTCTGGCTTATTTACATCCGGCTCAGTATATTTATTATGATGCATGGAACTCACTAATATACTTTTGATTTCGTAGAGACATGGGATACTATAGTCATTTCCCGTGTAAATTCATGTAACGTTGACCTATGTGTTGTTATGTTCAGTAGCTCTATTGGAATTTAATTTTTTTATAGGTTCAACGTATCTTAAACTTTTCCATAAATGATCAATGAGTTCTATTGAAGTAAACGAGTTATGTATGGTTATGTTTCGGTTGGTTTTGTGTATTGGCTTTGAGAGGCATACAACAGCGAGTTTGTTTATGTCTCCAATTGCTGGAAGGCGCCCGTCACCGGCTCCACCTACCAGCCACAACATCCTTCTCGCATATCGACTACAGATTCGGCCACCTGTATCATGAGATGGTCCACAATCGGTTTTGTAATCATACACAGTAATTTAGTTAATTTTACACCTGTATTATTATTTTTTTTCTGCGACTTCAGTGTTCTGTATACCTTTAACACGAGCCATTTAAGTAATTGGTGGGTTACTGTATACTTTCCACTCTATGCACACTACTTTCGGTTTCGGTGTGGTCCGGGTGTCTTACATGCCTTCTGGCGTTTAATACGATTGTTTAGCTCAGCTAAACTTATCATATGCCTCCCACCAATTTTGCATTTTTACACCTTTCATACTCTACTCATGTTTCTTTAAGGTTAATCCAAGGTATAATTTGGAAACCAGCGTGGTCCGGGTGTCTTACATGCTTTCTGGCGTTTAATACGATAATTTAGCTCAACTAAACTTATCATATGAGGGGTCTAGTTACAAAACTCACAATCTCCAATATAACAAAATTTGAGAAAATGCCAATAAACTTCTGCGTTCACTATCGTAATGTTCTTATAAACAATATTTTCATGAAAATTGCATGAAAAAAACAAGACTCGATTTATCGCATTTAAAACTAAATTGTTATGGCAAAAACACCTAAAAATTATTAATAATGTTTGGAGAATGTGAGTTTTGTAACAGAAAACTGGACAATGTGAGTTTTGTAATGGAAATGATATTCAGAATGAATTCTTTATTTTAGAAAAATTTATATTATAAACAAGCATAAATTCTTTGAAAAATATTAAACTCTAGGTTCTAGGCATGTTTCTTGCGGTTCACATAGCAAATCAAAATTCGTTTAGAAAAGTGGTCAGTTTATCAGTTAACTCGTCGCTGCTGTTTGTTCTTCTTACTGCAACATGTGAGTAATTTGGAACGTTAGAAGGTGTGTTGATCAAAGGTTGTTGATTAGATGCGGTGTGTGTGGCTAAGTTAATTTTATTTGGAGATCTCTTGATTGGTTGTTTGGACATGTTTCTAGCTTTTAAGTCTCTATAGATGGTGCATCCTTTATAATTGGCGGGATGATTGCCATTGCATAGGGCGCATGTTGCAGGAGAATCCCTAGTCTTTTTACAGATTTTGCTATCGTGTGGCCCTCCACATTTAACACAGTTGTAAGGCTTTGTCCAGTAGGTCTTGGAATGACCATAAGCTTGACAGCGTGTGCATTGAATTATGTTATTCTTGATACGAGGCGCTTCTACTCTTATTTTAGTTTTTTGTATGAATTCTACTTTAAATATTTCTTTATTGTTAGGTTGTGGCTCAAGGTCAACAAAAAACATTGGTAATGGATCCTTACTTACTCTATGTCTAATATTAATGACGTTTCTAACGGGATGACCTAAGTTCTGTAGCTCATCCTTGATGTCTTGAATAGGGATAGAGTGATGTAGATCGCGTAGAACAATTCTGTAGGCTCTTTCTTGTTTGATTTGATAGGTGTGGTGAACCATCCCTTCCTTAATTAAGTAAGTTTTTAACTTCCTATATGCATCAATGGTTTTAGTATTTATCTTTACTGTGTTATTGGATAAGGATTTAGAGTAAAGACTTTCCTGTTCTATGGTTTTACTTAAATTATCAATCATGGTTTTGAAGTTAGTAACTCCATAGATATATATTGGTGGAGGTACACCGGATTTGATAGGGTGGTAGGTGGAAAGTCTGTAGTTGATCTTAACTTGGAAGTAGCGTTCGTTGAGGTATGATTTAAGAATTAAGTATATTTGGTTCGGTAGATGCATCTTGATTTTATATAATAGCCCTTCGTGCAAAACCTTGTCGAATGCCTGTTGAATATCAAGGAAGACAGCAGGGCAGAGTTTCTTTTCTTCTAAACTTTCTTTGATTTTATTTACAATTCGGTGACATTGTTTTACTGTAGAGTGTTTTTCACGAAAGCCGAATTGGTGTTTTGGGATTAAGTCGTCTATGTGCACAGTTTCCTTAATTCCGATAAGGAGAAGTTTTTCGAATATTTTTGAGGCGATCGGTAACAGATTTATGGGCCGGTAGGATGCCGGTTCGGTGGGTGGTTTCCCTGGTTTCGCAATCATAATGATTTGGGCATATTTCCATTGAATGGGGTAGTAACATAACCGTAGTATACTATTGTATATTTTTGTTAGTACTAGTGCTTTTCCAGGAAGGTGTTTCAGTATTTCTCCGCCCACCAAGTCATAACCGGGGGCTTTTGTTTTTTTTTTGTTCTGTTAATTACTTTGCGAACTTCAGCTGGTGAGAACCACTTGATGGGGAGAGATAGTTGACCAGGAGCATCTATCTATCTATCTATCAATATTGTTGTCGGTGATTGGAGTATATACATTTGCTAAGTGTTCAACTAGGACGTTGGCCTTTTCTTCATCAGTTCGTGCCCAGCTTGTGTCCTGCTTCCTTATTGGTGGGATTGATACGACCGGTCTTTTGAATTTTTTGGTAGCCTTCCATATTGAACAATCATTTGGTGAAAGGTTAGTTATGTAGTGATTAAAAGAATCATTCCGAGCTTGTTGCAGAGCAGAGTGAAGTAGATGAGTTAACCTATTGTATTGTGTTTTGTCACGAGGATTTCTCGTTCTTTGCCATTTTCCACGTGCACGTCTTTTCTGTGTGACCAGTTCCCTAATATACAACGGTATATTCAGGGTTTCAGGCGGTATTTTGTTTTGTTTAGGCGTAGCTTTCCATGCTGCTTCTTGTATTGTGTCGGTGAAGTGTTGTACTACTTCTTCAATTTCTTTTGGCTCTTTTATTCTATACCTTAAGTTAAAATTTTTACGGATTTCGTCTTGGAAGAGTTCCCAATTAGTTTGTCTTGTACATAGCTTAGGTAACGGTTCTCTCCATGTTAAGTAAGCGCTTAGTGTTATTATTATTGCAGAATGATCAGAGCTCAGGTCTAAACTAGACTCTATGTTGTTATAAGTGTCGGCAATGCCTTTGGTTATGGCGAAGTCTAAAAGGTCTGGTATCCTATTTCGATCAGTAGGTCAGTAAGTAGGTTCTCCAGTGGATAAAACATTTAAATTATTGTTTTGGATAGATTGCAATAACTGACGTCCTTTTGGTGTGGTGAGTCTAGACCCCCACATAATATGTTTCGCATTCCAATCTCCGACGACGAGAAAACGAGGTCCAAGAAGTCGAAAGAATGTATCATATTCTTCGGATGATATGTTATGACGTGGGGGAGAGTATATAGCTGCAACAGTTAGCGGCCATTTTGACGTCTCTAGCTTGAGTATTGTTCCTTGGATTTTATTTATCTGGTAGGGTTGCATTATGTGATGAGTTATATTTGATTTAATAATTATGGCTGATCCTGCGTGGGCAGTTCCATCAGGATGATGTGTAAGATATACGGTGTATCGTGGGATTTTAATGTAAGTTCTCTCTGTTGTATGACTTTCAGAGATTAATAGAATATCTATTTTATTGTTAAGTAGGAATAAGGTGATTTCTTGTATATGGTTTGATAGCCCGTTGGCATTCCATGCGGCAATTCTTAATGTTGAATCCATTAATTAGCTAGTTTTCCTATGACAGTGGTTAGCATGGTTAATATCATGCTGTTTTGATTCAGCAACTGAGAAAACATATTTTTAAATTCGTTTAGAAAAGTGGTCAGTTTATCAGCTAACTCGTCGCTGCTGTTTATTCTTCTTGCTGCAACATGTGAGTAGCTTGGAACGTTAGAAGGTGTGTCGGTCAAAGGTTGTTGATTAGATGCGGTGTGTGTGGCTAAGTTTATTTTATTTAGAGATCTCGTGATTGGTTGTTTGGACATGTTTCTAGCTTTCAAGTCTCTATAGATGCTGCATCCTTTATAATGGGCGGGATGATTGCCATTGCATAGGGCGCATGTCGCAGGAGAATCCCTAGTCTTTTTACAGATTTTGCTATCGTGTTGCCCTCCACATTTAACACAGTTGTAAGGCTTTGTGCGGTAGGTCTTGGAATGGCCATAAGCTTGACAGCGTGTGCATTGAATTATGTTATTCTTGATACGAGGCGCTTCTACTCTTATTTTAGTTTTTTGTATGAATTCTACTTTATATATTTCTTTATTGTTAGGTTTTGGCTCAAGGTCAACAAAAAACATTGCTAATGGATCCTTACTTACTCTATGTCTAATGTTAATGACGTTTCTAACGCGATGACCTAAGTTGTGTAGCTCATCCTTGATGTCTTGAATAGGGATAGAGCGATGTAGATCGCGTAGAACAATTCTGTAGGCTCTTTCTTGTTTGATTTGATAGGTATGGTGAACTATCCCTTCCTTAATTAAGTAAGTTTTTAACTTCCTATATGCATCAATGGTTTTAGTATTTATCTTTACTGTGTTATTGGATAAGGATTTAAAGTAAAAACTATCCTGTTCTATGGTTTTGCTTAAATTATCAATCATGGCTTTGAAGTTTGTAACTCCATAGATATATATTGGTAGAGGACTAGGGTCCAAAGATCGTGTTTCAGAGTTATTTTCGCATGAGGTGAAGTTAGTATTAGCGCTGTGTTCTGCTTCAGCGAGTATTTGAAATCTGTTTTTTATAGCTGTTGCGGTCATGTCATCAGCTGTTTCGTCTTGCATCATTCGTTTTCTCTTTTTAACTATAGTTTGCCATTACTCTACATTTGAGTAGATTGTAAATTGACAATTGTAAAAAAAAAAACATAGCAAATCATCGTCTTCAACAATTGAATTTTCAGCAGCTTCTAGTGCAAATTTATAAAAATTAAGGTTGTCATTTTCCTTCCAGTTGATACCATAATGTTTGGATAATAATTTGTTGACGTCTGTTTTTTTTTCTTCCTTTAATAGATTCCTTTTTGATATTACAGATGGGCGAATGGATGTAATGCTTTTGCCTCTTTTACAAATACTCTTTGGTACTCCAACAGTATTCTTATAGAAAGTTTCTCCCTGAACGAGTACGTTGTTGTTTGTAGCCCGGTGTAGAAAGATTCTCTTACAAGGTTTGAATTGAAAGTGCCAACTTCCTGGAGGTTTCAAAACACCATCTTTTGCTTCCTTCCAGTTTAAATCTTGACAGTCTTCTCCGAGTTTTTTTATTGTGGCATAGTGGGAGAAAATCTCCTCGTATTCCTCTGGCAGCAGAATTATTTCTTTTCTTTTAATTTCTTTTTCACTTAACCCAAACACCCGGTCCGGTGGAATATAACTATGTCCTGTCACAGGGAAGATAATTTCTACACAATTTATATACTTTGGGGCAGAGGCAAGCCAAAAAGATGTCATTGCGATTAAGGTTGAATTTTTGTTTTGACCCCCACAACCATCGGCCATTAGTCTGATTTTGCTATACTGTGAAACATCAGTAGTCTTTAGAGTGTCATAAACACAAGATGCAATCTCGTTTGACCCTTTTGGGTATTCATTTTCTTTCCAACAATAGGACGTGACTGTTCGCGGAGAAATGTTTTCCTTTGATCCGCCTTTAACAACAGTAAAATTGTATATGTAGATTTGCCGGCTATAATAAGTTGCTTGATCTGGAAGTTTGGGGAGGGGTTGGTTCTTTTGGCAATCAAAGGAAAGCGTTAAAATATCTACATTTTTCTCTCTAAGAAAATCAAAAAAAGCCTTTGCTTTCAGCTTATGTACCCGGCTTTGTGTTATTAGGTTTTGTTTTTTATTTTGGTTCTTTTCCGTTTTAATTTTTTCCCCTAACTCTAAACAAGTAGAGCAAACATCCGTTCGCGGACTTCCAAACCCCAAATTGTACTTGGTATTGAAGATTTTTCGAAAGAAGACAGATACACCATCATACATTCTGTACAATTTTCTTATATTCAATTCTGATGATAAATACTTTCTGTTCGAAATAGTAGATCGACAATAATGGCTCTCAACACATTTTAATTTATTTATAAAATTCATAACAGCAATTTGTTTTTCCTGATATAGGTGCAATTTTCTGTATCCACCTCTATTCTCAGACGGTAACTGACCAGTTTTTTGATGATTTTTTACTATATTGTTAACTCTAAATCTAGATATATTAAGAACCCCTAAGAATGTCTTTAAGCAAACTGGAATCATTATCATTTTACAATTGGGTATAAAATATTTGCATTGATATGGCTGAGTATTATATTTATTATTTTTGGGTCGAAGTCTTTTCTTCGTTTTCATTTCAACATAATTTAAAATGAATGTGTCTTGATAAATTTTGTTCTGCCGTGAGAAAAAGATCTTATGAAATGATAATAACTCCTGCATTTTCAAAGTTTTGCACTTAAATGATCCTTCTTCATGTTTACAAGTAGGTGATTGAGGCAATTTTTTTGAACTATATCTAAAAATTTCTAATTATAACCTAAAAGAATCAAAAGCGGTAATACACACCTTGTCTCTTTCGCTTTATTACATTTCCAATTCTCTGGATGCTTTTGGCGTTTTCTTGTTAAACCAGTAGAAGGAATAACTAATTCCTCCATTTTTTTAACCTTAAGATGGCTCGGCACCTCGAGACTAAATTCAATGGTTTTGTACGTTGTCCGTACGGTCGCATTTTCAAATTTGAAAAGAAGGTCGCTATCTTATACGACGAGTACACGCTAGCCAGACGATTTCCACTTAATTACAGTTTGATATTATGTCAATTAAGCTTGTTATTAATTAAAATGTCCAAATTCACCTAGTCTTACAACTTCCTGTACGGCTCCAATTTTCAACATTTTGCTTTAAAATTGTAATGGTCTTGTAGCTTACTCATTTACCGGCGGCCCTCACTATATCGTTTTTCTTCATATACTACCGTTTTTTAATTATTTCAATGTTTGTAAATTTATGTAAAAAAAAGTGCCGAGAAATGTTCAAGAAAAAGATCGCCTGAAGTCATCCGTCAGTTTAATTTACAACCGTACTTCAGAGTAATAATGGCATGCGGTGTGGTCGGATGCAGCAAGTGAATTTTAATTTTGGTATATGAAACATTCAATGACAAAGCTGCACACATTTTCGGTATTTCTAACTACCTGCTTTGCAATTTTGTTGACTTATGTTCTTTTTGATGTTTTGATGTTTTAAAGATCATTACAACTCAGTCGCAGTCATTTGCGATTTAAGCTGGTTAGATAAAAGCAATAATGATTATTGCAAGATTGTAAAACCTGTTTAAAATAATGAACTATAAATTATTTAAATAAATTTGGAAGGAAAATTGAAACAAATTACAAAATTTGACCAGTAATAACTCCATAACCAAAGAATTAATACTAAATTGGTACAGCGTTTTTACTTGATTTTCGGTAAAAAAATCGCATATTTTTGTGGATACAAGTGCGTATGAGAGCGAAAAAGTTGACGTTTTATTAGGTTAGTACAGGATGACAATATTTGACTGTGAATGTTATCCAAGTCGGCTCGTGTTACGAGCACGTGCGGCTCGGACATTAACGCTGTCTTGAAAAGACATAAGTTATTATTTTTATGCACCATCGAGTAGCCGATAGACGACAGCCAATTCACCATTTGGTGGCTTAAAAACTCCGAATGAATTATTTTATAACTACTTGTATCCACTAGAAACATTATTTTTCAATACTTTCGTACAATATGCTGTTGACGAAGGTGTAGGGAAAAAAAACATTTCTTATCGAAAGATATTTCAGGTTTCAACCATCCATGCGATAAATTCCCTATTGACTTTTTTATTAAATTTTTTATAAAATTTCGAATATTTTATAGTATGAAATTTACAAATTTCTCGAAAGATTGGACAGATTTATTGAAGGGTTGGAACAAATGTGCATCTGTACATCTTTCAAAACAAACCCATTCATAAATCTCAGAATGCAACAATGGTTTTCAAAAATAAAGTTGTTCATAAATGTCAGAAGACAACAGGTATTACCTGTGTTGGTATTGGCCCCCTTGTATTTTTTTCAATTTCAATCGGATCAACTTTAGATAAAGTTGTTTTTTTTAATTAGAATGATCGCCAAAAATATGGTTAGGCCCGTTTAAAATATCCCGTTTCAAATTATTTATTTTTAATTACAAAGTAGAGTTTTCTTGTTTACGATATCTTACAACTCCTGTGCTAAATTTTAAAATATTTGCCTTCAAAAATGAAGGCAATTCTTTGTTATCCCCACGAATTTTTCGAAGATACCTGGCTTTTAACTTGACCCAAACACTGGCGGGACTTGCAATGTAAGTCGTTACAAGGAAGTTATTTATGGCTACTTGACTCGGTCTATTATATATAATGATTTATGACTAAAGTGATACCGTGGTTGCCTATCTTTTAGTGAACGACAAATCTCCTAAAATTGAAACAAGTCCTCTATGTCGAGAAGTCTTAAATCAAACTCACTGACATGAGGTACCTACGGTTGTTAACACATTAAAATATTGGCTCACGTGAGAAAATAGAAGCTATTCATTGGTCCGATGGATAATGTGAGTTTCGTAACAGAAACTTTGATGGAGAATGTGAGTTTCGTAACGGAAGTCAATCTTTGGTAAAGAGTTTCTATGAGAGAGTGTGAGTTTTGAAACGTTCTCTAAACGACAGTATATGTAGTTAAAAATTTCCTACAAGATGACACTAATATGTCATTTTTCTTAAAAACTGGAGATTGTGAGTTTTGTAACTAGACCCCTCATATGCTTCCCACCAATTTTGCATTTCTACACCTTTCACACTACTCACGTGTCTTTAAGGGTAATCCAAGGTTTAATTTGGTCCACAGCTACTACCGTTCATTCTTTCCGTTTGTCCCTCAAATCCTCGACTTCATATCTGTCGTTAGATAAGACAGCCAATATTTTGTAGGGTCCCCGGAACTTTGGGTGTAATTTTTTATTCTCGCCAGTCGCAGGTATACTAGTAATTCGCACTAATGCCAAAACTCCAACTGAGCACTCAGGGGGTTTGGACCTCTTGGAGTCGAACTTCCCCTTTTGTCTTCTCTGCCCATCATCTATGCGAGCTTTTACAATGTCTCGGATTTCCGACAATTTCAACCGGTCCATATCATTTTGCAATTCGCCAAGGATAATATTTTCTGGCACAGATCGAAGCCTTGTATCAAATAACAACTCCGACGGCGTCATACCAATGGCTCGATTAACAGTCTTATTTATTCCTCTCTGTACGGTTTTCACGTGGCCGTCCTAATCTGCATCTACCATGCCCCCATTTAATGCAGCCAGCAAACTTAATATGGTACGGTTAAATCTTTCGCATTGTCTGTTGGCACGTGGGGTGGCAACTGCATTAATTATGTGTTTGATCCTAGAATACTCGAAACGTACGAGCCCGAAAACTGGACCGTTGGTCAGATATAACGCGCGCTAGTACCCCGAATATATCTATCAACTGTTCTAGGGCTTTGACAACGTGTTTTGTTTTTGTATTTCTCACCGCTTCAATAACACAAAAATTTGTAAATCCATCCATCCAAGTATCTGAGTGTTCATGGTCATGGTCCATGTGTATAGTATGAAAAGGCAACGCGACCTTATCAATAGGATACTTCATCAAGGTCACTTCGCTGCCCATATCAATGAAGCAATCTACACTCTGCTTATTAATTTTAGCTCTCTTTTGATATTTTGATGGTGTTTTATTCCCTACGTACTTAACATATTTATTTTAATTGCCCTTAGTTGAAGACTCACCATGCTTAAACCTACATTTCTCTACCGTATGACCAAATCTATGACAATAAGCACATTTGTTATCTTTACGTTTAGGACATTGAACACGTTTGTGACCCTTTTCTTTGCATTGAAAACATGTTAATTCATTGCGCCTCCTATTATTTTCTGAATCTAATGACCTAACTTCTCTCTTTGCAGTGTTTTCACTGCTAGAATAACTGGTACTTGGAAAATTAGTGACATATTCAGATAGTTCAACAAAAATAGTACAACGTGCCGCTTTAATTGTTAATTTTGTTTGCAAATCTTTTATTCCTTCAATGGCACAGTCAACAATTTGTTCCTGTGTCAAATTTAAATTTATTTTATTAATTTTTGTTAATTTGTGAAAACAATAATTATTTAAATTTTGCCCACTGGTTGCATGATATGTAGCGGCTTCGTAAAATAATTTACCAAACGTAATTTTACTGGGAAACATGCCTCGTAACATTGTCTCCCACTGTAACCAAGAGAAATGCGTCGTTTTTCAACCTTCGTACCAAATTCGGGCGGTGCCCCGTGATTTGCCTAACGATAAATAAATTTTTGCAACTTCATCAGTGATACATGGTGGCACACTCATTTACTTTTTGCAACCACTCCCCAATACTTTGCGACATCTCTGTAGGATCGAACTCAGGTATTAAGCGGTCGTCTTTAAAAACAGTCCAATTCATGCATCTGTTTTCATCTTGATTACGATCGGCATTAATTCTAGTTTGAGTACTTACAAGTTGACTTCGTAACACGTTTATCTCTGCCCTAGCCTCAGTTAACATACTTCGTACTTCTGTATCATCTATTGTTGGGGTACCAGACTCCCTTTCGTCCACCAAGCTTATCTCTTGGTTGCTTCCCGCGGAAGTGCTTCCTATCCTAGGCCGTAGTGTCGGAGGCTCGTCTGTTTCATCTCTCCTCTGCAACCCCTGTACTCGTCGAGATCGTTTACTCATTGTTGCCACCGTCAGCACTTAATTTTCTTTTTGTCGAATCCCACTCCTGACTTATAGTCAGTAAATTGTTGCTTTATTAATTCACTTTACTACTGTTTACAATTAAAATGATTGATACAAATAAAATGCGTAATTGAAGTACTCGTTCGGAAGTTCTCGAAAGAATGAATGTCCGTTTTATTCCATAACCGCGTTCGATGCGAGTTTGTTTATGTTGCGAGTTAGTTTATGTCTCCAATGGCTGGAAGGCGCTCGTCACCGGCTCCACCGACCAGCCACATCATCCTTCTCGCATATCGACTACACAGTGTAACAAGGCTTTTAAGGCGATTCCACCCATTCAAATTAAACCGAATTTTTAGTTTTCGTTATTATTGTTCTGCGTGTACTCGGACGTACAGATGACGTGGATTCACAACGACCGGTCGAAGCTCGCGTTGTACGTGCTTCTCACTATATTTACCTTTTTAGTGTGCCCAAATGAGCATTATTAGGGCACTTGATTTCAATTAAACCATCATCCTCTATGAGTCCATCTGGACTGGCCCCCAGAAAGCAATCATCATTTTTACCAACAAAAAAGCCACATTCTTTAATTTCATATCCCATTATGTCTGCGAACTCTTCCTTAGCTACAAGTTCGTGGTCTTTTCCATAATCGGTGTACCTGTTGCCGGTAAATGTGGAATATAGCATTGCTTTCACGTTTTTTTTTTTATCTGTTGTGCTTTTCATCTTGCAGATTTTTCGAAATGAAGATGCAGTTAAACGTGCCATTCTTTCAGAAAACTACAAATTAGAAGAAGATTGTTTCACGGTTGCTGCTGATAACTGATTAATTTGCTCTTCTGTTTGCAATACTTTATTCAAGAACGTGGTCTTCGTTTTCTCCAGTTCTTCTGGACCCATATCCAATGCATGCACATTGACTGCATAATCGTCATTGTCATCCGAATCACAATATTTTTTTCCTTTAATTTTATTATTCTCTGAATTATTAAGGTTGTGATACAGTCTTTGTCTGGAAAGATTTATTCGACGACGTTTCAGGAGTATTTTTCGTGAATTCTTTTGTATGACACCCAGGACTCTAGTTTGTGATTGCTTTATGAATTACCGTATGAAATAAACATTTGCTGTTCACAGAGAGTGCTGCCAAATGACATCTCATTCCGTAACCTCCTCTTGGAGTAGTCAACAAGCTTTCTACCCACAAATTTGGTTAACAATATCAGTAAATTCGTTATTGGTAAATCTAGGCATTTTTTCAGATTTTACTTGACAAAAGTGACAAATTAAGTTTCAATAATAAAAAGTCATTATTTTTCTTTGTTGAAGCATTTCATAAAAGGCTCGTCAATTGTAGCGGGGGAAAATGATTTTAAAAAATGCAATTGCGAAAAAATGTTACATAAAAAAGGGCTTTTCTCGACGAGTTCTACTACTGTCTAAAATTAATGTACTTATTTAGCTAAACCTTGTATAATAATAGGCTCGGTTAATTATCCATCTGCGAAATACGTAAACATCACCGTTATGTTTATTTCTGCTTGTGCGATATCAATGTCGTGGACGTTTTTGTAATGTGATTTGTTTCTGATAGCTATGTTTCTATCATAGTAAACAAATTGTTGATATCATTTTCAGAAACAACAGAACTAGCTGCTGTCATTGTTTCTGGTTTGTAAGAGTAATGTGACGTTTGAGTAAGACTACCATCTCATGGTACATTGTCATGAAATGGGTTTTCTTGTAAAAATTATTTTCAATCGGGACTGTGAAACCACTCCCTATCGATCATTTTGGCTTAAAAAGTTTGCAGCAAGAGGTGTCAGAAAAGATACACCCTGAAGATCCTGTTGATATTTGCTAATACGACATTTCTTCCAATTACTGTGTTTAGTACATGTTTATTACTTTAATCATGTCTTCCATTTTTTCTCATTTTTTACGTCCTTTATCAAGTTGTTATATTTTGTTCATGGTTAGCAACTGTTGTTATTTATATGATATATATGTGAGTAAAATTTACGATCAAACGTTCAACACGTATTTTTATTTGCTCCACAAAATCAACATATACAGTCCATTGAAAATCATTATAGAGGCGTTTTTGGGAATACCAACAAACGCAGAGTTACATACTGATAGCAGTGATTTTTCGATTAGGGTATTTGATAAAATATCAACGAATGCAGAATTTTCAAATTTTATTCTATCGAGTAGCTATAGATCGCAATATGGATGCTCCCAAATAAATTTGCATTTTTAAATCGTTCAGGGAGCAACTGATTTCGAAGAGAGAAGTTTCGAAACTTTGATGTTTTCCAGCTGCGGTTGCTGTAGGAGTATTGAAAGGCACAAGAAATCTTTAGAAGTCTCTCATTTTATCGGCATCATTTGTAGATAATCGAATTAGTACCGCATGAGAATAAAAGACCTTTCAGCTGCCAAAACTGTGACGAAGAAAGACAATCTCACAGCACACATGTTAATTCATGAGAATAAAAGACCTTTTAAGTGCTCACAATGTGACGAAGGTTTTGCCTAAAATGTTCAAACCTTTTAGCTGCCAACAGTGTACTAAAAAGTTCACTATGAAAGGAAATTTCAAAGCACGCATGTTAATTCATGAGAATAAAAGACATTTTAAGTGTTCACCGGCTTGCGCTGGCCAAGCGTTCATAGCGACGACGGTGCTTTTTGATCGTTTGATGGCTGCTTTTCAGGTTCTAAATTAACCAATTTTTTGCGTCATTCCTGTTTCTCTTATTCTGAAGTAGCCGAAAGGATCAAAATTTAAACTCATTGGCCTACTTGACAGCAGCTACACACTGTATGACCGAAGATCTGAAAAATAATTTTGTTCACATTGAAATTTTATTTTTTCTAATTGGGTCCTTTGCTCTAGCCCACACATGCTTCTAAAATGCTTTCCTTTTCTTTTGTAAGTAGGGGAGCGAGGGGCTTGTAACAGTTTTCAGGAAAACAAATATATCTTGAGATCTATCGGTCAAATTACTACTAAATAAATATAGATTGATACTGTAACTTTTCCTCTATCAAATCAAATAAAAAGGATACCATAACTATAAGTCATTATTTCACAATTAACATTTTTCTAGAGGAAGTGCGGTGTTACAACTTACCTCGTTCTTGGGGTAAGTTGTAACATCTACTGGGGCAAGTAGTAACAATAATAAAAAACGAAAATATGACACCTTTAATCATTTATGTTTTGTCTGTTAACAACAAAAATAACATCTTTCTATAATACTATCAAAAAGTCAACTGAAATATACTTTTTAAGTACTTTTCATGATTAAATTCAGTCTTCATCTGAGTTACAGTTCATACAAACAAAAGAAATAGTGCCTCCTGTGACACATCCTACATGTGCCCACATCTTACAAATGCTACATTCTACCCAATCGCCTTTATTCGAATCACTATACGCTTCACAACATACTAGACACGATCACTCTTCAGATTCAGATTCCGAATCTGAACATGAAATCTTTTTTTTAACTTTGTCCGCTGCGGTTTTATTTTTTGTTAATTTACCTATGCCTTTGCCTTCCCCCTCCCCCTTTCCTTTACTTTTATCTTTGTCATCTTACAAATTATGGGAGCAATGAGGGGGAAACGATAACATGATAACATTGTTTTCTTTGGATTTTTCAACAACTCCAATATTCACGTGTGAGCTATGGTTATGAAGAAGTAACGGAACTGGCCCTTTCTTGGTGGGTTTTGCGTGTTTGATAAAATATATTTCGGCGCATTTAAGGATATAGGAAGACATTTTACCTTCTTCTGCAGTAAATACTTGTCTAGGCTTAATGTAACCAACTTTTGGATTTTCATTACTCTTCTTTTTCTTAATGTATCTGTAAATAGACACGTGACATAAGCCGAAATTCTGACTCGCTTTCCGAATACTACAGTTGTTTTCTAAAACTGCAGCTGCAGCTAACTCATACACTTCTTGGCTCTGACTTTCTCTTATATACCCTCATTCAAGAAGAAAAGTAAAAAAATAATAACCGTTTTCGATAAAATTCGGGAGCAAGTTGTAACATGTTACAACAAGCCCCAAGATTTTGTTACAACTAATCCCATGATATGATTTTTAACATTTCTCACGATACGTATTTAATCAACTTAGCAATCTTAAAAACTATTACACAATATCAGAGGTAGATAAATCTGAATCTATCTATATACCGGGTTCTTATTTTAAAATTGAACATACAATGCAAATATCCCTATGTTCAATTTTAAAATAAATTTTGTCACTGCGTCAATGTATGCAACCAAACATACTTTGAAACGTCAACCTCAGAAAATAATAACGTTAACTTAGATTATGTTTTTAAATTTGTAAGGACCAGACGTTAAAACAATAAAACGATTTATTTAATAGAAAATTATAATAAATTTTCGAATTGGCCTCCTTCACATTCTAGACAATACGCCAAGCGATTGTAAAATCTTTTACAGCGTTTGTTAAATTTTTTTAAAATTTTTTTATAATGATTTATTTACAATCTGTTGCGCTTGAACAATAAGTAAATTGTATAACTCTTAACTACCTTACAAACTAATTACAAACATAGGCCTGCTTCGAATGATCCAATGATCATTCGAATCGAAAATTATCCGACTAATTGTGCATGGTTAATCAAACCTGATGGGCAGGTCCGAGGGCCTGAACCTCTTCAACCGTCGAATGCAATCAACGCGTGCCAACCGAGTAACTAGCTCGTTGGTGTGTTCTGCAAGCCGATCACCGTATTTAGCACTGTAGTTCTTTATCACCTCGCGCACTGATTCGATGTTGAGGTCCTTCTGAATAATGTAATTTGGCACATACCGGGGAGCGTTGACGATGCACCTAAGCGCCTTGTTTTGAAATCGTTGTAGGATTTCTATGTTCGAGGTACTTGCAGTACCCCATAGTTGTACACCATACGTCCAGATAGGTCGGAGAATAGTTTTATAAAGTAGGAGTTTACTTTCTAGTTTCAGTTGAGATTGTCTACCAAGTAGCCAGTACATCTGACTGAATTTAATGCCAAGTTGCTTTCTCTTTGTAAATATATGTTTACGCCATGTGAGCCGCCGATCTAGATGCATGCCCAGATATTTAACTTCTTCGGATTGCGGAATCGGGATATTATTAAGTATTACCGGCGGGCATGTCCCTCTTCTTGTTGTAAACGTGACATGCGATGATTTTGACGTGTTAGCTTGAATTTTCCACTTCCTCATCCAATCCTCTATTAGACGTAGGGTGTTTTGGAGGTTTTCAGATGCTACATTCGGGTTGCTATCTAAAGCTAGTATTGCTGTGTCATCGGCGTCGGTGGCGATGGTTGTTACATTCGTTGTTGGTAGATCAGCTGTGTATATTGTATATAAGACTGGGCCAAGTACGCTGTCCTGAGGCATTCCAGAAGCAATGGGGTATAGTTCCGTTAGCTCTTCGTTAATTTTGACCATAAACCATCTGCCTTTCAGATAGGAGTTGAGGATTTCATAGTAGTGGTACGGTAAAGTCATCTTCAGTTTATAGTTTAGACCTTGGTGCCACACCTTATCAAAGGCTTGCTTGATGTCCAGGAACGCCGCTGAGCAATACTTTTTAGATTCAAATGCATTGTTGATTGTGTGGACAATTCAATGTACTTGTTCCGTCGTGCCGTGGTGGCGTCTAAACCCAAATTGATGGTTAGGTATGATGCCTCTTTCCTCCAATACCAGATTGAGTCATTTCAATAGCAACTTTTCAAAAACTTTCGACAACACCGGCAATAGGCTTATAGGCCGGTATGGTTTGTTAAATGAACAGGATTTAGTTCATTGCAAGCGGTAAGTATTCGCGGTCGTAACTGTTCAATATTCTGTAGTGGTACATTATTGTACACCTGTGATTTAAGGTAACTCCAAAGAAAGAAGTCGTTTGGGGCTAAAATCTGGTGACCGGGCTGGCCAAGTTATAGGGCCATATCTTCCTATCCACCTATTTTGAAATCGTTGAAGAAACGTGTGATGGTTGCCGCAGAATCGGGTGGCACTCCATCCATTTGAAACCACACGTTATCAATGTTTAAATTCCGAATTTGTGGTAAAATTTGTGCCCGGGGGACCGCGAATTTCTCTTTTGTTCGTCGTTAGTAATTTTGTAGTTTGTAATAAATTTGTCTGACAAGTGTCGATTCTGTTCATGAATGAGGTAATGTCTTCGTTGAAATTTTGTCTGCAACTTTGCAATTCTAATTGTAAGTGTCCGTAGTTTTTCTTTGCTGTGTATGTGTCCGATAAGTATTTTTTTAGTTTTTCCCAATTTTGATAGTCGTGATTAGCCACGGCTGTTTCGGCTTTGTCACAAGAGTTGGGAGCAAATATAGTTAAATAGGGGATTTGTTTGTTCGCATCTTGCCATCGCGACTGCATTATCGCAATTTCTAATGAATGAATAAATTTTAGTTTTGTCACCATTAAATGGTTTTACTAGCGAACAAAGGAATTGTAAGGTGATGTTTGAATCAGAGACGGTTGAATCTTGCGATGTGGTAGGCATTTTGATAAGTTTATAATTTGAGTTTGAGACTTGTCCAGAAGCGACTTTAAATTTGTACTTACTGTTTCGGAAGACGGTGTTGAAATTTCTTGAAGGCTGAACCAACTCTAGAACGGTAGCTCGGCGACGACTTCGTCGAAGAATGAATGGATCGTTTCTTCTGTTTTGTTTAGATTCGGCTGATTGCTTAAAAGATTGGAATCTATCGCGCTTGATTTCAACTCAACGTCGCATTATTTTCAGCTGGAAGTTCCTCTATTGAAGTTTTTCCGGAATCCCACTCCTGACACCAATTTTGTTACGTGCCGCCGCTTCTCAATGGTGGTCGAACCGCGCACACAATGTTTCGGTTGGGCGTGCCGTTGCTGGAAACTTCTGTGTCAGGCATAAATCCAAGCTCTCCTGACGAACGACGTCTCCATGAAACGAACATAATTATCTTCGACGAGGCGCCCATGGCACCCGGCATCTTGCTGTTAGTCGTTGATCGACTTCTTCGAGATGTGATGAACGTGGATCAGCCGTTCGGCGGCAAAGTTATACTGTTGAGTGGTGACTTCAGACAAGTCTTACCGGTGGTCCCTCACGGTGCTCGCGCATCTATCGTGCAAGCGTCCCTGAAGCGTTGTGAACTTTTTCACCAACGTCAGCTAACCCAAAATATGCGCACAGGCGAAAGAGACCAACCGTTTGCCAAGTGGCTTCTCTTGCTTGGCGAGGGCAAGCTTCCACACATCGATGCACTCGACCCGGAATCGGTGATGATTCCAGATGAGTGTATCAAAGATGTGTCGATTGTGCAATTCGTATACGGTGGCATGACATCTGCCAATGTGTTAGACTATTTCGACTGTGCTGTTCTGTGTCCTCTGAATGAAAATTGTGACACAATTAATGACGAGGTGCGAACAATACTCAGTGGAGAAAAAACACCTTTCTTAGTGTGGACGAGATCGTTACCGACGATCTTAATGAACAACAAAATTTCCCAACCAAGTTTCTAAACACACTAACACCTGCCGGCCTTCCACCGCACAAACTAACCCTGAAAATTGGCGAAATTGTGATGCTTATTCGTAATTTATGTACGAAAGGAGGCATTGTTAATGGTTGTGAAGGGTATGTCGCCCAACACGATCGATACAGAAATCATCATTGGAGAAGCACGTGGTCGTCGTATCCTGCTTCCACGAAACGATCTCATGCCATGAGATCCCAACATGCCCTTCACAATCAAGCGCCGCCAGTTCCCTATTCGTTCCGCATTTGCGATGACTATTAACAGGTCCCAGGGCCAAACTTTGCGACGAGTCGGCATCTTCCTGTCGGCACCGCCATTCTCCCACGGACAACTGTATGTGGCGTTCTCGCGTGTACGATCGAGCTCACAGGTGAAGGTGCGTGTTGTCGACGGTGAGCGGCGAAAAAAATTGGTGGTCACACGTACACCCAAAATATTGTTTTTAAAGAGGTACTACAATGAAAATTGCTTATAACGACCGAAACCTAGATGATTGGTTGGATTTCCATATACACCAATGCTTTTCCGAAATTTAAAATTGATGATCCTTTTGGAATACATGAGTAACATTTACAAATCTCGGTTTTCTGATAGTAAAGTGTCCAAAAAATAGGATACTGAAAAAAGTGTTGAGAAAATTAAATGAGGGCCGTACGCCCGCGGGTTACCCTAGTATAAATAAAACATAGAAAGTTTCTAATTAGTCGATAATAATAACGCCAACCCGAACTTTAGGAAAGTATAATTTTACGTTACCTGGCAAAAATGAAGAGCGTGCACACATACGCTCACTGCGTCGTCTGGCGTGATACTAGCTATGACGACATGATGTGGCGTGATATAATGGTAAGATTGAGTCAAAGAAATACGTTAATAAAGTTTAAGTTCTTGGTGGAAAGAGCCTGTTACTACTTACTCCTGTTTCCACAAGCCCCTCGCTTCCCTACTGAATTTCGCGTGAGTTGGTTTTCTCATGAAATTTTTCGCTTATTCTAAATTGTTCGGTTTGGTTTGGTTTGGTTTGGTTCGATTCGGTTCGATTTGGCGAAGCCGCTTATCTTCGAGATATTCCTCTATCATTTGAAGAAGAGGGGCAGCATGGTAATAAGCTGCACGTGGATGTTCCGTTAATATCTAAGGTACTACTGGGAGTTTCTGTTAGAATTATCCTCCCTCAGAAGGGTTGTCGCAGTCCTTTGGCGGTAACTCAACACGACATCATAAATCAATACGGACTAACATTTCATTGCGAACTCTCTTATGTCGGGTATTTCGTTTCAGGTCATTTACTCTCTTTTAGTATATACAAACAGTGACGTGAAGTAATTTTTCATCTTGCAGTTTGAGTAGGTTCACTCCCTTGTCCTTAAAGGTTACGGTCTTCTTTTCTGCTCGTTCTTGTGGCTTTGAGTGCGGTTGTGGCATTATTTCTCTGTCCTCGCTATATCCTGGTTTTGGTTTTGATTGCGGTTTCGGTTGTGGTATTGCGTCTATCTCTTCGTTATTAACTTCTGCTTTAATTTCTAATGTTCGTGTTTCGAGTACCTGCTTTAGCAGAGTTGGTCTTGAAGCTGGTTCCCTCCTAAGACGCTTCCCTTAGTTTAGCTATCAACCGATATTTTATTATTACCCAAATAGTTACTATTGTTTGAACCCCGATTTAATATGTATGCAATGCGTAGAAATCAGTAAAAAGTGTTCTGCACTCCTCTTCCCCAATCTGCTCAAAACATTTCATTCTGCAGTTGCAGTTTGCACCGATTTTCTTTGGTTCGGTTAACGCACCGGCAATATTAATGTAAGATTCCCCTTTGGTCCGCTGATTTTTTCTTACATTTCGCTTCCATAACGTCTTGCGCTGAATTCGTTTCTTGCCTCTATGAGGTGTTTCGGCAAGTACTCCGGTACTTCTGCAAGCTTGGGCATTTGCATTGCCTGAATCACCCAAATCGTGTGACGTTTCACTAGTTGCGTTTAGGTTAGGTTCATTTTCCAGCAGCCAATCTTCATCACTATCTGTATGAGTATGTGAAAAGGGTTCTTCAAATTCATTTCCACTGTCGGAGAACATTGGGGACAAAGAAATACGCTAACTTTACCGCGGTTTCTACAAAATTGCACAATAATTTGACAAATAATGCTTGTATACACTCACTATGCACTCACGGTCATGAATTATTGGCTAGAACTCTGCCTACGACTTCACTGCGCAAGGTGTACGTACATGTTTTGCAAATTATCAAAAATTTAAGTTTTTCTGAATAAAATACTAACAATAATACGTACCCGTCTTTTTCTTCTCTGCTTTCGATAATTCTGCATAACTATCTTCCAAAAATAAAAATATTTCGTGCCAACTTTTGTCACGAAGTATCTTATTTTTATTGTTTTCGTTTCTCTTGTCCCATATGCAGGGCTTTGATTCTAAAAGTTCAATTAACGTAACTATATCGTATTTAAAACCGACCATATTTTTATTAATTTATTTTTTTGGCTGACACTATGCGAAGACATCAAGAAATAAACTGAATAGTCGTCGACGACACAAGCGGGGTGGCAGCTGCTCGCCGACATATACCGACAAGTCGGCAAGTGTGAAAGCATTCCCATTTATTTACATGATATTACGCTTCCACCGATATCGTTATCGTCGTCGTATCGGTGTCGTATCGGTGTCGTGTCGGTCAATGTGAAAACGCCCTTTGCGGGAGTGACTAATCCTAATTTGTAAATATGTAAATATAAAATTGTAAATAATTTTGTACAAATTTTCGAGTATCCAAATTTTTACCTGAATACGTCCGGTAACAACTCACATCTAAAACATTTTACATCGCTCTATTTTTTAGTTTTCTTCGTTGTTCTTTTTTTAGCCTCTATGTTATAATTTGAATCGCGACATTTTAAATTTTTTGATCTTCTATTTTAATTAACTTTTGGTGTTTTGGGGACCTATAATGACTTTGTGCCTGATGTGGCCCGTTAAATTCTACTTCACACAGTAGGCACGCGTGTTCACTAAATTGACTTTTAAGATCTTCTGGCATTTTTTTTTTACCATCATCTTTCTCCCCCTCTTTTGTGTAATCTTTCGAAGTAGTAGCATCCATTTGTTTATCGATGTGGAGACTTTGGCTTCTATCACTAAAAGAACGAAAGAGAAATAAATAAAATAAAATAAAACAATTACTAAGTTGTAGTTATATAAGTTAACTTACTGAATTGAATTTTTCCATATAAATTTTCCTTTTTTCCCACAACACTTATTCTTTTTATATATTTTTTAAATTATAACAAATTATAATCACGTCACATTTTACATACTAAAATTTACATATTAAATTTTTTTATTACTTTTACACACATTTTATATGTTATAGTCGAATTAACAAATGTCTAAAAACTGTTCACATGTAAGCAAAACCTTAGTTTTTCGCGGTTTAACCGCATCATCAGTAGACCTGTAACTATTAATTTATCACCTATAAACTTCTTTTTTCCCTTTCTCCTTCCACAAATTTATCGCACGCTTATATCACAAATATTTATTTTTTATTTTATATTTATTTTACTTCATTTGATTTTATTTATCATTTTTATTAAACAATCATTATTGACATATATTTGTTCATTTATAATTTTTTTATTTTTCTCTTTATTCTTATATATTTCTATATTTTCAGCAATATTCATTCTATACCCCTTATTTATCACCCTCTCTACCTTCATGGTATTTTCTATGGGTCCAAATTGGTGTTTTTCTATTCTTAGATGTTTTGTATAATTTGAAGTGGTATTACTGCTACTTATATGTTCTTTGTATCTTGTGTAAAAACTTCTACCCGTTTGGCCTACATATTTCCTGTCACACGTATTGCATTTGATTGAATATATTCCATTTAATTTGTATTTATCATCTATTTCAATTTTAGGATAAAAAACTTTCTCCAATTTATTATTTGTTTTCAAACCTATTCTTAAATTTTGATTACTAAAAATTTTAGTTAATTTATTCGTTTCTACTCCGTAATAATTAAATTTTACCCAGTTTTTTCCATGTTCCTTATTATTTACTAAACTTTGATTATTTTGTTGACTCTCTCTTTTATATTTACTTCTACTAAATTTGAATTTATTTATTAGTTTATAAATAATTTTAGAATTATACCCATTGCTATCTGCTATTTGTTTAATTATACTTAATTCCTTCTCAAAGTTCTCTTTACTAAGAGGTATATTATATAATCTGTATATTAAATTTCTAAACGCTGCCATTTTTTGTTGGTATGGGTGGTTTGAATCCTTATGGATTATATGGTCCGTTTGTGTGCTTTTTCTATAAATATTATAATTTAATCTATTATCTTTTTTTATAATACTCAAATCTAAAAAGTTAATTGAATCATTCACTCCTAACTCCATTGTAAACTTTATTTTCTCACTTAATTCATTTAAATACTGTAATATTTCATTTGGATTGTTATTTTCCGTAATAACAAATATGTCATCCACATATCTGTACCAACTTATAACTTTAAATTTTTCTATAAGCATTTTCATAATATTTATTTCAAAATCTTGCAAAAATATTTCTGATAATGTTAGGAGCATAGGGAAAGTTGGGATAAGAACTGCTTCTTGGCATGATTAAAAATGTGTTTGCAATCTGTTACGGGATTAATTATAGCAGGTATATATATTGTCATATAATGATGCACTTTGGCAAGCATTTTGTTAAGAGCAATCCCCATGGCTCTGATCTGAACACTACGCAGAGGTCCCGAACTCCGGTTAAAATAACCTTTAAATATAACTTTTTTGTACCGATTAGAATACTAGTACCAAGATCATTTATCACTCTATGGTTCTCTGGTGTTACTTTTTCAAATGTTTATTCGTACTTTTTTTAATGGAGGTTGGTTATTTTTTATCATTTTGATGACAATATTTTAAGAAGCTATAAAGACCTGCGGAAACAAATAACACCACCGAAGCATAGCCTGTACTTTTTGCTACAGTATCACATAAAATTCAGTTGGATAAAATTATTATTACTATTAATTTTAATAGGACTCGTGAAGCATTGCACCGCGTAATTTTCTGTCGGTAAGCTGCTGCCTTTAACGGCAGTTATGTGCATTACTGCGAATACTCCACCTTCATTTGTACACTCAAAATACAAGTTTCTTTAGTAAACAACGTATAGTTTGAGTACATTTTGAGATTCCGAGGCATAGTTGAAGCCATAAGAAGAATAGCGTAACATGAATTTGTTACAAAGTAAAATGTAAATTTGCCATTTTGCGAATTCTTTTAAAAATTCATAAACACCTGTTTTTCCTGCTCATTCAAATTTGTCATTTTGCGATTTCTTTTAATAAACCATAAACACCTGCTTTTTTCAGTAAGTTTAAAGCGACACAGAACAAAATATTTTGAAGGCATTTGCGAAAACCTTGCACTTAAATTTGAATAGACGGTTTTGTTCTAAACACCTGTCGTCGTTTCTGAAATGCGTTGTACGATAACAAATTTTTTGTAACCAAAATTGCAACATCAGTCTTCCAGATTGTTTCTTCATTGAATGATATCGATGCATTTTGCGATAGATAAATTTCAAGCAAAATAGTGAGATTAAGTGAATGAAAAATAAAAACTAGTAAAAACAATGTGTTTGCACGTGATAATTCGATTTCTGAAATTACCTTATAAATTAGTGTGAATAAATAAAATATGCCAAAACAGAAAAGCAGTAAGACTCGGCTGTATTTATCAGCATAACGTAAAAAATCGAATTCTAATTTAATAGAATAAAATTTATGAGGTGCTCTGCGAGAGGTATTTGTGACATAAGGATCGATTGTTTTAACCCATTTACGATTAAAGAGCATTATAAACAAATCTAATTTATTGAATAAAATTATAGCATGATAAAGTAAAATGTTACAAAAACTACATAGTAAAATATAATTATAATTGACTTACAAATTATTTATCTTTGGCTGGTATGTAGTAGTCGATTCTGGAGAACTCTGGACTCTGCTTTACAACTGTCTCCATAGCCCTTTGTTTGGACGCAGCGTTTGTTGAAACGTCGTTAACATTTTCTTTTTTGGATTCTCCTAACTTTGCAATTAAGTTCTCGCGGTGACTTTCCATTGACTTTCAAATATGGGTTTATGGAAGAGATGTTTGAATGGCCTGTTATTTTAATAATTTCATCTTCTCCTACACCACGTTTCGCAAGATTAGTTACAGCTGCTGATCGGTTAATATGGTTTGTTATTTTATTACGCTTTACATTTATTCCAATCTTTTCAGCGGCAGATGTAGTCCATTCGAAATCCACTTGGAAATCACGCTTTTTCCGATGGGCGTATTCTTAACCTTTCATTTGGCGCGCGGTTTTCCCTAACATACTCAGTCGCGTTGTATCTTCTGGATACATACCTTATAAAATGTGTTTTTTGGTGGCATTCTATGTGAACCGTTATCATTATCATTATAATTTACTCTCCTGAATGTTGCGAAATGAAAAACATGCAAATAATTAATTAGATATAAGAAATTTATCCCACACCTAACGGTATTAAGGATTAATGATTAAATAAATAAATAAATAAGAAATTTATTCAGACGAATGATTTATAGTATCTTCTCCGTTTAAACAATTTTTACATATTATTTGTGTATGCTTATTCAGACATAAAGCGACTCCACATTTTTCGCAAAGATATACACTCAGGGGAGTTTTTCTGCTTTCTTGATAACGCGGCTGGCATCGTTTCCTTTTTAAACCAAGTCCTAAGCTTCCAGCTTGTGTTTCTGGAATAGATTTATAGTTTTGTAGCATACTTTTTATTACGACTGGTAGACTTGTTATTTGTGACCTTCTTTTGAGCTGGTCTTCTAGCAAATTCAAAGTTACCTTCTTAAGATATTCTCCCCTTGTGATAAATTCATTTGTATTTGCTAGAAAGATAACACGAGAGTTGATGCCGGCTATGTTCATTAGATGATAAAATATCACCATAGGCCATCTTCTTGTTGATGTGGCAACGTTATACGTAGCACAAAGCTTGTCCACGAAATCTACGCCAGATTTGGTATCATTATAGAATAAAACAATTTCTGGCTTTTTTTCAGAATCATTTTCAACTCGTTAACAAGAAACATGCATGCTGGACAGCAACACAACAATTTTACCTTTTTTTGGAACATACGAGTTTCGTTTTGTGTAAATCCAAAAATACTACTGTGACTCTCACGTTGCTTTGGAGTGACAAAATTATCTGGAAGCTCTTTTGTTCTTTCGCACTGTGCCAACATACGAAATCTTCTTTTTCTCAAGTTCTCGAACCAATTCTAAACTTGTAAACCAATTATCTGCAGTAATGTTTCTTCCAGATCCAAAAATTGGTTCCGACAGTCGCAACACAATTAAATCAGAAGAATTGGATTTGTTGAAAGGTCCCATTCGTTGTTGTCCACAATATATTTCCATATTCATTGTATAATACAATTTAGCATCAGCCATACAAAAAAATTTTATGCCATACTTGCTTGGCTTTGACGGGGGATGTATTGCTTGAATCCACATCTGCCTCGAAACGCAGGCAACATTTCATCTATTGTTACATTTTGGCCAAGATAATAATGTTTTTGGCAGTTATCAATAAATATCGTAAAAAATTGTCTAACTGCAGCTAATTTGTCAGTTTCACGCCTAGTTTCTCTGCTTTGCTTGTCCAATCTCAAACATTTCAAAAGAAATCTAAATCGTTTCTCCGACATGGTCATTCTAAAAATGTCGATCCCTAGACCATCGGTAGCCCAAAAATCTGTTAAACGTTGATGTCCTCCTCGAAATACACCTATAAGGTATAACAATCCCAAGCACGCCTTCATTTCTGTTAGATCTGTAAGCCAACAATCTCTTTCTCGTTGATATTTTTCACGTACACTTTCTATATATTGGTTGGTACATTGTACCAACAATGTCAAGAGATCGTTGGTAAAAAACAAGTTATAACATTCTAACTCTGTCTTAGCGTTCTTAGCAACCTGTCCTACGACACCAAATAATTTTACCACAATATTATGGGGACGTGCTTTCGTAATTCTGGGCGTTATTTTTCTCCACTGTGTCTCATCTTTGCCTGTAATAAATAAAAGTAAACAGTTCGGCCAACAGATTTACGATAATTGATATCACACATACCCAAAAAATACATTCCTTCTTCAGACAGAGCTTCGATTTCCTCATCCTCCTCGCTAAGATCATGATCGGTATCTGATTCTACTAAGCTAGTTTCCACTTGATTATCGGATGCCGATTCATCAGAATCATCTAAATCGTCATCTATTATATTCACCTCCGCACCAAATTTATTGTCTTCAAAAATGAGGCGACTGACCTCTTCAATATCCTCTGGTTTAGAAAAATCGAAAAAATTTGTGGAACTCATTCTAACCAGAAAGTGAAACCATAAAAGTTTACAAACACTTTGAACGACTTTAGTGCACTGAGAGTTCGAAATAACTGAAACAGTAGTTATAGCACTGAAAATGCTGACTTTATTTAGATTACAACAACAACAACAACAACAACAAAAGGCGCCCCACAGCGCATATATTCCACAGACCAGCGTCAAATTGAACGCAATATTACAGAAATAAAAAATTAATTACAGTACAATAGCGAAAATATGTTAAATATGTTAGAATTAAGGAAAAACTGTTTAAAACAATAGGGGCAGAATTGCCTAGGACGAGGACGCATTAGGGAACCAGTAAAGTGCAGGAAAGGTAACAGCACCATGGCGTCAAAGCCTAGGGAAGGCATAGGAGCAGGTGGCAAGTGGGTCATTCTATTGCCGCCGTAAAAGGAAAGATCCACGCAGGATCCCAAAAAAGCGCAGATTCTAGAGGCGGGGGCCAGACTAGCAACTGGGCCTGCAAGGCAGTCCGAGCTTCATTAAAAAGTGGACAGGCAAGAAGGCGGTGAACAGGGTCGTCAACATCATCAGGGCACACCGAGCAGTTCGGGTGGTCACGTTTTCCAATCCGATGGAGATGAACAGCAAAGTTACCATGGCCTGACAAAAACTGGGTAGCATAGAAAGAGAGAGAGCGAGGCATCTCCGGAATCCGGGGCGAGAAGCAGTAGGTAATCCGACCATTAGTGGAGCAATCCCATCGATCCTGCCAGCAGTCAAAGATGCGGAGTGCCAGGTACTCCTTGGCATGGGTGAGACTGGGGAAATCAGCCAAAAAAAGGATATCAGCCTCAAATGGGGCGGAGCCAAATTTGCGTAATCCCTTGAGGCAAGTCCTCTTCTGTATCTCAAGGTCCAGGGGAGGGATGCCAGCCAGGATGCCCGCGGCGTCATTAGAGAGGGAGCTGTACCCTTTGCAAACAGCACGGCAACACATACCATAAATGGAATCAAATTTCCTCTTCATATTAACCATGCAGAGCCTGTGCTGCCACAATTCTGGTGGTGTTAATTTGTATTTAAATATGTTGAAATAATTTGCTAACATGCCTGAGGAAATAGTTTGGGTGTAGGTTTCACTATTATCCAATTCTTGCATATGTTCATTATATGTTAATGTTTGTTTATTATGTGTCACGATTATTGGTCATAGAGTTTAATTAAAAGGCATCCTCCCATATTCTGTTGTTTTATTGTACTTTCAACATTTGAATCTGTATAAGTGTAATAATGACTATACAACTATACCATTACAAGAATGGCCGTCTCACCATAATCGAAATTTCGTTTTGTCTAAGTTGATAAAATAAAAGGATCTGTCAGATGCTCACCAAATTATGTTGTTGCTTCTGTAGTGCTGAGGTTACGATTAATGAAAATAAAGCACTTTGAGATTTGATGATGTATGTATTTATGAATTGCACAGACACCGAGGGTTTCTGGTTCGTAGTTGAAGTTTTTTTTTTTGGGGTGGCCATTAACGTTGAAGGACCCTGTACAATTGGTGTAAGGAACATCAATATTGGTCCTAAAAGCAACAACAACAACACACACAACACTGAACAAATAATGTTTTACAACGAACGGAAATTATCGGCCGCTGTTCGAAATTTTTTGATGGGTTCAAAATAGTTTGCTTTGTCTCTCTTTAAACATGTTTAATTTAGGGTTTTTCAATAAAAATGACGCTGTTGGGGGTAGAAGACACAAATTAGCTACGGTCCACAGTGGTCCCAAATCCCAAAAAGCTGGCCAAAAGTCAGAAACGCATTTAATTCGGGTGATAGTCTGTACTCGGGGGTTTTCGGGGTCGCTGATTACGTATTCGAAGTCAAAATGTAGAAAAACAGAATTGCGGATCCAATACGGCGGAACGTTTCTTCGAAAACGTATTCAATTCGGGTGAGAATCTGTACTCGGGGATTTTTGGGGTCGCTGATCACGAATTCGAAGTCTAATTTAAAAAAAAAGCAATATTGCGGCTCTAGTAGCTCAAAAATGGCGCCATGGCGAATAATCGTTAAATTCTTTTCAAATTTCCTGCATAGCAATTTTCGAGGTCGCTGATTACGAATATGTAAACATATTTCCAAAAAGCAAAATGGTGGATTCGATGTGGAAAGCTACTTTTAGCATCTCTTCCAATTAATCGCAATCCTGTGAATTGTCATCATCATCGTCAGAATCTGATACATCGCTCGTATTATTTGAAGAAATCTGACTTGATTCTGCAATTGAAGGTGGAATCAATAGTTCAATCGCGTATGGGGACAACGATCTTAGTTTCTTTGAAGCAAGTTAAACTGGATATTATTGGATCTGATGTTACTAAAAGTCTGCAAAAAATGTCTTCCATGTTTTTGATGCGGTCACATTTTCGTAAAAAATCTTCTCGGAATCTTTTAATATACTTGTTACATGATTCCTGAGCTTCTTCAGACATTTGTCCGATAGGAAGTAACGAAGATTCCACAATTCCGTGACCGTGAATAAGAATTTTATGTACTGTTGTTGGCATGAAGTACCACGAATAGAGTTCGACAAATTTTTGTGCAGTATCTTCAGTGTATTTGCGAAATTTGGGTATACTGATTTCGAAACCGCAAGAAATTACCTGCAATGCAACATGAGATCGCTTTTATGAAACGGAAATTTCAGAATTTTCGAAAAAACTCCGAGCTGTATTTCCGTCATTTGAACTTCCGTAGCCTGGTTTCGGTTGATCAACAAGAAGTCCTAATCTGTCACGAAAACCTTGTTGTATAGTCTTTCTTCTTCTATCAACATTTTCTTTATCCTCTTTGCGCCCTTGCCACTTTTGTATTTCTAATTTGTAAGCTACATGCAAGCAACATTCAAAAAATCGTGTCCATGCATGCAGCGACGATATTCCAAATTCTCAGTGATCTTTATTAATCGGTCTTTGCAACATCTTGTCGATATCATTAAATTCTTTGGATGTAGCACCACAAAGGTAGCAACGCATACTTGACGATGTATTCGTAATAGAGTTACAAACTTTATCATCTATCATTGTCAACACAACTTTGAAATTGATCTTAATTTATTTGCCGCCCATTACAGTTTGAAAGGTCACAAGGCTTCTCCCTTGCGCTTCGATACAATCAACTTCTGCCCTAGTTGCTTCGGCAGTTTCGTGCAAGAATTGAATTTTAATTTGGCGACGAAGGACGTGGAGTTTTCCAAATAATCACGTTTGGATTGGCTCTATCAAAAATTTGCAAGGGAACAAGTAAAATAAAGAAAATGTTGGCATCCGATTTATTGCCATCTCCATCGCTAAATTTTTGTTTGTAAGTACTTTGGCCAGAAGTGCCATCGCATCCTCACTTGCATATCAATTCTAAATTACCAACTTTGTTTTCAGAAAGACTTTCAATAACGTCCGATTGTATCATTAATATTCTTTCAGCTGTATGATTTAGCAATGCTTGGAGTCCAACTGTGGCTCCATTTTCAGTTACAGAAATTTCTGACTTTGCAGGGTAACACTTTTTTTTAGAATCCAATACACATTTATAAGGCGGGTATAATTTACAATTTTTTTTCACGCTTACAGAACGTATTAATTGGTATTGACTTTTGGTCATTTTACCTTCTACTACAAGTGATAATGCTTCGTTGCCTGACAGCACATCTTCTGAAACGTGTGTCATCGATTTCCGGTACTGTAATGCTTTTGATCGACTACCTTCTGTGACATCTCTAATTGCCTTTGAAGCATGTAAATTTCCAGAAGCCCGGAGACCCATTTGCGTAGCGTAGGCCAATTCGTGAACGGTATGTTCTTTTCGAAACTTTTCTGTCTTCCTCCGTTTTGAACGATTACTCAAATCGTCCCAGCTTGTGGAAGGTCGCCCCATTGTGTTTTCCGTGGAAGTCTTCAAACCTTTATTTTCAATTGTGGAAGACGCAGGAACGTTCAGCCACTCGTCGAATTTTTGGAAGAATTTTGTTTCGTTCCTGCTCACTTGTTGCCACCTCTTTTTGAATTCTGATATCAATTTACCCATAGCATCTTTCAGACTTCCGAAAAATGTATGGATGCTTCAATGTTTTTGATACCTCCATTTCAACAATGCCCTTGTCCACGTTGATATTTCCGTTTAATTCCGATTTCATAAGGAGGTGCACGGATAACGCGTGAATGGTGTTTGCGTCATTGCACCCGGGAAAATTTAAGCGAACCAGGTTAAAAAAATCCTTCACGATCGCCAATGAATGGGTTTCGATACTCGCGCAGGCCACTTCCGAATGCGACTGCATTCCTACAGCGGTGCGTGCGCACCGATGCACACACCACGTGCTTGAGTAAAACCACAAAATAATCGCTTAATTTGTCGTTTTCAACGGTAAAAATAAAATAAAATAAGTTGCCTGACCTTATTCCAGTTTATACTTAACCTTGCACTGTGAAAACATAAGAATTAAAAAATACTTGCGAGATCGCACACACGTCTGTCTTGCTCGAATGCTCGGACAAGACTGATCTCCGTTTTATTTTATTTTTTTCGTCCCCAAAGGGGCGCCGTCGGTCGCACACAGCTGGTTATGGCAGATTTTTACTGACTAAACAAACTCGCCCGATTACCTGTCTAGAAGCCCCTCTGGGTGGTGGCGGCTTCCCTGGGAACATAGGTGCCTAGAATGAATCTACTTCCCTAAATGTCGTGAACGGGTGGCTATTCGGGGTTATAACGCGTCGGTGGAACCGCGGGGGTGTTAACGGATGAGTAAGAAACGCGGACGTTTGTGTGTATCTCGTTAGTCGAGATCGTAATCCACCGCGTCCCGGATAAGCCGGTTCGGGTGGTCGATTGCGCGGGTGTAGAAGCGTTCTGCATCGGCTTGCAGACGTTCTATGATGGGAGTGATTTTTAAATCTCTCTGGAGATTTTTATTTGAAACGAACCAAGGCGCTCCGGTGGCCCACCGGAGCAGCTTGTTCTGGATGACCTGGAGGGGACGGATGTTGTAGTTCGCAGCGGTACCCCAGAAGGAGGCCGCGTAAGTAATGGCGGGTCGGATTATGGACTCGTATAACAGAAGTTTGTTATCAGTCGACAGGAGGCTGTTTCGCGAAATGAGCGGAAATAACTTGGAGATACACATGTGGACTTTCTGGCGGGCGTATTGAGTGTGGCGCTTCCAAAGAAGTCGCCGATCGAGGTAGACGCCCAAGTACTTGACATCCGGTTGCCAAGGCACTTGAACGCCGTACAGAGTGATATGGCCTGGGGGGCCCTGATGCCGTTTGCCGAACAAAAAAGCGGAGAATT